>BLSH010037196.1:226382-267696 GCA_018402905.1 Glandirana rugosa
GTCCCCGTACGGTATTGTTAAACATTTGTTTAAATGTAGTCTAGGTCAAGGAGGCGGGTTGTTCTCATTGACGTTCCCCAATGTCACAAGACCGTGGCGGTTGTGTGTTCCGGGTTTAAAACCGGTGGACAAACTGACCACCGAAAGCAGTCTTAAACATTTGATTAAATGTTGAAGTCCGGGTCAAGGAGGCAGGTTGTTCTCATTGACGTTCCCCGATGTCACAAGACTGTGGCGGTCGTGGCAGTCATCTCAACTCGCTTGGGCTTGACATTTCAAACCCAAGCATGGCCTGAAATATTAGTAGGCATGGCTGTGATGGCTTCTAAGGGCAAACGAGTGAAACGCTTGTTGATTGGCTGCCCTGCAGCTATTCAACAGGCGCAAAAAAATACCCGAACCCAGACTTTGTCTCGAATATCCGGGTTCGGGTTTGGAACACGGACACCCTAAAGTCCGGTACGAACCCAAACTTTACAGTTCGGGTTCGCTCAACTCTACTGACGGTGCTGGCGGTGTCAGAACACTGTAGCCCCTTGCAGTTACTCTTGTTGGACGGAGGAACTGGGCCTGAAGTTGTAAATTAGTTTACAAATTCTGACGAAAGCCACCAGTCAAACAGGTGGCCAAAATTTGGGCCTTGTGTGTTGGCGGTGCCAGAACACTGTAACCCCTTGCAGTTACTCTTGTTGGGCGGAGGAACTGGATCTGATGTAAATTTGTTTACAAATTGTTATGGCATGCCCCTGTAAATCAGGTGAGGAAAAATTTGGCCTAGGGTGTTGGTGGTGCCCTAAATACAAAATATAGTTCTAGATTATGGACAGGAGGAATAGGAGCAGTGACATTCTTCAAGGGATTCCAGATCCCTAGCAAATTTAATCAGTTGCATCAGCATCAGGGGCTTGATAGTTGCTGATCCAGGACTGATTAATTTTTATAAATGTGAGCCTATTAACCGAGTCTGTGGACAGGGACACTCTTTGAT
The DNA here is from genome assembly GCA_018402905.1 of Glandirana rugosa. NCBI lineage: Eukaryota > Metazoa > Chordata > Amphibia > Anura > Ranidae > Glandirana > Glandirana rugosa. Next base: position 227,371 of record BLSH010037196.1, read on the forward strand.
CGGTGACGAACCCTCCAGAAGCACTAAATGTCCATTCAGAAAGCACGCTGGATGCAGGATAGGCCAATAGCTCAATTGCATATTGAGCAAGTTCCGGCCAGTGGTCCATCCTCAAGACCCAGTAACTAAGTGGATGCTCAGTTGGAAAGGTCTCTAAGTCTGCTCTTGCCCCTATATATTCCTGCACCATATAATGCAGACGCTGACGATGGTTGCATGAACCTATCAGGCCTGGGTGCTGAGGACTGAAATTTTTTTTAAAGGCATCGCTCAGCCGGACACCTTCTCCACCACTCTGCCTCTGAACGACCGAAGCATCAGAAACACGTTGTCCAGGGCCAGTAGCAGGACATGGTAAACTCCCAGGGTCTTGAAAGACGTTGCACAACCTTTTCTTCAAGGTATCCTGAAGATGTTTCATTCTCTGCACCCTCTGCGCAGGCAGGATGAGTTCAGCAACTTTACCCTTATAACGTGGATCAAGAAGGGTTGCCAGCCAGTAATGATCCCTCTCCTTGATACCATGAACCCTAGGGTCTTTTCGCAGGCTTTTCAGAATCAGAGAGCCCATGCAGCGTAAGTTTGAGGAGGCATGAGTGTCCTCTGTGTCACTGAGGATGACATTATTAGCAACTCCCTCCTCTAAGCTACGTACAACTCTTTGGGTTTCTGGGGCCTGAAAGCCATGATCCCTTGAAGACTGCTGCGTATTATACTCCACATCCATGCTGACACAATCCTCCTCCCGTGTGTTTGGCAGCTCTGCAGGTATGCTCTCTGCATAAAGGGGGCCTTTCTCCTCTTCCTCCCTCTGTTCTGCCTCAAGTGCCCTGTCCATGATTCCACGAAGCATGTGCTCCAGAAGGAATATTAGTGGGACAGTGTCGCTGATGCATGCATTGTCACTGCTCACCATCCTTATGGCCTCCTCAAATGGTGACAGGACAGTGCATGCATCCTTGATCATTAGCCACTGATGTGGCAAAAAAAAGCCAAGCTCCCCTGAGCCTATCCTGGTGCCATGCTCACAGAGGTACTTATTGATGGCCCTCTGCTTTGCGTGCAGTCGCTGCAGCATTGCCAATGTTGAGTTCCACCTGGTGGGCATGTCACAAATGAGGCAGGTGTTGGGCAGGTTGAATTCCCCCTGGATGTCAGCCAGCCAGACACTGGCATTGTATGAACGCCGGAAATGACCACAGACTTTTCTGGCCTGCCTCAGGATATCTGGTAAGCCTGGGTACCTGGTCAAGAAATGCTGCACCACCAAATTCAAGACGTGTGCCAAGCATGGAACATCAAAAAGTGTCAATTTTCCCAGTCGGAGGGCAGAGAGAAGGTTGGTGCCATTGTCGCATACAACTATTCCTGGCTCAAGCTGCCGTGGCGTCAACCACCTCTGAGCCTGCCCCCGCAAAGTTGAAAGAATCTCTTCCCCAGTGTGGCTCCTGTCCCCAAGACAGACTAACTCAAGCACTGCATGGCATCTTTTAGCCTGACTGCTTGCATAGCCCCTTGAATGCTTAAGGAGAAAAGCAGGTTCAGAGGACAATTCTGCAGAAGAGGCCACAGAGGTAGAAGAAGAGGAGGGTGGAGAAGGAGGCGGATGTGGAAAAATCACCACCAGCTTTTTGGAGGCGTGGTGGCGGAACTATTTCCAAAACTGAATCCTGTACTGCATCCTTCCCAGGTGCCAGCAAAGTTACCCAGTGCGCCATGAAGGAAAGGTAACATCCCTGACCATGCCTGCTGGACCATGAGTCAGCGGTAATATGAACCCTGCTGCTGACCGCACTGTTCAACGAGGCTAAAACATTGCATTCCACATGATGGTAGAGAGCTGGAATGGAAAAAAAGAAATCTCTTTGGGGAACATGCCACTGTGGGGCAGCACATTCCACAAATTCATGAAAGGGGGCAGAGTCTACCAGCTGAAAAGGCAGCAGTTGGAGTGCTAGCAATTTGGCCAAGCTAGCATTAAGACCCTGAGCATGTGGATGGCTGGGACTGTATTTCTTTTTACGGTTCAGCAACTGGGGTAGGGATATTTGCCTGCTGAATTCACCTGGTGGTGTACTGCTAGCAAGTACTAGTTGTGGCACGTATTGCTACACCTTCATTCCTCTCAGTGCAGGTTTTGGAGAGGACTGCAGGTATAGTAGGGGTTGAGATGCCAGATGAGGAGCAAGGAGGAGTCCGTCTTGTTTTCTGGTGTGGGTTCTTCAGGTACTCTTGCCAACGGACTGCATGACTGGTCATCATATGTCTTGTCAAGACAGTAGTGCCCAATCGGCTTGAGTCCTGGCTGCGCTTGACCTGCTTCAGACATAGATTGCAAATGGCAACGGTGCGCTCTACTGCACATGTGCTGAAAAATGCCCACACCAAAGAAATTTTAGAAGTCGGCGGGGAGGCAGCAGCACTCTGCACCTGTGGAGCTCTGTGGGCTGATGCAATTGGGTGGCTGCCCTTAAGCTGGCCCCTGGAGGACATCCTGCCTTGTTGGAGTTGGGCCTCCGCCTCCTCCTCCTCCTCGCTTTCCTCCTCTCTTCTCTCAGGCACCCAAGTACAGCCTGTGTCCTCATCATCCCCTCCATCCTCATCACTGGAGCAAACTTGGCAGTATGCTGCAGCTGAGGGAACATGACTGCTAGTTTCTAGTCCTTTTGCGGCACCCCCTGTCTCTAGGCTCACCCTACTCCCTTCCTCAACCTGGGAACCAACATCGGAGCCTTCAAACTGCTGCGCATCCTTCATGAGCATGTAACCGACACTATGGTCAAACAACTCAGGTGACTCCTCCGTGCATGATGGTGGGACTACAGAAGGAGTAACTGTGGACAAGGATCCAGTAGAATAGGCCGCCTTGCCAGATGCGTTGGAAGACAAACTTGTAGGAGCCTGGGTGACAGAGGATAAGGAGGATGAGGACGGCTTTGTTATCCACTCCACCAACTCTTCTGCATGTTGTGGCTCAATAGCATGTCCAACATCAGAAAAAAAGGACAAGCGTGACCCACCTGCAGAGGATGCACCCCGTCCGCCACCTTTCACTGAAGACACAGAGGCTGCTTGGCCTCTTTTAGTGGCCTGGGAGCGTATGACTCTCCTTTGTGGCCTTCCTGACATTATGTTTTTTGTTCTCTTTGCACCGCACTACACTGTACTATATACCATACACCCCCGAATGCACCGATATATAGTGTGCACTCAATACACTGCGTGTATATCTGTATACACTAGACTGTATATATTCGAAAACAACACGTTAAGTGGACTATATACAGTATATATATAAATATATATATATAATTTATTTAAATGTTTTTTCTTTTTTTTTCCCTACACCAACCTGTCTGCACTAACTAACAGATATATTTTAGATGTCTAACTATCTATCTAGTTAGCTATCTATTTTTTTTCTATTTTTTACAGTGTTTTATAGCTATATCTAAACTGTCTGATACAGGAACCTACGCTCACTCACTGACACCGCCGACACACTACACAGAGCCGCTGTACGAGCAGCTTTATATAGTGTGGGCCGTGGTTTGAGACTGCTGTGCAGTGATTGGCTAAGGGCATCTTGCCTTTAGCCAATCAAAGCTCTCACAGCAGGCTGCCCGCTGATTGGCCAAAGCATGCAGGACATGTGCATGCTTTGGCCAATCAGCGGGTGGCATTCCGCCGTCATTTTAAAACATAATGGGGCATGCGAAGTTGCCACGAACGCCCCGTAATGTTCGGGATTACCTGAGCAAACGAACAACCGATGTTCGGATCGAACATACATTCGATCCGAGCTCGAGCCCCATCCCTACTAGGCAACAAGGACATCTCCTACTCCATGATGATTGACTGACAGCAGCAGGCCCCTGCTGGGTGCCCTTGTTGCCAGTTCACTCCTTCTGCCTAGCCTTCCTCCTCTTCCAGACTGGCCAGCAGCCACATACCTCTGCCCATGGCTGCCCTGCTCTGATTGGCTTCTCTGGCACCAGATTTAAAGTGGATGTACACCTGATTCCTGAAATTTGAGCTGGGCATATCTGTCTGCAGTGTTTTGTTACCTCTCTTCAAAGAGCTATGTCCCATAGCTGTCTCTTCCTCAGTAGCTCTGTTATCAGCCTGATAAGTTCTCACTAGTTCTGTTAGTCGGGAAAGAGAATTCAGATAATTTAGAGTCGAAGGCGGTTGCTTAAATAGATTAGCAGGCTGCTTAACAAAACACAGGCAACCTCTGCATGTGTGGGGAGGGGGTGTGTGCCTTTCCTCCAATCAGATTTCTCATAGTCTCTCATGGTGTCTTACATCATCTAGCTACCAACCCCTCCTAGATAGGAATGAGGAAGTGGAAAATCTAACAAAATGTGCATTTTCTAAACAGTATATCAAAGTGAAGACAGGAGATATACATGTGAGACTTATATAGGGAGCTTTGTCTCACCCCTGTGTATCATCTGAGGCTGTTCACTTCACTGGGTATATGGAGGGTTTAAATCCACCTTAAGCATCACAAGCCCGGGGATCTACCCAGACTATTCTTTTGGATTCCCACCTGAACTTGACCTCAGGCTGTTTACTGAATTACTCTTATCCACTATCTGCCCTGACCTTGGAACTGTCAACTGGATTCATCTTGCTTGCTACTTGCCTTGAACTCTGAACAGTTTACTGGATTACACCTATCTGCTACCTGCCCTGACCTTGGAACTCTCTCCTGGATTACTCTTGCTCACTACCTGTGCTGACTTCTGAACTGTTTACTGGATTACCCTTTCCTGCTGCCTGTCTTGACCTTCTGCCAGAACAGCCTCAAGACTACAGGCACCCTTCATTGCCCCATTCAATAAGTCCTGAAATATTGCCAAGAGCTATAGAATCACGTTCTAAGACCTTGGGGCAACCAAGTATCAATCAGCCTGCTTGTCTTAAGGAAATGGGGGCTGATAAAAGCAGAGGAAGCACTCAACAGGTATAGTTCTTGACCTAGGCATCAGGGTGTTTCTTACAATATATGTACACCCAATTTCTGAAGTCCCATATATTCTTTAACATTTCAAATTGCTTTCAAAATACATTTTACATTTTTTTACATTTGCAGCATTCATTAAAATAGTACCAGGTGACCAAACTATGAAGGTCCTTGTTTAGGCACTCCCTCTGATGGGATGGCAATGCACTATTCCCGTCTTCCAGTTTTGCTCCTGCATTGTCACTCTGTCACATGCACACCCATATGAGACTACAGGTGGCCATGCTAACAAACATTGCACAGCGATGTTCCACTGTTGTCACCCTCAAGGAACCATCCCTGAAAAATACCATGCAGACACTACTGGAGTTCATTCATATCAACAGTAGCTGCAAAAAAGGCAAAAGAAATATATTCAAATGTGTATTATTGAAAAAATAAAGAAAACTTGGCGATTGTTTTGACACACATTGGGTTTCAAGTGCACTCACAGGGAAAATTCTGAACTTGCTGTAAAATGTTTTTGTGCGATACCAAGAATTTCTGGAGTTTGCTGGTGCTTTTCGTGGTCATTAAAGCCTTGTACACACGATGTGCTTGTTGAACGACCGTGCATCCAACTTTTTCCAAAATCCGCTGTCCGTAATTTTGTCTAGCATACTGACAGTAGTCAAATTATCATTCGACAAAGCCGAACATAGTTACGAACGTATAAAGAGGAAGTTCAGGTGAATGTGAATTGTGAATTACAGACGCAGGTTTACACGACCGAACACTTCCTGGATTCCGAGCATGCGTGTTTGTACTTACAGCTTTTGTTTGCCCAACTTCTGTGCACACGAGCCAAAAATCGGACGACGCCTTGACGGTAGACAAAAGTATTCTAGTTTGCTCATACAACTTCTGTTGGACAATAATTGAAAATCGGCTGTCGATATATTTCTTTAGGCTGGATTCACACTATTACGAATTGGATGCGGATTTCTCCGCATCCAATTTGCATAGCAGGAGATTGGACAAAGTGAGGATCTGGTTAGTAACTTCATATAAAGACCTAATGGGTCAGTCATCAAAGGTAGGGACTCTCAACTACAATGTCCCTATAAATATATTTGTACTAATAGGACTATTTTTACACCTGTGACATTTGGGTAGAAGTCAACAGTAATAATTCAGCATGTGCAAAGTGAAATACCACTTGTATACATTTTATTTTTAAAGTTAAAAATGTTAAAAAGTTAAATGTTAAAAAACAAAGCAGTTACAGATTATGCCATAAGATTATGCCACAAATAAAGTACACAAAACCAGGTAATTAAACAATGAGTATATTCATGCTAGCAAATAATATTGCAAAAAGGTTACCAACATGTCTTTTCCTTCTTCAGGGGACATAAAGCGTGTGTACTTTTGCAATCTACAAAATGTATACAAACATCACTATTAAACAGTGTATAAATTATACGTAAATATTTAATTGGAAGATGCATGGAAACGCACAAAAATGCAAGATACATTACATGGCATACAGAGCCTAAATCAATTGTTTTATATTTTTAAAATAAATCCACAACAAGAAGAAAGCATGAAATACCCTAGAATGTGTTACATATAATAATGTTGCCGGGTGCATAACCACCATAAGGTGAAGGTACATTGCGGCAGTCACAAACCAATGGCACTGAGCATAAGACAGAGGATAGGACATCACATGAAATAATGACTTTTGGCTACTTACATAACGTCTGCAATGCTGAGTGCACTCCCAGCCACAATCTCTCAATAGAGGAGTAACGAGAGAGGAGGGATAGGGTAAAGGAGAGACTTAGTATGTCTCAATCCTGTCAATCGCATGTCAGTCAGTATCCATTACTTCCACAGACACCTCAATATCCATAAAGTCAGTACTAATAAAATATGCTGTGGGAAGACCCCCACAGCAAAATCCAGTCATATGATTCCCTGTATTGAAAGTAGTTTGCTGGAGTGTAATCAGCTAGGGAGTACATATAGGAATCAATAAAGTAATAGATATGGGAATTGGGCGTCTATTCCCAACGGGGGAAGGGGGAAAGGTGAGAGGCATGGGAGGCAGGGTGAAGTAGTCATAGAGTTGTCTCCTCCTTAATAGAGTAGAGTGTGTTGCTGTGAGAGAAAGCAAGCAAAAGAGAGAAAATATGCCCAAAAACAACTGTGTATGTGTTCACTCTTCTTCCTTGAAGTTACACAATACAGTTCATGACAGGACGAATAAAATAGGTACTCACCTTTCAGTGCAGCACTTGTTATTTTATTTTGTTTGGCACAATATTGGTTATGATTGTCGTGCTGGCCGCTCACTGGTTTATGATCTAGGTAGCGCAGTATTTCCATCTTCTATGATTCAATAAATAGATTCACAAGTATATTCTAATATGCAGGAAAAAACATTGGCACTATGATTAACCAACAATCATGACTGGAGGTCCCAGTCAAAGCTGCCAGAGGAAAAACCCTCTAAAAACGGCTTGAAATTGAGGGCCTGTGTCACGATCCTGGTGGTGGAGTCTGTCTTAGCAAGGAACAACCACTCTTACACACCCAATTCGGGGACTCCTGATAGTGGAGACAGGAAGTCCCGGAGTGCGGGATGGCACGAGGGCTGGATGGTCACTGGTGGTGATGTGAGGCTCCAGGTGGTCGTGCAGACTGAAGGATGGTCGTGCAGGCTGGGTCAGCAACTGGCGGGTCAGAGAGGCACAAAAGGGGCAGGCAAAGGAGTAGTCAAAGTCCAAGCAGAGTTCGTTCACAGACTGGTGGCAAAGTACAGAGGGGTCAGGCAAGCGGATGGTCGTGGATAGCCGGGGTCGGTGCAGGCAGACAGGTAGCAGGTCAGATCACAGGAACAACACAGGAAGCAGGTCTCAGGGAGGAGAGCTGAAGCTTACAGGTACTCAGACACTGTAGAACGGTCAGCACCTGCTGACAGGTGCAGAAAGCTTAAATAGGGCCGTTTGGCGCCGCTTCCGGCGCGCACACGGGATGCACGCAAACGAGAAAAACAGCAAAAAGAGTCCAGAAAAGGGCCTGACTTCACCGGGCCAATCCTTTCCTAACACTGCCCCCCCCCCCCCCCCCGGGGCAGCCTCCAGATGCCCAGCTTGGCCAGCTTGGCATGATTGTTATCCTTTAAAGTTTGGATACAGCCATCGGCATGAAGGTTGGTTTTGGGGTCCCAAGAGCTCTCTTCCGGCCCGTAGCCCTTCCATTTCACAAGGTACTGAGCCACACCACCCCTTTTTCGGTTCAATAATTTTTATTGAGGTATTTCAAAGATAACAACCATACCAATTTACAGTATATTCGTTTAACAAGATATTAAACTCCACAGAGGGGTCAGCAATTGGTAGTGAAAGGAATATAGATAGATAAGACAAGATCAAAAGGATAGTAAAAAGTAGAGGAAGGGAAAAAATACAGGAATGTTGCAGTCAAAATTAAGTGTCAGAGATGCCAGTATAACAAAGCTGGTGTCACCAACCATAAATCCTGAGAGAGGTCCTGAGCTAGACAAGCGCCCGGTCCAGAAGCCCCAACTGGGTACACTACTGCTATCCGGACCGTAAGCACACCCCCCATGACCCTCCATTATCGATACCATTCTTATATCTATAATATATCACACCACTATATGTTTATTGTACCAATTGAGCCAGGGACGCCAAAGGAGTTGGGCAGCTTCAACGTTACCAGCTGAGGCGGAATGCATTAGCTCATATGTTTTGTGTAGGTGAACCATTTGAATCACTTCCGAACTCTCTGGTACTTTAACTTGCCTCCAGTATCTAAGGATGACCAGCCTAGTTGCCAAAAGTATGTGAGAAATTGTATTTCTCTGTGAAGAATGTAGGTCTGAAAGCTCTAGGGACAAAATTGCCATTGCTGGTGTCAATTCCTTATCGGTGCCTGTAATATCATTAATAATTTTGCCTATCTGAACCCAGAGTGGGAGGACCTTTGGACACGACCATAATATATGTATTAATGTGCCTAATTTGCTGCAACCTCTCCAGCAGAGAGGTGAGTGTTGAGAGGACATTTTAGCTAGCCTATGCGGAGTCAGGTACCATCGCAACAGTATTTTCTGGTACATTTCCCAAAGATTGACACATTTGGTAGAGGCATAGGTTATTCTTAAGGCTTTTCTCCATTGTTCTATGGTGTAATCTTGACCTATCTCTTGCTCCCAGGATAGCATCGAGGAGGTTTTATGACATCTGCTCTTTTCTTGTAAAGATAGATATATGTCTGAAATCTCCTTTTTGGAGTTATGTGGCTGCTGGAAGTGGAGGGCTAATTTCTGAGGTAACTGGGTCTGAATAAGGGGTTAGCCTGCAACAGATGAGCTAGCTGGGCATGTCTAAATCTCTCAGTGGATGTGGAGCCTCGGTGGCGGTTATAGCTGCTGCTAAAGGTCGCTAACGGTCCGCTGTGGTAGGAGCTCAGCTCTTATGCGGCCATCACGGTCCTCTGCTGGCTCCGCCCCCTTCCACCACCCCTTTTTCTACAGTCAAGTATGGACTCGACAGGGGCAGGGGCAGGGGGAGTGCCAGCTCTATTGGGTAAGGGGTCCGGGATCACCGGCTTCAGCAGAGACACGTGGAATACCGGATGTATCCTTAGAGACTGCGGGAGATCCAATTCATAAGACACCTGGTTAACTTTCCTCTTAACAGAGAAGGGACCAATGAACCGTGGGCCCAACTTCTTGGACGGGCAAGACAACTTCAGATTCTTGGTAGACAGCCAAGTCTTGTCACCAGGTTGGAGGTTAAGTTCCCCTCATTTTTTCTTGTCAAAAGCAGTTTTCATGGTTTCCTGCGTCTTGGCAAGTGTCTCTTGTAGCAACTTCCATTTAGATCTGAAAAACTGTGTGGCTTCGTGAACTGCAGGCAATGCCGTCTCCCCGGCAAGACTGGGAAGCACAGTGGGGGGGAACCCGTAGTTGGCGCAGAAGGGGGACTGCTTTGTTGCGGAATGCACCGAGTTTTTTTAGGCGAATTCCGCCAAAGGTAACAGTGAGCACCAATCATCCTGAGAGTAAGCTGAGAAACAACGGAACCGACCCACTCCGCTGGAGTACTTCCGTCAGAATACCGCTTCGCTAAGTCCGAACATCAGAGATCAGATGTTATAGCCACCCAAACAAACTATACGACACTAGCTTGTAGGAACATGGACTGTTTATTTGAACCAACACACACACATATATATACCATATCAGGAGCACTTTCCCCCCTCCCCTCCTGATTACATTACTTCATTAACATGAACTAATTATCTAGTCCTTTAACCAGCCTAGGTGATCTTCAAGGCTAGACGTACCGTCTGCTAAATTACAAACTACAAAGCACATTGTTATTAGTATAAACACATACCCCAATAGTTCATTAACAATTCACAAGTAACCATGAAGTTCATTAAATAGCTGTCCAATTTCTTGGTCACCCTGTGCACCTACAAGACACAGGATGACTTAGACATAAGTGGGGCCTGCTGAGCTGAGAAAAGGGTTTCCCAACCTCTGCAAGGGATTCTGGGTTCCACGGGCCTTCCCAAAGTGAGCCTTGTCACAGGAGGTATTGCTCCAATGTTTGGTTTGTCCTCTCGGTTTGGCCATTGGTCTGGGGGTGATACGCTGTTGAGAAGGAAAGGTTGATCTCCAAGCCAGAACAGAGGGCCCTCCAAAAGCGAGAAGTAAACTTGACCCCCCGGTCAGACACAATGTTATCCGGGACACCATGGAGCCGAATAACTTCCTTAAGGAAAATTTCAGAAGTCTCCTTTGCAGTGGGAGTGCCCTTCATTGGGAGGAAATGTGCCATTTTGTTCAACCTGTCTACCACAACAAAAATTGTGGTGTATCCTTGGGCCGGGGGCAGCTCCACAATAAAGTCCATTGATATTTTGGACCACGGCCGATCAGGAATGGGGAGAGGTCTTAACAGCCCCCAGGCTAGGGCTATGTCTGTCTTATTTCTGGCACAGGTGGAACAGGAGCGGACATTGGCCAAGCAGTCTTCAGAAAGTAATGGCCACCAGAAGGAGCGTGATACAAGCTTGGCAGTTTTCTGTGTGCCGAAATGTCCGGCTAATTTATGGTTGTGGCACAGTTCTAGTATGGCAGGACATAACTCCTTGGGGACAAAAATTTGATTCTGGTGCCACCAGAGACCATCCTTCCAGGTTAGCCCTTGGCCAGATAATCCCGGTGAGCAGGCTGAGGTTCTCCGAATCCAGGACAGCAGATCATCCTCGGTCAGCAAGAAGTTCCTAGGTTGTAGGATGGTGTCGGGGGGAGCGGATGTTCCCAGCTCCGAAAACATGCGAGAGAGAGAGCGTCGGGCTTGGTATTCTTCACTCCAGGGTGGTAGGTCAGGTGGAACTGAAATCTCAAGAAGAAGAGTGCCCAGCGGGCCTGACGAGGTCCCTCCAACAGGTAGCGCCATTCCTCCAAAGCCGCCTTAATGGCCACCAGCTCCCTGTCTCCGACATCGTAATTCTTCTCCAGGGCCGAGAGCTTGCGGGAGAAGAAGGCCACAGGATGGAGGAGAGCCCTGGCTCCCTGCCGCTGAGATAGGACCGCTCCCACCGCCGTCTCAGATGCATCCACTTCCAGGACATAGGGCAGCGTAGCTTCCGGATGCTTCTGAATGGGTGCCGTGGTAAAGAGTTTCTTTAAGGCCTGGAAGGCATCTTGGGCCTCCGCTGACCAGTGGGACCGCTGACCCTGTTTTTTGAGCTGAGTAATTGGGGCGATGATGGCCAAGAATCCCCTAATGAATCTCCTATAAAAGTTGCAAAGCCGACAAAAAGTTGGACCCCTTTTTTGTCCACAGGTGCTGGCCAGTCCAGAATAGCTGAGACCTTTTGAGGGTCCATGGTAATTCCAGAGACAGACAGGATCAGTCCAAGAAAGGAAATTCTGGGGCGCTCAAAGGCACACCAGACATGCTGACGATGCTCTTCCAGGGTGGAGGAAAAAAATTAAAATGTCATCCAGATGTCATCCAGATAAATAATAACAAAAAGATCCAGATAGTCCCAGAACACATTGTTGACCAGATGCTGAAAGGTGGCTGGGTCGTTGCAGAGTCCGAAGGGCATGACGAGGTACTCGTAGTGGCCAAAACAAGTCCGAAAAGCAGTCTTCCACTTGTCGCCCTCTCGGATACGTATCAAGTTGTAGGCCCCCCGGAGATCCAACTTGGTAAATATGGTGGCTGACCCAAGCCTTTGAAACAGTTCTGGTACAAGTGGGAGAGGATAACGGTTCTTGACGGTGATGCGGTTTAGCTCCCGATAATCTATGCATGGGCGGAGGGTATGATCCTTTTTTTCCACGAAGAAGATGCCTGCCCCGGCAGGGGACTTGGAAGGTCGGATGAACCCTTTGGCCAGGTTTTCATCCAAGTAGGCCTTGAGGGCCGATAGCTCAAGTTCGGACAGAGGATATATGCGGCCGAAAGGGACCTCGGTTCAACTCGATAGGGCAGTCATAAGGCCTGTGGGGTGGTAGCTGGTCCGCCCCTTTCTTACTAAACACGTCAAGGTACTCATGGTGGGCTGATGGCACTGTATGATGGGTTTCCGAGTCGGTTTCAGAGTCAAGGCTCAGGAGTGAAGGGCCAACACTCCCGGACAGAAGCAGACAGTGTTGTCCACAGTAAGGGGACAGGAATTGGATGCTTCCCGAGGACCAGTTTTTGTAGGGGCTGTGTGCCCAGAGCCAGAGGAGCCCCAAGATGACGGGGAACAGGGGTGAGGCTATGACATCAAGGATGAGCAACTCCTGGTGTCCATGAGGTGTGGATGCCGGGATGGGTTGAGTTTCCATGGTGACCTGGCCGGATTTAATGGCCAACACATCAGCCAGGCGGACCGTCATCTTATGCGACTTGGGGCGCAGGGGGCATCTGGTGTAGTGTTGCGAATGTCTGGTCCACGAAACAGCTACACGCCCCTGAATCAATAATCACTGACACTTGAACGTTCCCTCCGGGCAACTGCAAGGAAACAGAGAGAGTTAGATGAGACATATTATTACAGGCTGGGATTGAGTCCAGGTTGGCCGGATGGGGCCACTTACCAGCTTTGGCAGGACAGGTCCTCACCATGTGCCCGGCCTCTACACAATAAGCACCCGGCGCCGCTGTCTCTCTTCTGGGGTGAGCGATGGGCACAGCAGGCCCCTCTGCATTGGCTCAGGCAGGTCTGTGGGTGCAGATGGAGCTGGTGCCGGGACCGTGTGACCGGGCACGCGGGGCATCATCCAGGCTAGGCGTGAGACAGGAGGAGGTCCCACAGCTCGCTTGGCCCGGCGTTCCCTGAGCCGCCGGTCTATTTGGATGGCCAAATTAATTAAAGCATCCAGGGTCGCAGGCACCCCGACACGGGCAAGTTCATACTTCAGTGGCTCAGCCAAACCCATCCTGAATTGGTAGCAGAGTGCGGCTTCGTTCCACGCTGTGTCTGCACTCCAACGCTGGAACTCTGCTACGTAGTCCTCAGTGGAGTGCCGACCCTGCTGTAGGGTGTGCAAGGTGGCCTTGGCCGTAGCCGCTAGGTGGGGGTCCTGGTACAGCTGGGCCATGGCATCAAAGAAGGCGTACAGGGTGCTGACTTCAGGTGCTCTCTGTTCCCAGAGGCGATGGGCCCAGACCTGGGGGTCACCCTGCAGCAGGGAAATGACCAGGCCCACCTTAGTGTTTTCAAGAGAAAAGGTGCGTGGCTGCAGACCCAGGTATAATTTGCAGGAACTGCGAAAGGTCCGAAACTTGCTGTGGTCCCCTGCAAACTTGTCTGGCAAAGGGACCTTAGGCTCAGAAGGCACCGCCACAATGGTGCGGGCCGCAGTGGCTCCACCTCCGGGTGCAGAGGGAGCAGAGAGCTCATGCATTTCCCGCACTTCTCCCTCCAGCCGGGTGTAGCCTTCCTGCAGGTTTTTCATGGCTTGTGTGAGCCCGGACAAATGAATACACAGTTCGTCCACGGGAGAGGGTGTTCCTGTGCAGACTCGGACATGGCTGTCCATTACTGTCACGATCCTGGTGGTGGAGTCTGTCTTAGCAGGGAACAACTACTCTTACACACCCGATTCGGGGACCCCTGATAGTGGAGACAGGAAGTCCCGGAGTGCGGGATGGCACGAGGGCTGGATGGTCACTGGGGGTGATGTGAGGCTGCAGGTGGTCGTGGAGACTGAAGGATGGTCGTGCAGGCTGAGTCGGCAACTGGCGGGTCAGAGAGGCACACAAGGGGCAGGCAAAAGAGTAGTCAAAGTCCAAGCAGAGTTCGTTCACAGACTGTACAGAGGGGTCAGGCAAGCGGATGGTCGTGGATAGCCGGGGTCGGTGCAGACAGATAGGTAGCAGGTCAGGACAAGCCGGGTCGGATTACAAGAACAGGAACAACACAGGAAGCAGGTCTCAGGGAGGAGAGCTGAAGCTCACAGGTACTCAGACGCTGTAGAACGGACAGCACCTGCTGACAGGTGCAGAGAGCTTAAATAGGGCCGTTTGGCGCCGTTTCCGCTTGTGCGCTCGCGGGAGCGCGTGCGGACGCGTGTGAACGGCAAAAAACGGCAAAAAGAGTCCAGAAAAGGGCCTGACTTCACCAAGCCAATCCTTTCCTTACAGCCTGGTTCAACCCTGGTGGTGATACAGCATCCAGGTTAACAATCCACCTTAATTTTTTTTGGAGGAGAGTTTAGTTAACATCTCTTCCACGGGGGACAGGATGTATGTGGTCCAAGACCAGGATTGACACCTTGGTTATACGGCCTGTATGTACCTGTACAACATGCCTACCCCAGGGGGAATCTGGGTCTTTTTTCCTCATTGTCAATACATGTCTGTATAATCTTTGCCACAGCTTCTGGACCATTTTGCCAACATAGAAACATCCACATTGGCAGATAGAAAACAATTGATTTAGGCTCTGTATGCCACGTAATGTATCTTGCATTTTTGTGCGTTTCCATGCATCTTCCAATGAAAAATTTACGTATAATTTATACACTGCTTAATGTTTGTATACATTTTGTAGATTGCAAAAGTACACACGCCATTGGGTTGATTTATTAAAGCTTGAAAGTGCAAAATTTGGTGCAGCTCCATGCAGAAACCAGCTTCAAGGTTTTATTGTCAAAGCTTGATTGAACAAGCTGAGGTTAGAAGCTGATTGGCTAGCATGTAAAGCTGCACCATTTTTTGCACTCTCCAGCTTTAGTAAGTCAACCCATATATGTCCCCTGAAGAAGGAAAAGACAATTGAGAAAGATTTCTGAAATATGTTGGGACCTTTCAGCAATATTATTTGCTAGCGTGAATATACTCATTGTTTACTTACCTGGTTCTGTGTACTTTACTTGTGGTATAACCTGTAACTGCTTTGTTTTTTAATCTGTGTGTCATTTTAACATTTTAACTTTACAAATAAAATGTGTACAAGTGGTATTTCACTTTGCAAAGGCTGAATTATTACTGTTGACTCCTACCCAAATGTCCCAGGGGTAAAAATAGTTCTATTAGTACATAACATAGCAGGAGATTGTGACTGGCTCTCTATGGAGCCGGTTCACACATCTCTGCAGCGGCTCTGGTTTGAATTACACAGGAGTAATGTGCATCTTTTGGTCCAATTCAGGTCTGAATTCAGAGCAAGATTCGGGCTGAAATCGGACCTGAAACGGTGAATGGAGACGCACCGGACCCCCCCTGTGAGCCGCTGCATTCTCCCATGGTTGCAGCCCAGACATTTTGGTCTCCCAAAGAGGGTCCGATTGGAGCATGAGGGGCGATGTTAGTAGGTTCCCTGTGTGGGTCCTAACGGATCCCTTAGCATTTGGATGCTGGCTTAATTGCCATTCCAGGTCTTTATCTTATTGCCTAATTATTACAATCTTGGGTATCCTTGCCTGCGCCCCCTCCTCTTGATTGCACCGGACCCTCTGTGGGATTGGGAACTTGCCTTGGACTTGGGCTCGGGCTGGGCTGCCTCCGCTGCTTCTCGTGGCCATCTTAAGTGGACCAACTTGACCATTGTTTATTGTCTCCACCCTCTATGCCCTGGTGGACACACAATCCAATCCTAATTGTTTGTCTGGACACAAGTTTATATGTACATGTATGGTCACAAAGGATGGTCCGCTCTGGACCAATGATTTCATAGTGGTCCTTTTCTTTTAAATATTTGTCTAAAATACAATAAAGGGCTTTTTATTCAAAATGTATATTTAGTCTACACTGTGTGATTTATATTGCTGCCAATATAGTCCCATGGGAGATATCTTTGTGTTCACTCTCCAGTGTGAACCCAGCCTTAAAGTGGAACTTCACTCTCCCAATCAACGTTGATAATTTGTAATCCTCATACTGCTAGCATTAGTAACTATATATAGGAAAGTATATCATGTTTACTTGAATTATACTTTTTTTTTACATTCAGTTACTTCTTGGTTTCTTGCCTAGGCAAATAATTTCATTCATCCCAGGAGTCTTCAGGAGGGGAGGGGAGGAGGAGGGGTTTTCTCAGATAAGCACGCTCTCCTGCATGCATGCTTGAGCTAAGAGCAGATGGATTCTAGGAAGTAAATGCTAAATGAATCATTTGCCCTTATTCAAGATGGCCACAGCCAGAAATGCTAGGGGGTGTAAGTGATTTCTCAACAAAATAAAACATAGTGTTTTGGTTTGTGGTGCTTACATGCAGTGAAGTACTGCTTTAACTATCGAGACGTATACAAGGATTCTGATTCCATTTGATTCACATTCATGTTATTTCATACACGTAAAGCTGTTTTTGTAAATCATTTCTCTTTTAGTGCTTGATGCTATATTGTCACAAACCTTATTTACACCAATTCCTTACTGTCCTTTACTATAAAATGTTTTACATTATATTGAATGAGAATATGGCTTTCAGGGACTCCTAGGGACCAACATGCCAGTTTCTTGATCCTTTTATTAGACTTTTATAAATAGACCCTTTATTTTACATGTTCTATAGATTCATTATTTATAAAACTTATATAAATATAGTCTTCAATCATAATTCCTTCTTGTTACATGTAAAACTGCATACAACCACATATAGTTATAGTCATACTTACATTTTTGTAACAGCAAACTTTATTCTCCTCCCCTTGAATATTTCCATAGTTTCCTTACTATGGAGACCTCTGGTGGGGTAAATGAAACTTGTCGTTACAGTTAGCTTCTGAGGTAAGGTAATATCATTACATATCAAACTTGTATGTACTTTGCAGGAGTCTTTGCACAATATATATTTATACGTTATGAAAAACCGTTATGGATTATGTTTGCACTTTATTGCACAATTGCACTTTGATTATATGTTATGCAGTGACTAGCATATGTAATATTCACTGCATGATTTATAGATAGGGCATCAATTTTTCATTTACCAGTTTACTTATATTGTTATGTGTAATATTTCAGATTGCAGCTGTCCCCACTTTGATTTATTTGAGTTAATTTTACATGTACAAACACTTGATTCACTAGCGCAGGAATTTCTCTTACTAAGGGAATATCAGCCTTATGAATATCTGTTTCTCTTCTGTTTCCAAATGTTTCACTCCCTCTGTTTAAATATGTAAATCTTTTACTGCTACCTACAGAGACCACTAATGGTAGAAATTGCATATGTCACTATTATATGCACGGGTAAGACACTAGCAATAGTATCATTCAGCTGTTAAAAGGCACTCCACATATCCCTTGCTCATATTGCATGCAGGTAACCCTGTTATTTGTCGGAGTGTAACTGTAAAAATACAGATTTATGTGCAAGGAAAAAAACACAGTATTTTTGCTTGCACTCGATTGGATGATGGAAGTCAGCAGTGCTTCACTAAGCTCTGGGGAAAATTCCCTTGGAAATTGAACAGCATATTTGCCTTTAGTTAATTAGCCATGGCAACTTAAAACTGTTCATTTTAGCAATATGATTAGAGGTAATCTATTGAGTTTAATGGGAGGTTGACAGCAAGTCATATGGGACCTAATTTTTAAGCATGGCTAAATAAAAAAAAACTATGTTAATTTTGTAAGAGATTAAAAGCTAAAGCCAAATTTGTCATGGTGGGCATCAGTGTGTAGTCCCATTTTCTCTCCATCCTAAAAATACCAATATTAGTCAATAAAGCTACACCTCTAGTATAGCACTGAGACTAAGGTTTAAAAGCCTATTTAGAATAAGTCTTAGTACCTAGGTCATTTACCTAGTTCTTCTAATCTACTACATTGCAGGTTATTAAAGTTGCTAAATGCATAGGTTAAATTGTGATATTTTATGTAATTACAGTACTAAAGAAGGTATCTATACTCCACAATTTAGATATTCAAAGGATACATGATTCTAACAATCTGTAGCAGCTATTGTGTGTATAATTTCCCTTTAGTGATTTCCACACGTTTTATATATGTGCTTTTGTGCAGATAATAGAGTTTGCCTTGTCCACATTGGCTTATATTGGATTACATATTTCCCTTTGCTTAGCGTAAACTTATTTTTAAAGCTAAATATTGACTAGACAAACAGATGTAAAAGTGTAAGACTCTAGGCTCTTTTTAATTTTTTTTAAAATCTAATAGGAACATTGTATGTGTTTCTGTAAACTGTGAAATTATACTATTTATTTATGTATTTTCTTATGACTCCTTCGAAAAGAAGGAAAGGACATCTGGGTAACGTCATGTTTATATATCAGGCATGTAAGTGGATGCATTACCCAGTGCATGATTAAAGCAACCACATAACCCTTGCTGAACAAGAACACCTATTTGTGGACTGTACTGCTTTGGCATAAGTGGTGTCAATAGGGCAGAACTGGTGCTTCTCATCAGTATTAAAAATGATAGGATTTATTGGTCTACATTAAAAAATAGTTACACCATACAAAAAATGGTTTTAGACATTACATATATCATAAAACCTATACTGAATAGGATCTCAAGTGGTTTCCCTTGAGGATGTAATACCATACAAAAACTGCATGATCGCTAGGTAAGTATTATTCACATGGCTGTTTCTCTTGTCCTTCTTAGTATAACAAGCTTCCACTCTACATGTTTCGTGTTTTCATATTTTTATTCAAAGGAACATACATGTATTAAAAACAAATCAAAGGAAATAACCATTTATAAGTATTTGTAGACAATTTTAGCACATAACAGGCACATACTTGCGCCACAAGTAACCAGACCTCACCACTTATAACCACTCGGGGCTCTGGACACATGCCACAGTTGCAATTGGCACATTTGCCAGAATGTGGGGACACACAAGATATCTACAATGATGTAAGAAGATATATATAATAATAATCCTGGTAATTGGCATTTATATCTTTCAGGCATATAGTCTCATCCTTTTTATTGCATTCATTATACTTACATACTACAGTAATGTAAGGAAAGACAGTTTCCAATATTGACAAGAAGCTGCCCTCCAATTAGGTCAATCACTCTGTAAGAAAACATAGGAATAGTACCCAATGAATGGTTTTTGTGTAGCATTTAAATGAATGGATGACAAACAGCAAGGCATATTGAGCACTGGCTCCTCTTTTGTCCTGACTACCATTGCCCATTTGTTTTATTACTCCAGGCTATCCAAACAGGATTACATTCTAACTACACTGTTATCTTATACCCTTTTCAAGTAAAACTTACATCACACATCTCTGGTTTAGTGCGGCTTCAAGGTAATTTAAAGTGCTCCCTATGCCTTGCTGTTTGTCATCCATTCATTTAAATGCTACACAAAAACCACTTATTGGGAACTATGTTTCCTTATAGAGTGATTGACATACAATTGTGCTCATAAGTTTACATACCCTGGCAGAATTTATGATTTCTTGCTCATTTTTCAGAGAATATGAATGATAACACAAAAACATTTCATTCACTCGTAGTTAGTGTTTGGCTGAAGCCATTTATTATCAATCAACTGTAACCATCCTCACCTGTGATCTGTTTGCTTGTAATTAGTATGTGTGCATAAAAGGTCAATGAGTTTCTGTACTCCTGACAGACCCTTGCATCTTTCATCCAGTGCTGCACTGACGTTTCTGGATTCAGAGTCATGGGGAAAGCAAAAGAATTGTGAAAGGATCTGCGGGAATTGGTAGTTGAACTGTACAAAACAGGAAAAGGATATAAAAAGATATCCAAGGAATTGAGAATGCCAATCAGCAGTGTTAAAACTCTAATCAAGACGTGGAAAATGAGGGGTTCTGCTGAAACCAAACCACGGTCAGGTAGATCAACTAACATTTCATTCACAACTGCCAGGAAAATTGTTTGGGATGCAAAAAAACACCACAAATAACTCCAGCTGAAATACAGGACTCTCTGAAAACATGTGGTGTGGCTGTTTCAAGATGCACAATAGGGAGACACTTGAAGGAAGATGGGCTGAATGGTCGAGTTGCCAGAAGAAAGCCATTACTATGCAAATGCCACAAAGTTACCTGCTTACAATACGCCAAACAGCACAGAGACGAGCCTCAATCCACCTGGCACAAAGTCATTTGGAGTGATGAGACCAAAATTGAGCTTTTTGGCCACAACCATAAACGTTACATTTGGAAAGGAGTCAACAAGGCCAGTGAAACAGGGAGGTGGATTCCTGATGTTTTGGGGATATGTGAGCTACAAAGGCACAGGGAATTTGGTCAAAATTGATGGCAAGATGAATGCAGTATATTATCACAAAAAAACTGGAGGAACATTTGCATTCATCAGTCAGGAAGCTGTGCATGGGACGTACTTGGACATTCCAACATGACAATGATCCAAAACACAAGGGCAAGTTGACCTGTCATTGGCTACAGCAAAATAAAGTGAAGGTTCTGGAGTGGCCATCTCATTCTCCTGACCTCAACATCATTGAGCCACTCTAAGGAGATCTCAAACGTGCAGTTCATCAAGACAGCCCAAGAATTTCCAGGAACTGGAGGCTTTTTGCCAAGAGGAATGGGCAGCTTTACCATCTGAGAAGATAGAGAACCTCATTCACAAATACCACAAAAGACTTCAAGTTGTCACTGATGTTAATGGGGACAATACACGGTATTAAGAACTGGGGTATGTAAACTTTTGATCAGGGTCATTTGGGTAGTTTCTGTTGTCATTATGATTTAAAAAGAGTAAACATAGTTGATTCATAATAAATGGCTTCAGCCAAACACTAACCATGAGTGAAATAAACGTTTTTGTGTTCTCATTCATATTCTCTGAAAAATGGCCAAGAAATCATAAATTCTGCCAGGGTATGTATATGGTGTTAAACTTGCAGTAATGCACAAAACTATATAGTGTTAAACTTGCAGTAATGCACAGAAATATATGGTGTTAAACTTGCATTAACTCAATGAAATATATGGCATTAAACTTGCAATAATGCACAGAACTATATGGTGTTAAACTTGCAGTAACGCACAGAACTATATGGCGTTAAACTTGCAGCAACACAATGAAATATATGGCGTTAAACTTGCAGTAACGCACAGAACCATATGACATTAAACTTGCAGTAACACACAGAACTATATGGCAGTAATAATATAGTATAATGTATATATAGTATAATGCAGTAATGCAATGAAATAGATTGCGTTAAGCTTGCAGTAATGCATTGAACTATATGGCATTAAACTTGTAGTAATGCAATGAATTATATGGCATTAAACTTGCAGTAATGCACATAACTATATGGTGTTAAACTTACAGTAATGCACAGAACTATATGGCGTTAAACTTACATTAACGCACAGAACCATATGGCATTAAACTTTCAGTAACACACAGAACTATATGGCATTAAACGTGCAGTAACGCACAGAAATATATGGCGCTAAACTTGCAGTAACGCACAAAACTATATAGAATTAAACTTGCAGTACGCACAGAAATATATGGCGTTGAACTTGCAGTAACGCACAAAACTATATAGCATTAAACTTGCAGTAACACACAGAAATATATGGCATTAAACTTGAAATAATGCAATGAAATATACAGTGTTAAATGGTTATTACACTGACACTATCTGAACTGTCCCTAGCTGCACACTAATGCAAAGATAAATGGTGGTCAATACACTACAATCACACTATATGTACTGTCTCTACTCTAGATACACATTAATGTAAAGATGATTGACTCATCACTACATTACACTGACACGATTTGAACTCTCCGTAGCTGCACACTAATGTAAAGATGAATGGTCGTTACTACATTCACACTGACTATCCATAGAGTGACACTAAACTAATATTCTACACTGACAATAGAATCACAATAGCACACTAACAGCCTAGTAGCACTGAACAGAGCCCTGTTCTATCTCTCTCCATGCCAATATCACACTGAAAATGGCCGCTATTGAAAGAATACTTTTATAGTGTGGGCGGGGCTAAGAGTAATGAGCCATGATTGGATACAGTCATCGTGACAGTGTCCAAACATGGCTCTCACAGTACTCTGTGTCCTGATTGAGCAAAGCTTTCACTGCTTCAGCCAATCATGGCTTTCAATGCACTGTGCGACGGCACAGTGCATTGTGGTTGTTAGGCAGGGCGAACAAACGGTCGAACTCCCTGATAATTTGGTTCTTCAGCAAACGGGCAAACAGCCAATGTTCAGAAAGAAACTCATGCTCAGGCCAAACCATTCGCCCATCCCTACTGATATTTCCAAGAAGATCATTGCTGTTTATTTTGGATGGCTTGATATTATAGAGCCTCACTTTTCACTCTTGCTGAGAAGTATCCACTAACCAAACAGAGACCCAGCCACTGTCCTGAAGCTCATCTGCCAATGCAAATATAACTTCAAACCTTCCTGCCAGATTCCCTCTCATCTCAATCTCTCATTCCTAGATAGGCTTCAGCATCAGATATGTCACTCTTGGTTTCTATGTCATGGGAAGCAGTAGGTTGATTCCTGTTAAGCCATGTTCTTTCAGGAACCTTGTGTAATTAATGAACTCTGCACTCCAGCTGTGGAATCTGTGCCCCATCCCCCATCTTCCTCTCAGATGGTGTGCTCTTGGCTATTGGCCTAGAATTTAAAAACATGACTGCCTGTGTGGGGACCGAATCCCACCTCTTAGTGTTTGTGTATCTGGTCCTTCAATAGTCCGTTGTATCTTTCAATCAAATTAGCTGCCTGTGGATTGTATGGGATGTGGCACAACCCGTCAGGACCTGTGTCCTTGCTTGGGTCACCTGCTGGTGGCACTGCTGTGTGGAAAACCAAAGGGTGTAGTTCTGGTGGCCACCAGCGGGTGTTTCCCAGCAGATGGATTATCGTTAGTCTGCACCTGATGGGACTGCTAGAATTATATAAGCCCACCTTGCACCCAATTCCAGTGCTTCAGTATTTTCCCTCCAAGCCGTGTCCCTGCCTGAGTCTCGCACCGTTCTTGTCCTTGATCTTGAATCTTGAATCCAGATCTGGAGACCTGTCCCCTGGAACCTGCTTCCTGCTTCCTCTACTCACCTTCTGCTCCCAGTAACCTGGCTTCCTGTTCCCCTTATCTCGTGTCCTTGCCCTGTTTTTGCTTATATGTGTTTTCTTTACTTGTATTTAGTTAGTTAGTTAGGTGTTCATATAGGGGTTTCTGTGTTATGTTTATCTTTCACTTGCTTGTTTATGGTTTACTGGTGTTGGTTTTGAAAATGTGTAATTTTTCTTAATAAATATATATATTTTCACTCATTCATCTGGTCCTGATTCCTTTAAGTGCAGCCAATTGATCTGATCACCTCTGCTAGGTGCCTGCATGTGGTATCTCTGACATAATACTGAAGCCATACAAACAGATTGGCTGCACCTGGGAATTAGGTCTAAGCACCTGCTAATTGCTGCAAAATGCATTTTGAGGAGATGTTGTATTTTTCACTACTGTTAGCAGAAGACAGGGTTACTGCAGCCAAGTTTTGAAAGAGCAGACTAGGGAGCAATTGTTGGAATTCATCAGTCTGGTTCACGCTTTTGTTGATCAAGGCAGATTGTTGTTTGAAGAGATTCAGCCACTCATTCAAATTTTGCAGAGTTGGCTTTGTCTAGTGTCCCTAGTGATGGTGATGATTATTCTCCTCCTTTTAGTGTGGCTCAGGTAGAATCTTTGGTTTGGTTATTGGAGGATGACTCAACCCTTTTCTTTGAACACAACTCAGCATGTTCCCAACAGATGCTAGTAGAATGTGTTAATTCAATGCAATCTCTAGTCAGACAGACAGCATGTAAAGTGAATTATGTGTAACCATAATTACAGGTATGGTCAAATATATTGCACTCAGCCTCTGTCAGCTTGTAACCATCCATTCCTGTGGCTAGACACCTGTCAGCTCAAATGTCTTTCCCTCCATCACCCACAGCAACCACAGTTGCAGCCCAATATACCCGGCTACCAACTAAGTATCAGTACCTTGTTTCCACCTGCTGCACCTACCCTGTCTTTAACCCTGCTACCTCTTCTCCGCTGCCTGCAACAATCCCACAGAAATCCCCCTCAGCAGCTGCTCCCTCTCTTTTACCATTCTTCTCTCCCATCAGCTGCACCCCCTACTTACAGCCCTGCATCCACTTACAGAATTTCAGTGGCTGAACCAAAAAAGAAACAACATTTTTCCCAACACACATAATCCTGCCACTATCCAATCCTGCATCCGCAACTGACGATTTGTTCCAGTCTGCCTTTAAGCCAGCTACTACAGTCCAACCCACCATGGTTCCAATTGCTCCAGCCAGACCACCACACCTGTCACCTTGGTTCAGCCCATGAAAATTGGACCTTCTGCTTCTGACCTGCTTGTCGCTATCCCACCTGACTGTACTGGTTCTCTGTCCACCACCCAGTTTGGCCCTATGCACTCCTTGCAGGCTAATCAAATTGACCTCACTGATCCCATTCCTGATGCCCTGCCTGGTGATCCAATTCCTGATGCCCTGCCTGGTGGTCCTGTTCCTGATGTCCTGCCTGGTGGTTCCATTCCTGATGCCCTGCCTGGTGGTTCTGTTTCTGATGCCCAGCCTGCTGTTCCAGTGCCCGCTGTTGTGCCTGTTGCCCAGCCTGCTCTTCTTGTGCCCGCTGCCATGCCTGCTGCCCAGCCTACTGTTCCAGTAGCTGCTGCCCAGCCTGCTGTTCCAGTGCCCACTGCTGTGCCTGCTGCCCAGCCTCTTCCAGTGCCCACTTGTTAGAGAAAATCCGGTGTCAAAAGGAACTTGTTGGTGCTTTTGTGCGCGTTCGCACACGCCTGTGCGCGTTTGCACGCACGTGCATGTGCACACCCCGGAAACGTCGCCAAACGGCTCCATTTAAGCTGTGTACACCCTGCAGCAAGTGCTGTCTGATCTACAGCATTTAGTGTGTTTTCCTGAGCAACCTGTATCTGATTACCTGTTCCTGTGACCCGGCTTGCCTGACCCTGCTGATTTCTGCCTGCACCGACCCCGGCTTGTCTACGACCACTCTCCTGCCTGATCCTCTGATACCTTTGCCGCCCACCTGTTGACGACCCTGCCTGGACCTGACCATCCAACTGCCTGCTCCTCCTGTACCGCACCATCAGCCTGTTTCACGACCCGGCCTGTACGACCGCGCTTCTAGTGCACGAACGCACCAACTGACTTCCTACCAACACCAGTGACCCAGTCCGACCCTTGTGCCATCCTGCACTCCAGAGCCACCTGTATGTCCTACCAGGTGTTCCCGAGTCAGGGTAGTAAGGGAGGTTGCCTACTGCACAAGCTAGGCTCTTCCACCAGGTACGTGACAGTATCAGACAGCTATGTCAGAGTCTGCGCAGGGGCCCTCTCCAACTAATGAACTCTGCATACACCTGGCCTGCCTTACTCGGGCGGTGAAGGCCCTTCAAGATGATTACGCGTGGCTGGAAGGCCGAATCCTGGAGCTCGCCACACCACCCGCACCTGGGTCCGACCCGCCTCCTGATCACACCCTCATCACTCTGCCTACGGAATCCCGCACCTTCTCCCAAGAAGCCACCAAAGTGGGACTGGTCATCTCACTCCTCCGGGATGAGCCCCAGGCCTGGGCTCATTGGTTACTTGAGCAGAAGACTCCTGACACCACCACTCTAGCACGCTTCTTCCGGGCCATGGCGTGTCTGTATGAGGACCCGCATCAAGCCCCCATAGCAAAAGCGGCACACAATGTGCTCCAGCAGGGCCGGCACACGGCGGAGGACTATGTGGCCGAATTCCGGCGCTAGAGCACCGACACTGCCTGGAACCTCGCAGCCCTCTACTTCCAGTTCCAGTTGGGCCTGTCCGAGCCACTCAAGGATGAGTTAGCTCGTGTGGAGGTTCCCCCGACTTTGGACGCAGATCTAATTGATCTGGCCATCCAGATCGACCATCGCCTACGGGAGCGCAGATCTGAATGTCTGGTCACCCCCCGGTGCCCAGTCCTCACTCCAGAGGAGAGACTGAGGCTTGTGACCCACGACCTGTGTCTCTACTGCGGAGCTCCTGGACACATGGTGGGATCCTGCCCAGCCAAGCGGGATAGGGGTTCCTACCTCATTAAGGGAGAGATCCTGTCCATGCCTAGTCATAAAACCTACTTGGGACTTTTCATCTCTCTGCAGCTGCCCAATGGAGACATACCAATCCGGGCAATCATAGATTCTGGGGCCTGCAGTTGCTTCGTGGACCTGAATTTCGCAGCCCAGTACCAGATCCCCCTTAAAAACCCAAGGTCCACCAGATGACCATCCACCTGGCCAATGGATCCACCATCAAATCAGGCACCATGACTCATGAGACTTTCCCTATTCCAGCCCGCACACCCGATGGTCACTTGGAGCTACTAGTGCTGGACTCCATTGCGTCCCCTCTTTTCCCCATCATCCTTGGGCTCCCTTGGCTCCGGGCACACTGCCCACAAATCAATTGGGTCACTGGCTACGTGCAATTCACATCCAACACTGCTTCCCAAAGCCACTGGATCTTGCCCTTACTGTGCCTAGTCCAGATTCTGATCCTGATATGGAAACCCGCTTGGCAGTCCCCACGGAATACCACAAATTCCTGGACATATTTAGTAAGAAGGGGCGGACGCCCTGCTGCCACACCGACCTTACGACTGCCCAATTGAATTGCTACCAGGGGCAGAGGTGCCTTTTGGCAAGATTTACCCTCTTTCTGAATTGGAGCTTGCAGCCCTTAAGGCTTACTTTAATGATAATTTGAAGAAAGGATTTATTCGACCATCTACATCCCCCGCTGGTGCCAGGATATTCTTTTCTGAACAAAAAGACAAGACTTTAAGACCCTGTATCGATTACCGGGACCTCAATAAGATCACGGTTAAGAACCGCTATCCCTTGCCTCTAGTTCCGGAGCTGTTTCAAAGACTCGGTTTGGCCACGGTCTTCTCAAAATTAGACCTCAGAGGGGCCTATAACCTCATCCGTATCAGAGAGGGGGATGAGTAGAAGACGGCCTTCCGAACACGATTTGGCCACTACGAATACCTGGTCATGCCGTTTGGGTTGTGCAACGCCCCGGCTACCTTTCAACATCTGGTCAACAACATTTTCCAGGACCTTGACCTATTCATAGTGGTATATGATATCCTCATATTCTCCTCGCCCCTGGAAGAGCACCATAAACATGTGAAAAGTGCACTGAGCTGCCTTCGCCAGCATGGACTTTATGCTAAGGCTGAGAAGTGCGCATTTGAGTGCTCTAGTATCTCCTTCCTAGGCTTCATCCTCTCCGTGTCTGGTATCACCATGGACCCCCAGAAAGTCTCTGCTATTGTGGAGTGGCCAGCACCTACTGACAGGAAGGCGATACAATGCTTCGTTAGCTTTGACAATTTCTATAGAAAATTTATTAAGGGGTTCTCAGCTGTCATCGCCCCCATCACCCAGCTCACAAAGCAGAACACACGCTTTCTATGGACTTCAGAAGCCCAGACGGTATTCCAACTACTCAAGCGACTCTTCACCTCTGCACGAGTCCCAAAACATCTGGATCCTACCCTACCTTTCATTGTGGAAGTGGACGCCTCTGAAACGGCAGTGGGAGCGGTACTTTCTCAGAGGCAAGAGCCTGAGGCCACTCTTCATTCCATTGCAGGAATGGCGGTATCTGTTGGAGGGAGCCACGCATCCGGTTCTTGTGTACACTGATCACAAGAACTTGGAATACCTGCCTACCGCCAAGAGACTAAAACCCCGTCAGGCCCGCTGGGCCCTCTTCTTTTCACAATTCCAGCTCCACATGCAGGCCTGGGTTGAAAAATGTGAAACCAGGCGCCCTCTCTAGGATGTTTCACAAGACAGGGGAAACTCCCCCACCATACACAATCCACCTGTCCCGGGGCTTCTTGTTAACCCAGCAGGACCTTCTCTCCCAAATCAGATGGTCCCTTGCCAGGTCCTCCATCCCTCAGGACCCCAGGCTGACCCAGCATGACGGGTTGTGGTGGCTCGGTGAAAAAGTTTTTGTCCCTGAGGAACAACGTCTGGCAGTCCTGGAGCTATGTCACAATAACAAATTAACAGGACATTTTGGGGGCCGTAAGACTGCGGAACTACTCGCCCGCTCCTTCTGGTGGCCTCTGGTTGACAAGGACTGTAGGGAATATGTCAAGGCCTGCCCCACCTGTTCTCGCAACAAGGTTGACAGGACCAAGGCCTGGGGGTTGCTAAATCCGCTACCTGTCCCGGAGCAGCCCCCGTCTGCAGGTTTCTCCACCATCTTTGTGGTAGAAGACCGTCTCACCAAGATGGCACATTTAATCCCCATGAAGGGCATTCCTACGGGTACCCAAACTGCAGAAACCTTCATTAGGGAGATTGTCTGCCTCCATGGAATCCCAGCCAATATCGTATATGATTGAGGAGTGCAGTTTACGTCTCTGGTCTGGAGGACCCTCTGCTCTCTGTTGGGAATTGAGTTGGCGTTCTCCTCTGCTTATCATCCCCAGACCAATGGCCAGAGGGAAAGAATGAACCAAACCTTAGAGCAGTACCTCAGGTGCTATTCTTCATTTTCCCAGGATGACTGGGCCTCCCTGCTGCCAGTAGCCGAGTTCGCCTACAACAACGCAGTTCATTCAGTCACAAATCAGTCACCGTTTTGGGCGAACCTCAGCTGCCATCCCTCCTTCTTGCCTGATCTGGTCCCAGAAAGCACAGTACCCGCTGTTCAAGACATGGCTGCCTTCCTGGTGGAAAACAACAAGCTTCTGCAGGAGACATTATCTCGGTCGCAGGAATATAACAATCAAGCCTTTGACAAAGGGAGGCGAGGGGAGCTGGACCTGCAGCCGGGCGACCAAGCTTGGTTAGCCACTAAGAACTTAAAACTGTCTTGCCCCTTAAAGAAGCTGGGACTGAAGTTCATTGGTCCCTTCACTGTCAAGAGAAAAATCAACAGGGTGGCGTATGAGCTGAGCCAAAGGCTAAAAACAGGAAAACTAAAAAAAATATTGGAAGTTTTCAGCAGCGCTCAAAATGTTAAATAAACAGCATAAAGTGCAGATGATAATGATAGAAATTAAATACTCCAAAGATGCTAATCATACACGTCAATCAAACAGTGTATTGATATACATGTTACATGTACATAGTCGGAACAGTCATTCACAGCAGTATCTAGTATGGTACTAGATGGCGACTGTTTCAACTATGTACATGTAAGCACCTTTTATTACAATTAAATTCATGATTTTATAAAATGATGCAGTATGAGAGGCTTCTTTTTGCTCTACCCCTGTTATGAGTCACTGGCTTTTGAAGGGAAAATGGAGGAGACAAAGAGCTCTATTGATTGATATGCTGATTGACCTATATACCTCTGGTGAGCCTCAGTGTGTTTACGTTTACACGTGGTGACACGGGTGGAGGAAGTCATGGGTTTGTGTGGACACTAGCATTCATCTGTCTCATTTTGCTACCATTGGATTTTTGAGCACTATCTCTTTTTATGGTCTATAACATTCTTATCATTGATGCACTTTGCACTATCGATGCACTGTTTGATTGATGTGTATGATTAGCATCGTTGGAGTGTTTAATTTCTATCATTATCATCTGCACTTTATGCTGTTTATTTAACACTTTGAGCGCAGCTGAAAACTTCCAATATTTTTTTTTAGTTTTCGTGTTTTTTGTCTAATTTATTTTAACCACTTCAATACCGGGCACTTAGAACACTTCCTGCCCAGGCCCAATTTTCAGCTTTCAGTGCTGTTGCGATTCGAATGAGAATTGCACGGTCGTGCGACGTTGTACCCAAACAAAGTTTTTATCATTTTGTTCCCACAAATAGAGCTTTCTTTTGGTGGTATTTGATCGCCTCTGCATCATTTCTGATCACCGCTATAAACAAAAAAAGACCGCAAATTTTGAAAAAAAAAAACTTTTTTCTTTGTTTCTGTCACAAAAATTTGTATAAAGTACATTTTCTCCTTCACTGATGGGCACTGATGGGACTACACTGATGGGCACTGATGAGGCTACACTGACGGGCACTGATGAGGCAGTACAGATTGGCACTGATGAGGTGGCACTGATAAGGTTGCACTGATGATGGGGCACATATACAGCACTGATGGGCGGCACTGACAAGCAACACTGACGGGCACTGATACGTGGCACTGATATGCGGCACTGATGGACACTCATAGGCGGCACTGATAAGTGGCACTGGGCACTGATGGGCACTGATAGGTGGCACTTTTAGATGGCACAGGTGGGCACTTTTAGGTGGCACAGATGGGCACTTTTAGATGGCACAGGTGGGCACTGATAGGTGACAAAGGTGGGCACTGATAGGTGGCACAGGTGGGCACAGGTGGGCACTTATAGGTGACAGTGGTGGGCACAGATGCAACAAGCACTGTTAGGGATGGCACTGGCAGGCATCATACATGGGCACAGTGCCATCCCTACAGTGCACAATAATGCCCTTACCTGGTGGTCTAGTGGGGGCTCCCTTGTGGTCCTGGGCGGCCTCTGATTTCATTCCCTGGTGGTCCTAGGCGGCCTGTGTGTGATGTCCGGCGGGGGGGCTCCCTGGAGGCCCTGATCCGGCTCCCTGGTGGTCCAGTGGGGTGATCCTGAGGGTGGCTGCGCTGATAAATGTTCAGTGCAGCCCCCCCCCTGTCAGGAGAGCAGCCGATCGGCTCTCCGCTGCTCAGGTCTGCAGACCTGAGCAGAGAAAAAGCCGATCAACGGCTCTTCCTATTTACACTGTGATCAGCCGTGATTGGTCATGGCTGATCACATGGTAAAAGGCTTCAGATCGAAGCCTTTTACCTCGGTCGGTAATGCGGTGGGTCAGACTGACCCACGGCACCACCCATCGCCGCGATGCGCGCCCCCGGGGGCGCGCGATCACGGATTATCCTGAGGACGTCAATAGACGTCCAGTCAGGATAGTGAAACACCCACCCGGACGTCATTTGTCAATGCGCCGGGCGGGAAGTGGTTAAGCAACAGCTAATGTTCATATTTCACGAAGGAGATGTTTGACTTTAGCGCAGTGTTTTATTATATATATTAAGTAACCAAAGACTACTTTCCAGGGAGGAGATTGGCCCCACCTGAGCCAGTTACAGTGGATGGGGAGGAAGAGTATGAGATCGAGGCAATCCTCAACTACAGAGTGAGAGGGGGTGTGACACAGTTATTGATCAAGTGGAGGGGGTACGGACCTGAAGAGAACTACTGGGAACCTGAGAAACACATCCATGCCAAGGAACGTGTCAGAACTTTCTGGAGGAATCACCCCGAACTAAAGTCCCGGCTGGGCATCCGGAGGCTGCCCCTTGGGGGGGCAATGTTAGAGGAAATCTAGTGGCAAAAGGGACTTGTTGACGCTTTTGTGTGCGCTCGTGCGCCTATGCGCTTTCGCGCGCGCACATGCGTGTGCACGCGCCGGTAACGGCGCCAATCGGCCCCATTTAAGCTCTGTACACCCTGCACCAAGTGCTGTCTGGTCTACAGCATTTAGTTTGTGTTCCTGAGCAACCTGTATCTGATTATCTGTTCCTGTGATCCGGCTTGCCTGACCCTGCTGGTTTCTGCCTGCACCGACCCCCAGCTTGTCTATGACCACTCTCCTGCCTGATCCTCTGATAACTTTGCTGCCCGCCTGTTGACGACCCTGCTTGGACCCGACCATCCACCTGCCTGCTCCTCCTGTACCGCCCCGTCAGCCCGTTTCATGACCCGGCCTGTATGACCACGCTTCTAGTGCACGAGCGCACCAATGGACTTCCTACCAACACCAGACCCTCGTGCCATCCTGCACTCCCAAGCCACCTGTCTGCTCTACCAGGGGTTCCCGAGTCAGGGTAGTAAGGGAGGTTGCCTACTGCACAAGCCAGACTCTTCCAGCAGGTACGTGACATCCCTGCTCAGCTTGCTGTTTTGGTGCCCGCTGCCCAGCCTGCTGCTCAAGTGCTTGCTGCCCAGCCTGCTGTTCTGGTGCCCACTGATGTGCTGCTGCCCAGCCTGATCTGGTTCCACTGCCATGCCTGCTGCCCAGCCTGCTGTTCAAGTGCTCACTGCCCAGCCTGCTGTTCCAGTGCCTGCTGCCCAGCCAGCTGTTCCGATGCCCACTGCCCAGCCTACTGTTTCGGTGTCCGCTGCCCAGTCTGCTGTTCCAGTACCCGCTGCCCAGCCTGCTATTCTGGTGCCTGCTGCCATGCCTTTAGCCCAACCTGCTGTTCCAGTACATGCTGCCTAGCTTTCTGTTCCAGTGCCCGCTGCCATGCCTGCTGCCCAGCCTACTGTTCCTGTGCCCACTGCCCAGCCTGCTGATCCAATGCCTGCTACCCAGCTTGATGAGCCAGTTCCTGTTGCCCAGTCTGGTGACCCCGTTCCTAATGCGCAGCCTGCTGATCCAGTACATGCTGCCCAGCCTGGTGACCCAGTGCCTGCTGATCTGGTGATGGATGACCCGGTGTCTGCTGCCCAGCCTGATGACCCAGTGCCTGCTGCCCAGTCTGATGACCCAGTGCCCGCTGCCCAGTCTGATGACCCGGTGCTTGCTGATCTAGTGACGGGTGACCTGGTGCCTGCTGCCCAGCCTGATGACCCATTGCCTGCTGCCCAGCCTGATGACCTGGTGCCTTCTGCCCAGCCTGATGACCCGGTGCCTGCTGACCAGCCTGATGACCTGGTGCCTGCTAATCTGGTAACGGATAACCCAGTGCCCGATGCCCAGCCTGATGACTCAGTGCCTGCTGCCCAGTCTGATGACCCGGTGCCCGCTGCCCAGCCTGATGACCCGGTGTCTGCTGATCTGGTGACGGATGACTCCGTGCCTGCTGCCCAGCCTGATGACCCAGTGCCTGATGCCCAGCCTGATGACCCAGTGCCCACTGATCTGGTGACGGATGACCCAGTGCCCACTGCCCAGCTTGAAGACCCAGTGCCCGTTGCCCAGTCTGATGACCCAGTGCCTGCAGCCCAGCCAGATGACCCGGTGCCCACTGCCAAGCCTGATGACCCATGCCCACTGTCCAGCCTGATGACCCAGTGCTTACTGCCCAGTCTGCTGATCTGGTGCCTGTTATCCAGCCTGCTGATCTGGTTCCTGATGTCCAGCTTGCCACTAATGCTGTCCAGCCTGATACTGATGCCCCTGTATTGTCTGCCTTTGATGGTTGCATGCCTGCTGCTCAACTAGTTTTTGATACCAGACCCAAACTTCCAGACCCTGGTGGTGAGAGCATGATCCATTATCTGACCCAGATGGCACTCCTCCCAGCAGGTTAAAAGTCTCTGGCCTGAAGAATGCAAGGAAGCCCGCCGACACGAAAGGGAGGCTTTGTTGGACTTTTCCCGCACCCACATAGACTGTCAGGTTAACAGCAGAATGGAGTGTTCCGAGTCCACTCCTTAAGAGGGGGATCTGTCAGGACCTGTGTCCTTGCTTGGGTCACCTGCTGGTGGCACTGTTGTGTGGAAAACCAAAGGGTGTAGTTCTGGTGGCCACCAACGGGTGTCTCTCAGCAGATGGATCATACAGGTCGTTAGGCTGCAACTGATGGGACTGCTGGAATTATATAAGCCCGCCTTGCACCCAGTTCCAGTGCCTCAGTATTTTCCCTGCAAGCTATGCCCATGCCTGAGTCTGGCCCGTTCTTGTCCTTGATCTTGAATCTTGAATCCCGATCCGAAGACCTTTCCCCTGGAACCTGCTTCCTGCTCCCTCTTTTCACCTTCTGCTCCCAGTAACCTGGCTCCCTGTTCCCCTTATTTTGTGTCCTTGCCCTGGTTTTGCTTATATGTGTTTTCTGTACTTGTATTTAGTTATACACTTAGTTAGGTGTTCACATTGGGATTGCTGTGTTACGTTTATCCTTCACTTGCTTGTCCATGTCCTGGATATGTCTGTGTGTGGTTGCTCTCGAAGCACTGACACCAGCCATAGTCCACTCCTAGTGAATCTCCCCCAAATTCTCGAATGACCTATGCGTTACAATCCTCTTAAGGCTGCGGTTATCCCTCTTGCTTGTGCACCTTTTTCTACCACACTTTTTCCTTCCACTCAACTTTCCATTAATATGCTTGGATACAGCACTCTGTGAACAGGCAGCTTCTTTATCAATGACCTTTTGTAACTTACCCTCCTTGTGGAGGGTGTCAATGACTGTCTTCTAGACAACTGTCAAGTCAGCAGTCTTCCCCATGATTGTGTAACCTACTGAACCAGACTGAGAGACCATTTAAAGGCTCAGGAAACATTTACAGGTCTTTTGAGTTAATTGGCTGATTAGTGTGTGACACCATGAGTCTACAATATTAATCTTTTCACAATATTCTAATATTCTGAGATACTGAATTTTGGGTTTTCACTAGTTGTAAGCCATAATCATCAAAATTAAAAGAAAGAAATGCTTGAAATATATCACTCATAATAAATGAGTTTCACCTTTTGAAAACATACTAGGCCAATTTAGACAGGAGTCAACTAACCTACCAGCATGGTTTTGGAGTTGTGGGAGGAAACTGGAGTACCTGGAAGAAAACCATGCAGGCAAAGGGGGAACGTGCAAACTGATAAGGATCTAGGTGGCCTTAGGGTATTAGTTATAGAAGTGATTCCTGCTTCCCTCCCTGAGGGAGAATGGTTCAAAACCCTTTTTTCCAGAGAAACACTCTGAATTTTTAAACTAGATACTCTGTCCCCGAGTGGTCTTAGTGAAGGGTTAGCTATACATACTATTTTATAAAGATTATTCCCTTTAGTCCTTTTTTCTTTTGTATCCTCTTGTTCTTATATACATGTTCTTGAAAATGTTTCACCCTCTAATAGGTTTACCTATCTCCCTTTTTTCTACCCATCTTTTTTTTGCTTTCCTTCCTTTCCCTTTCTTTCCCCCTCCTATTGTTCCTTGTTGTTTGCTAATTTCCACACATAAATATAGCAGTTATAAATATGTGCAAGCATTATTAATGTTCAAGGGTGGTGTTTTCTACATACACTTATGTGCTATTGATTATGCTATTGAACATATATGGGTGAGTCAGCCGACCGTCCCCCTTGATTTCTACACTTCCACACTTACCTGCCCGCTCCTTGCTACTTTTGGGAGTGCATTTTTAACCTTTAATAATTTTCTTCAATTAGACATGCTACATTATGAATTGTTTGTGCTTTGTGTTTACTATTTTCTAGTTGGTCTCATACAGTGTGCCTTCTTCTGGCTCTTTGACAGCAGCACTTTCATAGTCAGAGCAGTCACTTTTAATTAGTTTCAGAGCTGCCCATGCCTATTTAGGGTTATGTTTTTTTATGCATGTTTATATGAACACAAATATACACATCAAATGAGTGGTGTATTTTATTTTGATACCACAGGATTCAGATTTTTCTGACTCCCCATCTGTTGCCTGGGGCTATTCTAGTGGAGAGTACTTAGGTTCCGTACTTTGGAATAATTAACTACAGGCCATTCACTTGAGTGGGCTGCCATATGCTCATTTTTCGTGGCAAAGAAGCTCAGGCACCAAATTTTAACCCTGAGCCAAACGCATTTTTACATGCATGTTTTGGCGCAATTCTCACACATTTTATCATGCTACAAATGCAGCAATATTGGACCGCGTTTGGGGCGCCATTAAGCACAAATTCACGTTGTGAGGTTTACAGCAATTATAGCGGAATTTGGAATCTGCCCACTATTCCAAATAAACTAGTGTGAATGGGGCCTTAGGCCCAGGTCTGTGTATTGCACAGAATGCACAGGTATTCATTGCATCCAAGTGCAGGCAGTTCTATTCATGTCAGTTGGGATGCTGCAGCTGCATGCTGCTCCCAATTTCACATCTGTATGGGTGCATGTCTCTGAACGCAGACAGTGTAAGTTCAGGAATACGCACCTGTGCCCACACGAATGTCGTATTGGGAAAAGTGGCTGTGCAGCCGAAGCATCCCAATTGACATGAATGGGGCTGTCTGCACTCGCATGCACTGAACACCTGTACATCTTCATAATATTTTTAAATATATTTTGTTTGAGCATTGTGAAGAATATCAAGCTTCTGATTCTATTTTTCTGAGAATTGTGATATTTTATAAACGTAAAGTTGTTTTTTAGATTTCTCTTTTATTGCTTGAAGCCATATAACTTTTGAACATTGGATTAAGCATTGTTCTAATCTATACACATTTCCTATTGACCTTTAGATTAAAATGTTTTAAATTATACTGAGTGGCAAGTGTAAATGACTGACCCTTTAAAAACATGACAATAATAAGTTAGCAACCTTTTTTCCACTAGCTGCCTTAGCTTCTATTACATGAATTATGACTGTATTATACACTAACTTGTATTGCCTAACATGATTTTTTTCAGACTTTGGGAAGATTTACATTTGAAGCTAAATGTTTCAGTGATTGCTCTGTTGGATTTCATTATGCCGGTGCAGTTAATCAAAGCAAGGCCGGCCTTGAAGCTATGATTCACCGTATGTTTTTTTCTCTAACATAGTTGTGCTAAATGAATATAAATATTATCCCAGAACTAAGCAGATTTTTGCAAATTGTGGATTTTAGGTACTTTGTAGATTAGCAAGGGGGTATCTCTATAGCATGCTTCATGAGTTAGGTACTTTGAGATCAACCAAGTACCAAGCAGTTTTCTGTAAAGTGTGAATTATAGGTCTACCTTGCAGCTCCCTGCAGCATTGTCACACACCCTGACTTCTGGGTGGAGATCTCCTCTTTCCCCAGATGGAGCCCTGAGCCACAGTCACTCTCAAACTTAAAGGGATAGTGCACAGCTGATAAACCAATGGTAGATGGTTTCTCACAAAATATGGAACCTAGAATTAGAGACTACATTCCTCCAAAAGTCTGTAGGAACCCTCTAAGCTTGATGACCAAAATCAGGATTTACCAAGCCTTGAAAACACAAACAAGCTTGTTTTCTCTATGTTATGACACGTATCCTGGAACCCCTTACTCTACATGAATGAGAACACCAAGTGGTACATGTACTTTTTATGATCTGTGATCCAGTACCACCCATCAGACTGTACTCAAACTAAAATTTTTCACCATGACATGGTTTTATATTGGAATAATACACATTAATTTAGGCAGCGCAGTCTGAATGTTTAATGATTGTCTAACCTTGGGTTGAAGTGAGCTGCCGATCGGTATTACTTACACCTATTTCTCCTATTTCCTCTTACTTTACTGGTACTTTAGCTGTATTTTAAAGTATGCAGAGAGACAATACCAATGGATAATCACAACACTCAGATAAACTCTAACTCAGAATGCAAATTTCTCATCTCTCCAAACTTTGCTCCCTTGGACTTTCTCCTAGCAGTTAAATTGGAATAATTTGTATTTTTAAGAAATCCCTCCTCCCCAAAAGCTAAAAAGAAATTAGCATTTGAGCTAATTTACATTGCACGAGTGAATTTAAAGGGTGGAAAAGCATTGACAACAGGTGCACGTGTCCATCATTTCAGAACCTTGGAAATGTACTTTTACCAATTCTCAGACTTGGATTTTTGCATTTATTCTAAAGGGCATATAAAAATAAAATAGAAAAAAATGATTTATTTATATCATCATAGAACCTAATATTTTGTTCTCCATTTATTTTCCTTTGTATTTATTACATTACTATAAAAAGCTTTAAAAATGGTAACTCTAATAAAACCTTGGGAAATACACTGGATACTTCATAAAATTTACTAAACACTTTATCCATAAAACAACAGTAAATAGTTTGAAACACACTTAAAGTAAAATAACTTCCTGTGCGGAGAACAAATTGCTCACACAAAAGCATACAGACTTGGTTATTAATCATCTGCACTACCTGCATGGAGTTTGCATGTTCTCCCTGTGCCTGCGTGGGTTTCCTCTGGGTACACTGGTTTCCTCCCACACTCCAAAGACATGCTGGTAAATTGGCCCTAGTATGTGCATGTATGAATGTGAAACTTAGTGTGAGAGTTATGAACTTTAGATTGTAAGTTCCTCAAGGGTAGGGACTGATGTGAATGTACAATATACAAAAAAATAAGTATTGAACATGTCACCATTTTTCTAGGACGCTATTGACATGAAATTTTCACCACATGTTGGTAACAACCTATGCAATCCAAACATACAAAGAAACCAATACAAATAAGTTCAGAAATTAAGTTATGCGTAATAAAATGGAACGACATAGGGAAAAATGATTGAACACATGAAGAAAGGGAGTTGCCAAAGGCAAGGAAAGCCAATAAACCGACTGAAATCTATCAGTAATTAGAAAGCAATCCTGCCCCTTGTACATGCAAATGAATATCAGCTGGTTCAGTCTCAACTGATGGCCTATAAAAAAAGTCTCATTACCAAGGTATCACACAAACATCTCATGATGGGTAAAAGCAAAGAGCCCTCTCAAGACCTTCAAAACCTTATTGTTGCAAAACATACTGATGGCATTGGTTACAGAAGGATTTCTAAACTTCTGAATGTTCCAGTGAGCACTGTTGGGGCCATAATCCGGAAGTGGAAAGAACATTATTTCACCATAAACTGGCGACAACCGGATACTCCTCGCAAGATTTCTGACAGAGGAGTGCAAAGAATTATCAGAACAGTTGTTCAAGAGCCAAGGACCATTTGTGGAGAGCTTCAGAAAGACCTGGAATTAGCAGGTACAAT
The DNA here is from genome assembly GCA_018402905.1 of Glandirana rugosa. Classification (NCBI taxonomy): domain Eukaryota; kingdom Metazoa; phylum Chordata; class Amphibia; order Anura; family Ranidae; genus Glandirana; species Glandirana rugosa. Next base: position 266,596 of record BLSH010037196.1, read on the forward strand.
TGTTTCAAAGGAAACAATAAGTAGTGTACTGAGCCACCATGGCCTGTATGCGCGCTTATCACGCAAGACTCCATTGCTGAAGAAAAAGCATGTTGAAGCTCATTTAAAGTTTGCTGCACAACAAGCCTGAGAAATAGAGTTGATCAAACCTCTGGAAGTTCGGGTTCTGCTGGTTCGGCCGAACTTCGGGACAAAGTCCAGGTTCGGGTCCGGACAGGACCCGAACTTTGACACGGACCCCGAACCCCATTGAAATCAATGGGGACCCGAACTTTTAGGCACAAAAATGGCTGTAAGAAAGTCCTGGAAAATCCTAGAGGTCTGCAAAAGGAAGGAAAATGGGGGTAAGGGCCAGACCAGTGCCCTACAAAGAAATGGGGATAGGGAAATAACTTAAAATAATTAAAAAAATCACATAAAAAAATCAAAAATGGAGGTGGATGTGGACTATCTTCAAACTGTGTGAGAAAAGTATAAATTAGCGGGGAGAAGCCATATCACTGTTCTAATAACAGTGATATGGCTTCTCGCGGCTAATTTATACTTTTATCACACAGTTTTAAGATGATTGGAGATTCTACAATCATCTTAAAACTGTGTGAGAAAAGTAAACATTAGCCGGGAGAAGCCATAGCACTGTTCTACAATCATCTTCAAACTGTGTGTGAAAACTATACATTAGCGGGGAGAAGCCATATCACTGTTCTTAGAACAGTGATATGGCTTCTCCCAGCTAATTTAGTTCCACAAAAAGCTTTATTGAATGTTCAACAATACAGTACATGTTCATTGCCAAGACTTAAGAGAGTAAGTAATCAAAGCATAGTTGAAAGCAAGTACAAAATAACAATAAGGCATAAGAACGTAACCTTTGAGATACATTTAAAGCGACATTACATACTTAAGAGTGAAGATGGTATGTAGGTTCCGACTGTCAATATATTCATATTAATGTAGAAAAGTGGAGGCACATTATGAGTAATTGTGTTTGTTGAAGTCAGAAAAAATTGGTCTTCAAAGGTCAGAGCTTGGCTAACTGAGAGTGGGGGTATGTATGGGGCAACAAACAAAGTACTGGAAGGCTTAGGGAAGGTTGGGAGG
>BLSH010037196.1:267706-281238 GCA_018402905.1 Glandirana rugosa
ACAGTTTCAAGCCCAGGACAGGCCTGGGCTTGGGCCTGAAACAGGGCTTCAAGCCGGCTTGGTCGTCTTGGGTTTGAAGGTCTCCAAGCTAGTTGAGATAAAGAGTCCGAACAACACGTCGTTTGAAATTTACTCGAAGTTGCACGAAAAAGAAGTCGTTACCTCAGAACGCACTATTTGCGCGTATGTCCGGTACCACCGAGTCATGTGATGAATAACAAAGGAAACTTTGTTAACATGGACGATTAAGGTCCAGAAAGACTTCGAGAGGTGTTTACCAGGAACCGAGAACTTGTTGACAAGACTATTAAGAAACGTGAGGATTTCTGACAGAGGAGTGCAAAGAATTATCAGAACAGTTGTTCAAGAGCCAAGGACCATTTGTGGAGAGCTTCAGAAAGACCTGGAATTAGCAGGTACAATTGTTTCAAAGGAAACAATAAGTAGTGTACTGAGCCACCATGGCCTGTATGCGCGTTTATCACGCAAGACTCCATTGCTGAAGAAAAAGCACGTTGAAGCTCATTTAAAGTTTGCTGCACAACAAGCCTGAGAAATAGAGTTGATCGAACCTCTGGAAGTTTGGGTTCTGCTGGTTCGGCCGAACTTCGGGACAAAGTCCGGGTTCGGGTCCGGACAGGACCCGAACTTTGACACGGACCCCGAACCCCATTGAAATCAATGGGGACCCGAACTTTTAGGCACAAAAATGGCTGTAAGAAAGTCCTGGAAAGTCCTAGAGGTCTGCAAAAGGAAGGAAAATGGGGTTAAGGGCTGGACCAGTGCCCTACAAAGAAATGGGGATAGGGAAATAACTTAAAATAATAAAAAAAAATCACATAAAAAAAATCAAAAATGGAGGTGGATGTGGACTATCTTCAAACTGTGTGAGAAAAGTATAAATTAGTGGGGAGAAGCCATATCACTGTTCTAATAACAGTGATATGGCTTCTCGTGGCTAATTTATACTTTTATCACACAGTTTTAAGATGATTGGAGATTCTACAATCATCTTAAAACTGTGTGAGAAAAGTAAACATTAGCCGGGAGAAGCCATAGCACTGTTCTACAATCATCTTCAAACTGTGTGTGAAAACTATACATTAGCGGGGAGAAGCCATATCACTGTTCTTAAAACAGTGATATGGCTTCTCCCGGCTAATTTATACTTTTCTCACACAGTTTGAAGATGATTGTAGATTCTAAAATCATCTTAAAACTGTGTGTGAAAAGTATACATTAGCCAGGAGAAGCCATATCACTATTCTTAGAACATCTGCAAACTGTGTGTGAAAACTATAAATTAGTGGGGAGAAGCCATACCACTGTTCTAAGAACAGTGATATATCATATCACTGTTCTTAGAACAGTGGTATGGCTTCTCTCTGCTAATTTATAGTTTTCACACACAGTTTTAAGATTATTGTAAAACAGTGATATCATATCACTGTTCTACAATGTAGGACAGTGATATGTTATCACTGTTCTACAATAATCTTCAATCTGTGTGCGAAAACTATAAATTAGCGGAGAGAAGCCATACCACTGTTCTAAGAACAGTGATAGATATATCACTGTTCTTAGAACAGTGATATGGCTTCTCCCCGCTAATTTATAGTTTTCACACACAGTTTGCAGATGTTCTAAGAACAGTAATATGGGTTCTCCCGGCTAATGTATACTTTTCTCACACAGTTTTAAGTTCTCACACAGTTTGAAGATAGTCCACATCCACCTCCATTTTTGATTTTTTTATGTGTTTTTTTTTTATTATTTTAAGTTATTTCCCTATCCCCATTTCTTTGTAGGGCACTTGTCCGACCCTTACCTCCATTTTCCTTCCTTTTGCAGACCTCTAGGACTTTCCAGGACTTTTTTACAGCAAACTTCAAAACTTTTATTAAATTACCAGAACCCCTGACCCGAACCCGGACTTTTTTTGAAAAGTCCGGGTTCGGGTCCGGGTCCTGGACACCCAAAAGTTTACAGTTCGGGTTCGCTCAACTCTACTGAGAAATACTGGGAGAATATAGTCTGGTCGGATGAGACCAAAATTTAACTGTTTGAATGCCATAATACACACCATGTTTGGAGGTCAGATGGCACTGCGCATCACTCCAAAAACACCATACCAGCAGTGAAGTTTGGAGGTGGGAACATCATAGTGTCGGGCTGTTTTTCAGCCTACAGTACTGGCAAACTTCATGTCGTTGAAGGAAGGATAAACGGAAAAATGTACCAAGACATTCTTGATAAAAATCTGTTGTCATCTACCAGGATGATGAAGAAGAAACGAGGGTGGACATTTCAGAAGACAATGATCCCAAACATAAAGCCAAGGAAACTCTTGGTTTCAAAGAAGAAAATAAAGCTGCTAGAATGGTCCAGTTGATCACCTGACTTGAATCTATAGAAAATCTATGGAAAGAACTAAAGATCAGAGTTGATAGAAGAGGCCCACGGAACCTTCAAGATTTGAAGACTGTGTGGAAGAATGTGCCAAAATCGCACCCGAGCAATGCATGCAACTAGTTTCTCCACAAAGGAGGCATCTTGAAGCTGTAATTACCAGCAAATAATTTTGTATTATATAAATTTCAGTTTGCGTGTTCAATACTTTTTCCCTGTGTCATTCCACTTTTATTGCACATAACTTAATTTCTGAACTTATTTGTTTTGATTTCTTTGTATGCATGGATTGCATGGGTTTTTACAGAGCACCTTTATAAATATATTTACCTAGAAAAATGGTGACAATACTTATTTTACCCAATGTACAGTATATGTAAAGCTCTGTGCAAATTGTAGACTCTATATAAGTACCTTAAAGTGGATGTAAAGCTGATTTTTTTTTTAATGAAGACTTCTACCTGGTATGGTAGAGGATGTAAATTCACCTGTGCCCAGTCTTGCCACAAAGAGGTAATTCAGCTCTGAGCAATACTCTTGTCTTTTGTAGTGAGATAAAAAAACACACACAGATACGTTTGTGTCACCACATCCCCCACTGCGGTGACTGACATCTGATGTTTTATATGTGTACAATTCCATCTTCACATCCCCCCTCCTTTCTTCTCCAGCTCTCCCAGGATTGGCTGCTCCACACCTCAGCACGATTGGACTTGATGAAGTCATGTTGCGCCTTTCCTGAGTTTTGACTGGATGTTACTCAAAACTCAGGAATTGGAGAGTAGGAGAGTATAGAGGTGGACGGGGAGTCTTGTGACATCATGACTCGCCCATCGAGCTCCTGCAAAGAGACCCATCCACTGATTCCAGTGCTTTGCAAGGCTGCTACTGCTTAAAGGGGTGACATTTGCAAGGTAGGGATACATGCAGGAGGCTTGCATGTATATATACACTAATACTGTGCCATTAGTTTATACTGGGTGAGTGGTGGGTTTGTATCCACTTTAAAGTGGTTGTAAACCCTGTCCTATACCCAGTGAAGTGAATAGCCTCAGATGATACACAGAGATTAAACAAATCTCCCTACATACGTTTTACATGTATTTTTGCTGTCTTTCCCTTTATATAATAGTTAGAAAGTGCACATAGTGTTACAAATCTTTCTTCCTCATTCAGCAGTGGGTGTGAAGTCTGGGCATACACTGTGTGAGAGCTGATTGGAGGAAAAGCACACACTCCCCCTCCACATAGGCAGAGGAATGAAGAAACTTGCAGAGCTGTACTGTGAATAAACAAGTTCTCTCCTTATCTATCTCTAAGTTCCCTCCCCAACACAAATTTTCAGCTGCTCGCGCGCATGTGCAGTGCGTGCATGTGCAGTGCGGTGTAATCTTGGTCAGCTTGGCATGGCACAGCCATGCCAAGCTGACTAAGATCTCCCAGGTGCCAATGCAAAACCGGAAATTATATACACACCGCTGCCCCTAAAGGAGGAAGTGAAATTAGATATAGGCATACATCAGGTAAGTGAACAAAAAAAAATTGCCAATTTATTTTAAGGATGCACATTAGTGCTGCATGTTGAGGAGGGAAAAATGTGGGTGGAACTCCGCTTTAAATAAAAAATAAACTTGCCAAAAATATTGTGTGGGTCAATTAATAAGTAGAAAGTATCTGTGCCCACATTTCATTTTTTAATGCACTAATTTGTGACCAGAATGCCAAAGAACTTTCCTCAGCAGAATTATGTACCTGTATTTTAAAAGTGGCTGAAACCTAAACTGTGATCTTTACTAGCAGCAGCTACCAAGTATAATTCCGGTCAAAACCTAACTAAGCTTAAATCTACTCCCACCTCCATTTTAAGCCTATTCTATTTACCATGTAAAAGTAAAGATGCCTATACGTACCTACTCTGAAGTCACTCCGGTCTGGTCACCTGATCTCTCCAGTAGTGGCTTCAGTGTAGAGGAGAGATCAGTGAAAACAGCTGGTCGCTCACACATAGGCTTACTATGGGTTAGCTGTTGTCGGCTATCCCTCCTCTACACTGACGTCAGCACTGGGACCCAATCATGTGGGTGGAACTCCGCTTTAAATAAAAAATAAACTTGCCAAAAATATTGTGTGGGTCAATTAATAAGTAGAAAGAATCTGTGCCCACATTTAATTTTTTAATGCACTAATTTGTGACCAGAATGCCAAAGAACTTTCCTTAGCAGAATTATGTACCTGTATTTTAAAAGTGGCTGAAACCTAAACTGTGATCTTTACAAGCAGCAGCTTCCAAGTATAATTCCGGTCAAAACCTAACTAAGCTTAAATCTACTCCCACCTCCATTCTAAGCCTATTCTATTTACCTTGTAAAAGTAAAGATGCCTATACGTACCTACTCTGAAGTCACTCCGGTCTGGTCACCTGATCTCTCCAGTAGTGGCTTCAGTGTAGAGGAGAGATTAGTGAAAACAACTGGTCGCTCACACATAGGCTTACTATGGGTTAGCTGTTGTCGGCTATCCCTCCTCTACACTGACGTCAGCACTGGGACCCAATCATGTCAACATACCAGAGCAATTTCAGAATAGGTAAGTATAGGCATCTGTCAGGAATCCTGAATCAGACTGAGACAGAAGTGCAGTAAAAATCACACTTTTTAATAAAATGGTAAAATAGTACAAACAGAGAAAACATAGTCAAAACATATCTAGAGTTCAGTAACCAGAGTGGGTAGTCAGAACAAGCTAGTGAAACAGGAATCCAGAGATCAGCGTAGTAGAGGCAGCAAACAGGATCAGGAACCAGAAGAGAAGTCAGTCAGGCAAAGTCTTTAATTCAGAAATCAGCATAGTCAGAGGCAAGAAACAGCCTCAGTAACCAGAAGGGAAGTCAGCCAAGCAAAGTCTTTAACAGGAAAACACAGCATAGAGTATACTGATGTTGACCAGGCGAAGGCACAGGTGATATGATCCGGGCAGTTTAAATAGCCAGTGTAAAACCATCCGGGGCCATTGGAAGGCCAATGTGCGGGCGCATGTAGCGTCCGTGCACGTTTGTGCGCCTATGTGCACATGCGCCAAAACGGCCATTTAAGCCCTCTGCACCCTGCAGTCAGTGCTGTCCGTTCTACAGCGTTCTGGCTCCCATGACCCCAGTGCTTATTCTAAGAGACTACCTGTACCTGTGACCCCAACTTCCTGTTTAACCTGCTCTGCCTGCTGCTTGCCCCAACCTTCAGCCTGCCTATGACTACGCCTCTGCCTGACCCCTTATACTTCTATTGCCCGCACGTTGCTGACCCTGCCTGTACCTGACTATCCACCAGCCTGAACCACTTGTACCGCCAGCTAGTTACCGACCTGGCCTGAACCACTACTCTACTGTCTGCACGAGCTCCTGTGGACCATCACCTGTCATCTGTGACCAAGTCCAGCCCCACGATGCGGCCCTCTGATACCAGTTCCGGCTGGGGCTCTCTGAGCCACTCAAGGATGAGCTGGTTCGCGTCGGGGTTCCTCACACCCTGGATCCAAATCGACCACCCCCTGCGGGAATGCAGAGTGAAGAGAGCTGCGGGACCCGGATCTTCGACTGCGGGTACCCGGATCTTCGTGCCTGAGGAGTTTCGCCTAGACACTCTAGAACTCTGTCACGACAAAAAGTTGGTGGGACATTTTGGCAGTCGCAAGACAATGGAATTGCTAGCCCAATTCCACCCTTCTGGTGGCCCCGCATGAGCGAGGACTGTAAAACCTATGTGGGTGCGTGCCCTAGCGGTGCGCAAAACAAGACAAAGAGAACCAGGGCCTGGGGGCTGCTGAACCCATTACCTATCCCTGACTGTCCTTGGTCACACATCTCCATGGATTTTATTGTTGAGCTGCCCCCATCCGCGGGATTCAACACCATTTTCGTGGTGGTAGACTGTCTCACCAAGATGGCACACTTTATCCCTATGCAAGGTACCCCCTCTGCAATGGAGACGGCCAAGACCTTCATCAGAGAAATTGTACAGCTACACGGTATCCCTAATAATATTGTCTCGGACCGGGGAGTACAGTTTACTTCCAGAGTGTGGAGGTCTCTGTGTATCATCTTAGGAATTGGACTGGCTTTTTCTTCGGCCTACCACCCCCAATCAAATGGCCAGACAAAGAGGACCAACCAGACCCTCCAACAGTACCTCCGCTGCTACTCCTCGTACTCCCAGGACGATTGGGTCTCTCTGCTTCCATTAGCCGAGTTCATCTATAATAACGCAGTCCACTCTGCCACCAAGCAATCTCCGTTTTGGGTGAATCTCGGCTACCACCCCACATTCCTACCTAATGTTCTGACCGAAAGTTCTGTACCTGCTGTGCAGGAGATCACACAATTCCTGGAAAGGAACAGCCGCCTTTTGCAAGAGACCCTTGTGCAAACCCAGGAGCGTGACAAGAGAACATTCGACAGAGGGAGACGAGGAGAGTTGAACTTGCAACCTGGCGATCGGGTCTGGTTGGCCATTAAGAATCTGAGACTGTCATGTCAATCGAAGAAATTGGGTCCTAGATACATCGGACCCATGCCAGTCAAAAGGAAAATTAACAATGTGGCTTATGAGCTGGACCTTCCTCCTTCACTTAAAGTTCGCCCAGTCTTCCACGTAAATCTGCTCAAGCCAGTGACTAAGGATCCCTTCCCAGGGCGGAAAACAGCTCCAACAGAACCAGTCCTGGTAGATGGAGAGGAGGAGTTCAAGGTGGAAACTATCCTGGACTGCAAAAGGAGAGGGGGCATCACCCAATTCCTAGTAAAGTGGAAGGGATATGGACCTGGGGAGAGCTCTTGGGAACCTGAAAACAACCTACATGCCAAGGAGCTGGTCAAGACCTTCTGGAGGAACAACCCGACCAAGAGAGCCCGTTTGGGCATCCGGAGGCTGCCCTTTGGGGAGGGCAATGCAAGGAACCATCCAGGGCCATTGGAAGGCCAATGTGCTGGCGCACGTAGCGTGTTCGCGCGTCCGTGCGAGTTTGCGCATGCCTGTGCACGTCCGCATGCCTATGTGTCTGTGCGCAGTAGAGCCGGCGTTGGCGCCAAAATGGCCATTTAAGCCCTCTGCACCCTGCAGTTAGTGCTGTCCTTTCTACAGCGTTCTGGCTCCTGTGACCCCAGTGCTTATTCTAAGAGACTTCCTGTACCTGTGACCCCGACTTCCTGTTTAACCTGCCTACGACTACGCCTCTGCCTGACCCCTTGTACTTCTATTGCCCGCACGTTGCCGACCCTGCCTGTACCCGACTATCCGTCAGCCTGAACCACTTGTACCGCACCGCCAGCTAGTTACCGACCCGGCCTGAACCACTAATCTACTGTCTGCATGAGTTCGTGTGGACCATCACCTGTCATCTGTGACCAAGTCCAGCCCTTGTGCCCCCCTGTGCTCCAGAGCTCCTTGTCTCCACTACCAGGGGTTCTCGAACCAGGGCCGCAAGGGAGGTTGCCCCAGCATAAATCAGACTCAACCACCAGGTACGTGACAGCCAGCATGGCTAGCTAACGAGCAGGAAATGAAGACCAGGTGATTCACTGTGGAATGAAGAGTACTGGCAATTAACTGACAGCTGAGCAATTAGCGCTCTGAGAAGGGAGGGCTGAGCCCAGTCCTGACAGAATCTTTTCTTTTACAGGGTAGATAGAATAGGCTTAGAATGGGGGTGAGAGCAGGTTTCTGCTTAGTTAGGTTGTGACTGGAATTAAACTTTAAGCATGGAATACGCTATTGTGCTTGATGATGATGCCATCATGTATCATCAGTCATAATGTAGAAAAAGAGTTCACATCTACACATGTAGGTGACAAGGTATGCTTACAATCATAAACATGATGGAGATCTGAAATTCTTTTACTAGTATGTCACATTGTTTATGTGTTAGCTGCACGTCTCTCTTCTGATTTCTTTTAGTCAGGAGAGAGCACTGGTTTCAATATGACAGATGGAGCAGTTATTACTGGACTAAACTGGACTGATGGAGGGAGCTCTGAGTGTTAGCTCCTGTTCAGAGAGAATCTGCATCATATGTGAGGTTGCTTTTTCTAGGTGGCTCTGGCTAGGGAACCACTTATTATTCTTATTGAAGAAGATCATTTTGCAGAACATTTCTGCTAAGCCTGAACTTATGGACAGTTAATGAAGAATCATTGCTGTACTGCTATAACTTCTACTGAACTATGCATCTTTTTCCATGCAATCCAATCATGTGGACATTTAATTATTCCTATGCACCACGAAAGGTTCTATGTAAGGATGAGTGAATCTCCCTGGGTTAAACTTGCGAGGTGTTTATCAAATACTGCCTAATAGTCTGTGAAGCCCAAACTTAACTGCATACCCCATTGATGGGTATGTGGAGACAAACCTTGATACTAAATTCTGGGGAGCTAGGCACTGCCATGGGGGAATTTAACAAAGCAAAAATGATTTTTACACAATACTATACAGTGGGGAGAGGCTCCTTCAAAGGTGACATGGAAAAAAACACCAATCCCTTAAATGGCATGCTTTGAAGATGACTTTAAAGAGAATGTGGTGTTTTTTGGAACAGTACGCTTTTCGTCAGTGACACCTTATTCTGGCAATATATATTTTAAATATGTAATTGATTTTTTTTTAACTTTTACAGTTAGCTTGGCCTAAATATATGAGCAGCAGCACTCTAATTTGATTATTTTCAATTTTAAAAAAGGCTGTTTTAGGTAAATTTTGCCTTCAACACCTGATTTGTTTTAATCAGCAAAAATAGTTCTGAATTTAACTGTGGAAATAGCAGCCACAACCGATCTAAAAGCTATTGGAACATAAAAAAATGCTTAAAAAAATAGACCTTTTTACAAATTATCCAGTTGCAAAATAGTTCTAATAGCATAAATAATCAAATAATCAGTGCAACTGGACCAAACATCATAAATCACTTATACCTCTGGGACGCTTCAGGGGCTACTTGAATTAGAAATTTGGATTAACATTTTTTTTAAAAGATTATTTTATTAAACAAAACAAAAAAATCATAAAGGTACATATTAAAACACCTTTATGTATTCTTCAGGAAATGTGGAAGGCAAATCTGGAAAATATACATTGCATATGAATATCTCAACTTCATATTTCATAAAGCAGTTTGGTTAGGCCACAATATAGCAGAGAAAGACAGGATTGGAATATAGAATTCAAGTATGTATTTGGAATGATTCGGCTTAGTGTCTGGATAGTACACAAGCACTTGAACAGGCAACAAATAGAAATATCAGCCATGGTAAAATTACCAGCCATTGGGATATCAGAGGGAAGGGCAGGAAGCAGCAAAAATTAATTGTAGAATCCTATGGCCACAGGCTTCCTGCCTTTCCCCAAATCAGCACCATTCAATAATATAAACCTAACATGCAAGCCTAAATTTAAAAGTGTTGCTACATAAAGACAGTATGTGGCATACCTTGCTATTATAACCTCTCCCCTAACTCCTTCCAATCTTCCACCTCCTCCTCCCTCTGCTCCTCCTCCCCTTCCCCTTCTTCCCCTAACTTTGCCTTCTATTTGAATATGGCACGAGGAGAGGCCCAGGGGATATGGTGTTATATGGAGAGAATATTGCCTACTGATTAAAACATGATGAAAATCTGGTGAAAACAGATCACTGCCTCCAGTTAATAGCATGAGCAACCCCACATTAACATATTTCTACCCAGCTTTACAATTTTGTTATGCGTTGTCATTTTTGGTAAACATTTATTTACTTTTTTAAACTTTTTTAAAATGTATTTTAATTTTTTTTATCAACCACTTCAATACCAAACACTTTCACCCCCTTCCTGCCTGGCGAATTTTCAGCTTTTAGCGCTCTCACGCTTTAAATTATTTTATTATTATTATTTAATATTATTATTATAATACATGATTTATATAGCTCCAGCAGTTTGCGCAGAGCTTTACAACATGAGGGCAGACAGTACAGTTACAATACAATTCAATACAGTAGGAATCAGAGGGCCCTGCTCGTTATAGCTTCCAATCTAAAGGAGAGGGTCAAGTGATACAAAAGGTAATAACTGTGGGGGATGAGCTGATGGAAAAAAAGTACAGTTGTTAGGTGGAGGTGGGATAAGTTTCTCTAAAGAGAAATGTTTTTAGGGATCGCCTAAAAATGGACAGAGAAGGAGATAGTTGCACCGATTGGGGTAGGACATTTCATAGAATGACAGAGGCTTAGGAAAAGTCCTGGAGGTGATTGTGGGGGAAGGTGATAAGGGAACTAGAGAGCAGGAGTTTCTGGAAGGAATAAAGAGAATGATTTGGTTGGTATTTTGAGACTAGCTTAGTGATGTAGCTGGAGGCCAAGTTGTGGATGACTTTATAAGTTATTGTTAGTATTTTGAATTTAATTTGTTGGGTGAGTGACAGCCAATGGGGGGATTTACTAATGTAAAGGTAAGCCAATGAGGATGGAGTTGTAGTAGTCTAGGCGAGAGATAACCAGGGAGTGAATTAGGAGCTTTGTGGTGTCATTGGTTAGGAAGGGGTATAGTTTGGAGATATAAGTGAAAAAATAACTAAACTTTCTAAAAAGAAGTTGTTTCTGGTATCAAATTTTGCAAATAAATAATATTGTTTTCATAAATTTAGGCCAAAATGTATTCTGCTACATTTCTTTTGTAAAAATAACACAAATCAGTGCATATTATTTAGTCTGTGTGAAACTGAAAATTTATCAGTCCTGATGTACAGACTGCCTATCTCATTTCTTGAGGCCCTAAAATGACAGGATAGTACAAATACCTTCCCCCCCCCATGAACCCTTTTTGGAAAGTAGACAGTTCGCAGGTATTTAGGAAGAGGAGGGGACAAATGGGTATGTCCCCCCTGATCAATGCTTGTCCTGCTCAGCCGTTTATATGCAGTGGCCAGGCTGGAAGTGGTTAAAGCTGTCCTTGCCCAAGTCAAGCAAACACAGGTAGGGATGGCAATGACAATTGGGAGAAAATTAATTGCAGTTAGGAAGGGGGAACAAATTGGAATTTTTTATTCTCCTTGGTCCTCTTGACTTTTTTACATGAGTCTTTTACCAGGGACAAAAGGGGAAGGGCAGGCAGAAACAAAAATTAGGCATACATCTATACCCCCATAGGCTTCCTGTCCTTTCCTTGAGTGAAGCCTTAAAACTAAAGGCAGCGCATCTGATGATGATGGATGGGTAGTTCCTTATAGAAATGATGTGATCTTTTGTTTCACTTTTGATGTTTATTTTAATCAATTATAGATTTTTTTGAGGATCTTACTCTTTGCCAGTGTGCTTACTGTTTAATTTACAGTTTTTCTGAGAATTCCCTGGTCCGGAGAGTTGCAAGGAAGTGGATGTTTTTTCTAATATATTATGTTGAAGACAGAGACTCTGAGCCAATAATTCGATCTTTGGCAGACATAGACTTATAGATTCCATCGCTGTAGAGTGCTGACATTAGTTTATTATTTTTGGTGAAATAATCTGTGCTTAAGCAGCACCACTATTTTGCCGTGAGTAAGTAGTTTCTTAACATGGCAAGACATGGCCCAGTTAGTGCATGATTATCTCCTCCTCATTTTTAATTGAATAATTCACTGAATAACATCCTCATTTATATTCTTTCACTCCCATTCACTTATTTTTCTCCTCCCATCAATATTTATTTAGTCTTAGCACCAGTATTATAGTCTGTCTACCTCATCTCTCTCGGCAAACAAATTTTCTTTCATGTTGTTAAAGGAAATGTGTGCTTAAGAAGTATGAATACTGCTGTCTTTGAGTATACTAGTTCCCTGGCTGTCAGGAAAAATTCAGTGGCATTACTTTTTGAGACACTTCCCCAAACTATTCTACATAGAAGGGCATAATCATTAACCTAAAGTCATGTGACAGGTCATACTATACTTGGCTGCAGGACAAAGAAGGATAAACTTCCCCCTGAACTTTGGATAATCCAGCTATTAATTCCTTATTGAATAATGTCAGTTTCTTTATTACTGATAGTGAGGCAGATGCATTAAATTGAGCACTTACATTTTCTAAGACATGTCTTATATCTAACTATGCTTTAAGTCCATCCCCTGTGTGTTGTGCAAAGCTTCCTAGCTCATTTCTGAGTACTTTAGGGCTCATGGTATGTAAAGGAGTAGTATAGCCAAAGCTATTTTGGCTATACTTCTCCTGTATATCACAGGAGTGCTGTTCGTTCTATACTCATGTGACCCATTTTCAGCCAACAGTGGGCTAAAGTTACTCAGCCAGTCCAGGCTCTGAAAAGATCTTGACCAACATGGTCAGGATACACCCAAAACCCTAGATCGGCACCTGGCTCAGCCTCTCAGCAATCCCCCCCTATAGTGCACTCTATATTCACATACAGGACTATTTGGTGTGTTTCTTTATTGAAAGAAACTTTTTTTCAATGAATTATTTCACATATATGGATCTTTCCTATACGTAAAAATTATGGTTTTGGTTTCTTCTGTATAATCTTTTTATATTTTATTTTTCACATTTATTTTTTATTTTTTAATTTTTATGTGGCTCAAACCGCTCATACGTTAAAATGTTACCTTGTTATTATAGCCAAGAATTAATGTGTTATCAATGCAGCCTTCTTCTGAATCTATGTTATAACTAGTGTTGAGCGAACCCGGACTGTAACGTTCGGGTCCGTACCGAACTTTCGGGTGTCCGTGGCACGGACCCGGACCCGGACATTTCAAAAATCGTTCGGGTTCGGTCCGGGGTTCTGCTATTTTACTCCACGTGTTGAGAAGCTGCAGGGCAGCCAATCAACAAGCGTTTCACTGGTTTGCCCTTAGAAGCCATCACAGCCATGCCTACTAATGGCATGGCTGTGATTGGCCGGTGCATCATGTGACCCAGCCTCTTTATAAGCTGGAGTCACAGTGCTGCAGTCACTGGCTCCTTGGGTTAGTGTAGGGAAAGGTAGCTGACTGCGTGAGGGACAGATTTGAGACATTTTAAGACCTGATCCTGCATCCTGAGATAGATTACTTTACTACTGCCGTCTGTGCTGTTGCTCTGAGGACAGATAGCAGAAATTAGAGATTTCACATACC
>BLSH010037196.1:286522-307700 GCA_018402905.1 Glandirana rugosa
CCCAAAAAATAAAAAACGCGATATTAATTTTTTTCTGGCTTTTCAAACATTTTTTTACTTAAAAAAGAAGCGAGAAGAAAAAATTCATTTTTTTACAAACTTTTCGGTCTTTTTTTAATTATAGCGCAAAAAATAAAAAACCCAGCGATGATTAAATACCACCAAAAGAAAGCTCTATTTGTGTGAAAAAAAGGACGCAAATTTCATATGGGTGCAGTGTTGCATGACTGAGTAATTGTCATTCAAAGTGTGAGAGCGCTGAAAGCTGAAAATCGGTCTGGTTGTTAAGGGGGTTTAAGTGCCCAGTTGTCAAGTGGTTAAGAAGTATGAAGACTGCTGTCTTTGAGTATACTAGTTCCCTGGCTGTCAGGAAAAATCCAGTGGCATTACTTTTTGAGACACTTCCCCAAACTATTCTACATAGAAAGGCATAATCATTAACCTAAGGTCATGTGACAGGTCATACTATACTTGGCTGCAGGACAAAGAAGGATAAACTTCCCCGTGAACTTTGGATAATCCAGCTATTAATCCCTTATTGAATAATGCCAGTTTCTTTATTTCTGATAGTGAGGCAGATGCATTAATTTGAGCACTTAAATTTTCTAAAACATGTCATATCTAACTATGCTTTAAGTCAATCCCCTGTGTGTTGTGCCAAGCTTCCTAGCTCATTTCTGAGTACTTTAGGGCTCATGGTATGTAAAGGAGTAGTATAGCCAAAGCTATTTTGGCTATACTTCTCCTGTATAATAAAGGAGCGCTGTTCGTTCTATACTCCTGTGACCCATTTTCAGCCAACAGTGGGCTAAAGTTACTCAGCCAGTCCAGGCTCTGAAAAGATCTTGACCAACATAGTCAGGATCCACCCAGAAACCTAGATCGGCACCTGGCTCAGCCTCTCAGCAATCCCCCCCTATAGTGCACTCTATATTCACATACAGGACTATTTGGTGTGTTTCTTTATTGAAAGAGACTTTTTTTCAATGAATTATTTCACATACATGGTTCTTTCCTATACGTAAAAATGATGTTTTTGGTTTCTTCTGTATAATCTTTTTATATTTTATTTTTCACATTTATTTTTTAATTTTTATGTGGCTCAAACCGCTCATACGTTAAAATGTTACCTTGTTATTATAGCCAAGAATTAATGTGTTATGAGCGCAGCCTTCTTCTGAATCTATGTTATAACGCATGGTTGTGTTTTTTTGGTTGCAGCTGAGTATTTTCAATTCCCTTCTTAGGCATTAGCGCGGTATTGTCTTTGCATTTCTGTTATTTTAATCACCCTTTCAGACCCCAATGATCCCTTCTAGGAGTGGCCAGTCCCTAGTAAAGTGTTCACCCAGACCACAAAGTCAGCTCAACTGACAGAGGGACATCAAGGCTCCATGTCAACTCACTATTGGACCCCACTTTGCTGCCTTGATAAATTCTCCTCAAATGTAAATCTGTATAGATTTTCAAGCATAGGTATATTGCTCCTATTAATATAATACAAAAATAGGAGTGCCGAAACCTGTGCTTACCCTTTAAATCCAAGAACAAAAGCTGCACATATATCCAGTGGTAAATAATAAAGAAAGGTGTCACTTTTAAAACAGCAATATCAGTCTCTGAATGACAGCACATACACCACAATGGCATCCAAAAATGATCAATATAGCAGTTCCTTCCACTTGCACCAAAGAGTGATCAAAATTAAAGGGATCAGCTTACAAAAGCATAGCAGACCTTTTGATCATGTGTAGTCAGACAGCAGATCTTAGTTTAAGTTATCCCATGACTTTAATGAGTAACCTCCTCTCCAGACCCACCCTGTTATCATAAGCACCAAAAAACATACATTTTAAGACTGAAAAGTTCAGTACAGTAAACATCCACTGATATCAATCCTTGTTCTGACCAACATGCCTCAGCCAATTGGCCATCTTCAGGGAAAAAATTATCTAGAAATCCAACAAAAAAGGCACACAAATAGAGCACATTCTACAGTAAAAACATGTTTAAACGATCCTGAGCACAATCAGTAGGATAGCCCATGGTAGAAATGGCTATGGCAAAGACCCAGATAAAAACATCCTCCAGGATGGGGAGTTGTCATAATGCTAACAACCCCATTATGTAAAAAAAGTAATTTAGGAAAATAAATTAGAATGAAGGGAGGAGAAAGTGCAGTAGTGAGAAATTAATTCTAGTTTTACAGCTATGATATTGAAGGTGGAGTTAAGTTTTTTCAAATGGAAAAGTACATTTAGTGGTGTATTTTTAAAGTGACATAAAAAGGGGTTGAAAGATTAATAGCAAATAATTCCTAGAAAATAACAGAGGTTTAAGGCTCTTCATAGGCTTTAGTACTATGGAATAAATGAGAAGGTTAGTGTTACTACCACCAGTGTATTAAATTGGTACTCGTTGAAAGCATTACCCAGATATCATATAAATAAATTCTAGCCAAGCATCAGTAGCCTTAATCCACAATAATATCAGCCATATTTATTACTTATTGTAATTACATAGCTTAAATAATTATGACTTTTCCTGTGATATAGCTGCGTGTATCCTGTAGGAAATTGCTTTATTAGTGAAAGGAAGAAGGCACTCACTATCTATATTTTCATATAAATTTGCAGCATATCAACAAATAATACAAATAATGATGGGAAGATTAAATAAAGTCAAGCTTCTGGATTCTGGAACACGGAATGAAGAGTGCTTCATAAGATCTAGCTAATCAAATGGCACTTTTTTCTAGCTTTTTATAAACCACTGGCTGACATTTAGCAAGACTTGAAGTCTGTTCTCCAACAGTTGTTGACCCCAATTATAGGTTACTGTGACATCATCTGTAAACTGGCTGCTTCTCTGGAAATCACATAACTTAATTGTTCATTTAATAGACTATATTATTTTGAATTGCTCCATGGCAGATCATTACATTATGCACAGGAAATTCAAGCGAGTGTCTGAAATACTTTTATTGATCACCCACATTACTTAAACGTGCAAGGGCATAGCATAGAAGATAATTGTTATCAGTTTAGTCAATTAGATATAGCATGTTCGAAGTCAGTGCCAGATGAGACATTAATAGCAATTAAAAGGGAATTTTCCATTGGTATAGAGAGTTGCTGGTTTGTATTCTGTTTCTTGGGAAGATCAAATGATATATTTAATTATTAACATAGTGGAAGCTTATTTATGCTTTACTGTATAAATTAGATGTGCTGCAGGGGTATATATTTTATAATTTGGGCCATTACTTATGTTGAACCACACAGCTGATAGATAACCTTTTATGTCCAAGGAACAACTCCAATATATCATTTTCCATGAAGAATACCCACTAAAATAACAGCTTGAAAAAGCCATATCAGCAATGCAGCTGTTTATCATTAATCACGTCATACTCACTCTATCCTGTTTCCCCATTTGGACATCATTCTACTTGCTTTTATGTATGTGTGTTTTCTTTCCATTGCCTCTGCCTCTACAGTAGTTTGATTCTGCATGTAGTTACTCATATTTAGTGTGTGAGGTGGATTTACCAAGGACTTGCTGACTGCAAACTCATAAGGCAATGATGATACAACATTTTTTAAAGCATATCTATGCCTCAAATATTTTGTTTTAATTTTGGATAAAGCGAAGACGAGGTAGAATTCCTGTCAGGTTTTACTGCAGGCAGAGGCTCTTATGGAGGCATTCCTTCACTTCCTGTCCACTAAAAAGGTTGACCTCTAGGACAGAAAGGGAGAGGAAATATTGCCAATAGCAACACACACAGCACAAATGATTTATTTAAGTTAAGTAGGAGAAGTCTATAACCCTTGTTAGCTTTTTATTATTGTATGCGTCCATGTTGCAGATTTTTGATCACTTCCTTTCTGTTAAAAGTTTGTCCCCAGAACAGAAACAGAGAGGTAAAGTTCTCTGATGTAGCTCGGATACCAGTAAAATCTGATAGGGATTTTAAGATTCCTCCATGTCACCACCTAAAACCAAAATTTTGGTTATTGATACACTTCTATATTAGTGTGTAGTACAGTACAATCTTCATTAAATAGATTATTCCTCATTTCAGGATACTGGGTGAAGTTATGTAAATAATTCCTCTATGCCCCATGGCTAACTGTCAATGCAGATTTACTAAAATATTGAACAGATGCAGCCTAATTGTACATAGTCATTTACTCCAAGCTGTATATAGCTGTTCCAGGCTTGTTGACTCTCATCGGGGCAGTGTATAGAAACAATGACTTCAATGGAGTAGGGCTTGGAGACCAATGAAAAAGTATAACAACAGAATGTTATGGTTAGGAAGGACATCATGAACCAAACAGCCGTCCAGTCAGCAACTGGTGTGACCAGAAATGTGTGCACTGCACACAGAATACCAGACACAACATAAAGTGAATAAAGTGATTTATTAAGGATATAAGTAAAATGGTGTTCCAAACGCACATCTAATATAATAAGAAGTGTAAACAACCACAGCAACAGAAACAGTGAAAAATGCTAAAACAGGTATAGGGAAATGTCCAAACCATAAATGTAGCCAGGCCAGGGTCATGCACGGGAGATCAATCAGAGGGGACAGGGAGCAAGATAAGGCAGAAACCAGGAACCGATGATGGGAAAGCCGGTAAGACAGGATCAGACTGCAGACACGGGTCCAGGAGCAGATTCAGGGTTCAGGATACAGGGTTCAGGATTCCAGATACAGGATTCAGGATTCCAGATACAGCATTCAGGCAGGATGGCAGATACCGGATTTAGGATTCCAGAAACAGCATTCAGGATTACAGATACAGGGTTCAGGATTCGGGATACAGAGGCACATGGAGGACAAACACCAAGGCACTAAGCATATAATAAACAGGGTTTAAATACCCTTCCTGTAACGAGCGTCAGGTGGTGACTCATGAGCCTCTGATTACTGGGAGACATCCACTGGTGGACACTGGAACTGCAGCCCATGGATCCCCGAGCCACAGCGCCACCCGCTGGAGGGACTATTCCTAACAGTACCCCCCTTTAAGGAGCAGACTCAGGATGCTCCAAACAACCATAGGGGATCTAGTCCATAAGAAAAAGTCCTCTGCTTCATGAGTCCACCGAAGAAGTTCCTTGAAAACTGAAGAAGCCCTGGGTCTCCAGCAAGATGCCCCACTGCCAAGATCCATCAGAAGGTAATGTGTCCCGGCACCTGTATCATGCAACTGGCTGAGTGTTCCACTGCCGGGGTCTGATGACTGGCTGGGTGTCCTGCTGGCCGAATTCCCTGGGATGTAAAACATTCCCAGCTTCGAGTCCCTCAACACAGTACGATAACCCAACACCGGGGTCACCCGGGTTATCTTCAAATTTAGCCCTGGGGTCATGTGACAGTACTGGAATACAGGCACCGATGTGTCCTGTCATGACTGAATAGCTTGCCTGGTCTCCAGGACTTGCACTGCACATCAAGAAACCATTAGATCTCTTTGATGCACTGGTTACCCAACCTGGGTCCCCTAGTACACCCAGAGCTGTGGCAGTCACTCCCAGATCATGGCAGGGCACAGATCATACTCCACCATTCCCTAGGAGTTTACCATGACCAGGGTCATGAAGGCAAATGCAGCCATTAGTCATCCATGTTATGTCTAGAGACCACCAGGCTCGGGCGCCATAGGAGCAACACACTGCCAGAGGGACTCTACCGAGGCAACCGTCAGCTGAATCTTAGGCCAAGTAGACAACCCATATAAATCACATGAAGGTTCAGAGCTTTCCGACCCATTAACAGGTGAACACTCAGCCTTTATACAATCATCCAGCTGATCAGGCTGAGCAGCGGGCAGAAGCACATTAGACTGGACAGCGGGCACCGGATCGCCAGACAGGTCGGCGGACACCGGAACATCAGACTGGACAGCGGGCACTGGGACATCAGGCTGGACAGCAGATTCCGGATCATCAGACTGGTCAACGGACACCGGATCATCAGACTGGAGAGCAGGCACCGGGTCATCAGACAGGGCAGCGGGCACAGGATTATCAGACTGGATGGCAGACACCGGATCAGACTGGACAACAGGCACGAAACATCAGACTGGACAGCGGGCACTAGATCGTCAGACTGGACAGCGGGCACTGGATTGCCAGACTGGAAAGCGGGCACTGGATCACCAGACTGGACAGCGGGCACTGGATCGCCAGACTGGACAGCGGGCACTGGATCATCGGACAGGACAGTAGGCACTAGAACATCAGACTGGACAGCAAGTACTGGAACATCGAACTGGACATCGGGTACCGGGTCATCAGACTGGACAGCGGGAACAGGAACATCAGACTGTGGCAGCGGGCACCGGATCGTCAGACTGGACAGCGGGCACTGGATCATCAGACTGGACAGCGGGCACTGGATCATAAGACTGGACAGCAGGCACCGGATCATCAGACTGGACAGCGGGCACCAGATCATCAGACTGGACAGCAGGCAACGGATCCTCAGACTGGACAGCGGGCACTGGATCATCAGACTAGATAGCAGACACTGGATCATCAGACTGGACAGCGGGCACCGGATCATCAGACTGGACAGCGGGCACCGGAACATCAGACTGGACAGCGGGTACCCAGTCATCAGACTGGACAGCGGGTACCGGGTCATCAGACTGGACAGTGGGCACTAGATTGTCAGACTGGACAGTGGGCACTGGATCGTCAGACTGGACAGCAGGCACTGGATTGCCAGACTGGACAGCGGGCACAGGATCATCGGAAGGGACAGTAGGCACCGGAACATCAGACTGGACAGTGGGCACGAAACATCAGACTGGACAGCGGGTGCCGGGTCATCAGACTGGACAGTGGGCACAGGATCGTCAGACTGGACAGCGGGCACTGGATCATCAGACTGGACAGCAGGTACCGGGTCATCAGACTGGACAGCAGGTACCGGGTAATCAGACTGGACAGCAGGTGCTGGATCATCAGACTGGACAGCACTGGATCATCAGACTGGACAGTGGGCACGGGATCATCGGACTGGACAGCGGGTATGGGATTATCAGACTGGACAGCAGGTACTGGAACATCAGACTGGACGGCAGGCACTAACTTTGAGCAGGTAGGTCTCTAGGGGCAGGAATTGCTTGGTGCAAGCTGACTGGGGCTGAATGCAATATATCTGACCAAATCATCACTGCCCTTAGGAATGCTGGACAAGGCTGAACATCACTGAACAACATACTGCCCTGATCAACTAGGACATGAGCCAGATGTATACATTCCAAAAGCTGATCTCTAGTCCACTCCTTCAACGTTTGGCGAGAATAATCATGATCCTCTGTCACCAGCGGAGAAAAATAAACAAACTCCTCCGGATGCATGTTGTTACCAAAACCAAGATGGCTTCCCTGTTCAGTCACTTCTGGTCAGGACTGGCCTTGGTGTTATGTCAGGAACTGGTGTGACCAGAAATATGTGAACTGCACAGAGAATACCAGACACAACGTAAAGTGAATAAAGTGATTTATTAAGGATATAAGTAAAATGGTGATACAAACGCACATCTAATATAATAAACAGTGTAAACAACCACAGCAACAGAAATAGTGAAAACTGCTAAAACAGGTATAGGGAAATGTCCAAACCGTAAATGTAGCCAGGCCAGGGTCATGCACGGGAGATCAATCAGAGGGGGCAGGGAGCAAGATAAGGCAGAAACCAGGAACCGATGACGGGAAACCCGGTGAGACAGGATCAGACTGCAGACAGGGGTCCAGGAGCAGATTCAGAGTTCAGGATACAGGGTTCAGGATTCCAGTTACAGGATTCAGGATTCCAGATACAGCATTTAGGATGGCAGATACCGGATTCAGAATTCCAGAAACAGCATTCAGGTTTACAGATACAGGGTTCAGGATTTGGGATACAGAGGCACATGGAGGACAAACACCAAGGCACTAAGCATATGGTAAACAGGGTTTAAATATCCTTCCTGTAACGAGCGTCAGGTGGTGACTCATGAACCTCTGATTACTGGGAGACATCCACTGGTGGACACTGGAACTGCAGCCCATGGATCCAGGAGCCACAGTGCCACCACCAGATGAGCCCTTTACTGACACCGGCTGGTGGACACTGGAACTGCAGCCCATGGATCCCCGAGCCACAGCACCACCCGCTGGAGGGACTATTCCTAACACGTCCATTAAACCAGGCCGGACTGGCTGTTTGGATGGTCAGATTAAATCTGAACTTTAGAGATGTTCAGCTGGAATTGCTCTGCCAAGTGTCCCATAATGCATTGCAAATAGCTTGCATTGGCCAAAGCTTTTGACAAATGATGGCTTTAAAAAAAGTTACAACCCACACACTAAAAAAGATTGCTGTCCCAGCAGCCCTTTGTCAGTGTATGGGAGTTTAGTGTAAGGGACAGCTAATAGTATTGCTGAGAGAGTTTGCAGTGTACAGTGCATTATGCAGCATTATATTCAGTGCTGGATATTACCAGTAAAGCTGTGCAGTGAATTGCAAGTGCTTCTATATAGAGTGGATTGTTGTTTTATTATTTTTTTTTTTTTTGGTGTGTGTCAGGAACATTTTCTGTTACTGTATTGCTGCTTTTCCCCCTTTTTTGAGGCGGGGGGGGGGGGGTTGTTTTTTAATTTAAGTTGCTGTTTAGTTTTTTGGGTTATTTTTTTGTCCAGCTCTATTTTACTTGTGCCCCACAACAAAAATGACAGGTGTGACTCTCAAGGCTGTACCAGTTCCTCTTGCATAACAAACCGCAGGGAGTTTCGACAAGGACAGAGCTCGTCCCAGCTCCAAACATCTAGTAGGTAAAGTAAGTCCTAAAAGTCAAACATCATAACAAAACCACCCTGTAAGGGGGTGTATGACAGCTGTCATGCACCTCCTTACAAGGTTTTGCTGTGATGTTCAACTTTTAGGACTTCCTTTCCCTAGTCTATTTTAATCTATTTTATTTGTGTTTAATTTTTTTTAGGGTATATTACCCATTTTTTAATGGCAGGGGGCAAGCAGCATCCATATCCACACAGCAAGGTCACATGTGCCTTTATTTCTGAAAGTGGGCATGCTATAGACCTAGGACACATGAAGGAGGTGGCACAAATGTCCCTGCAGCTGAAGCCTACTGCCAATTAGGCTCCAGTGATTGGGGAAAGGGTGATGATAAGGTCTCTGATCATACTTGGGTGCCAGATATATCAAAATAGGAAAGCGAGGGAGAGTCACAGCATTCCCAAGAAAAATGTTATCAATGGGTAGGTCACAGAGGAGTGGAGGAAGCAGCTGCCCTAGTCTATCAGATGGCAGAGCTCCATGGATGCAGGACATTGTTATGCTCTGGTCCAGTCTTCAAAGCTAAGATGTCCAGCTTAGTAGATTGCTTTGAAAAAGGCCTGGATTATTTCCAGGGATGGGCCCGCGGTTCGAGACAAACATCGGGCGTTCGCCAATTCATCGAATTTAGAACATTATGGGGCATCCCATAATGCTCTAAACGTGCAGACGGCGTGCACAGCCCCTCCCCATGTGATGTCAGAGGGGCGGGTCATGTGCTTACATCACTGGGTGGCCCCGCCCTTCCATATAAATCAACTCCCATGGAGGAGGAGCTGTTGCGGCTTTTTTTTTTCGGGTCTGTCGCACGCTGTGATTGAGGATGGATTACAACGGGGGACACTTTTTTCTTTTTAAATAAAGGACTTGTCCCTAATTGTCTCCTGTGTTTTTTTCTTTTTTGATACTTTTTAGTGAATTAGTAAGGGTACGAAGTACCTGCTACTAATTCACATAGGGGGAAGGGTGGGATCACCTTATTAAAGGGGGCTTCCAGATTCTGATAAGCCCCACCCGCAGACCCCCACAACCACATCCACATCCCAGGGTTGTGGGGAAGAGGCTCTTGTCCCCATCAACATGGGGACAAGGTGCTTTGGGGTGAGCACCCATACTCCCCATGTTGAGGGCATGTATCCTGGTATGGTTCAGGAGGGGGGCACTCGCCCGTCCCCCCCTATCCTGGCCGGCCTGGTTGCATGCTCAAATAAGGGTCTGGTTTGGATTTTAGAGGGACCCCCACGTCAATTTTTTAAAAATTTTGGAGCAGAGTTCCCCTCAAAATCCATACCAGACCCGAAGGGCACTGCACAAATTTTTTCAGTGATTTTTTTTTCTATATTGCCGGGAGCCTGCAATACATTACAGCCACGAGTGGTCTTAAATGACAGTTTTTCCTTTACAAATGTAATTTTGCTCTGGCACTGTTGTAAACATCACAGAGGCACGCTCTTTTACAGTAAGACGAAAGGAATCCCCCAGGCACGATATTCAAAGGAAGATTTCATTTTTATTGTTTCACTTTAAGCATTATTAAAATCACTGCTCCTGAAAAAAATAATTGATTTAAAAACTTTTTTTTTGCATTGATACCGGCTCCCCATACACTTTTTATGGCAATAACTTGCATATAAGCCTTTAAAATGAGCACTTTTGATTTTTCACGTTCGGATCCCATAGACTTTAACGGTGTTTGAATGTTCGCACAAACGTTTCGCCTGTTCGCATGTTCTGGTGCGAACCGAACTGGGGGGGGGGGGGTGTTCGGCCCATCCCTAATTATTTCCTAAATGTGCATAATATAACTGGATACTAACATTTATAGGTAAAGGTGATTCAGGCAATATCTGCTTGCCTCTTGTGGGATCATGAAGGATTTTTTTCCCCTGCTGGAGAAAATTGGATCATGCTTGGCTGGGTTTTTTTTTAAGCCTTCCTCTGGATCAACTGTGGGGATAGGATTGTGTATATAGGATTATATATATGATTTTCCTTTTATTGGTTGAACTGGATGGACTTATGTCTTTTTTCAACCAGAGTAACTATGTAACTATGCGTGGGCCTTTTCCTATACGTGCTGTAAGCAACACCATAGTAACCTGCAGTCTTGCCTAAAGCTTATTAGAGCATGGTAATACCATTGGTTATTTGGGTATAATGTAACAAGTACAAGTAAGGGCAAGCATAGGCTGCAACCTTTTTCTGATTCTGCCCACCCCATCATGTCATCTCCAGCTGTAGCATTCAGAAGATGATATTTGCTGCCCCAGCTTCTGGTACAGAAGAAGAAATATACTATCATATACCCCCGTGCCCACTGGCTCAATGTCCACTGCATCCTCCCTTTCCAACTGGTGAATTCGGACCCTTATGTGAATTTGCAGCCTGTGCTGTGGTGGCAGGTTCCCAGCCACTATTTCTTCACTTGTAAGAACATCCCTGCCTTCCTGTGGAAGGTAATGCTTCCAAGCTGCTAGACCACGTGATCAGCAGAAGGATCCACTTGACCACATACACATGGCCCAGCAAATATAGGCGGTGCCGCTATATCCTTCAGGTCCAACTGGGTAACTCTGCTGGCATTTGGGAAGGATGCAAGATAGGGCATACCTTTAAAAATGATTGTGCAATCCCACAACCCTACCACTGGTGATGATGACAGCACAGGCAACTCCATAACCTTCTTTTCCTCAATGCCCTCTTGGGGTAAGTTGTCTTCTTAACCGCCAGTGCCCTGCCAGCATTCCAGAGGCTCTGCAAGGGTTCAAGCAAAATTATGCCACACAGTGCTGCAGCTGGCATGCCTAGGGTACAGGAGCCACACTGAGGCAGAGATTGTGTCAGCTCCGCAAGGTCAGGTCCAGAGGTGGTTAACTTCATGCAATTTTTTTACCAGGAAAGTCATGTGTGACATAACCCACCTGCATTCTTCCCTTTGGCAGGAAAAGTTCACACGTGTGCCCAGATAGCAAGCAATTGTGCTGCAAGTTTGAAAATGACTTGCTAAACTATTGCTAGAATTGCCAGGCTTCAGTTTGTTGCACAATTGCAGCAAGTCTGTATTGCATGACTCCAGATCAACTTTCATTGCAAACATTCTGTAAGTCTGCTGCATGTTCTGGTTCAGTTATAATGTGCAATAGTCATTCCACCACAGGTGTCACTGTGGCTGCATTTTATTCTGTAGTCTTACAGGGCTCCCACCGTAGACTCACCACTGAAACTTTGCTCTTGCTAGAGACTTGCCACGCAAATTTGCTACAAATTGAAAAAGTGTAAACTAGAACTTGTGCTTCAAGTGTACAACTTGCCTATGAAAATGTTCAGCAAGTTAACAAACTTACAATTCAACACTGCCACAGATTTGTGGCAAGTTATCCTTGCTATCTGTGTGCCTTGCTTGGCACATGTTCTCAACCTGTTGGTGAAGCACTTTTCTGGATATGTATCCCAGCTCTTTTTAGACAGGCCACTGGAGTTTCTTACAGAGCGTCTTACAGAGCTGGTATGTGGCTGGGTGAAATTCAACAGTACCTGCACCAGTGGTGTATTTAGGTTTTGTGCTGCCCTAAGCAAGACTAAAATCGGGCTCCCCCATCTAATTATTGGGAGTCGGGACATCTACACAAGTGTGTGTGTATACAATTGTGCTCATAAGTTTACATACCCTAAATTAATTTATGATTTCTTGGTCATTTTTCAGAGAATATGAATGATAACACAAAAACATTTCTTTCACTCAGTGTTTTGCTGAAGCCATTTATTATCAATCAACTGAGTTTACTCTTTTTAAATCATAATGACAACAGAAACTACCCAAATGACCCTGATCAAAAGTTTACATACTCTGGTGATTTTGGCCTGATAACTTGCACACAAGTTGACACAAAGGGGTTTGGAAGGCTATTAAAGGTAACCATCCTCACCTGTGATCTGTTTGCATGTAATTAATGTGTGTGTATAAAAGGTCAATGAGTTTCTGGACTCCTGACAGACCCTTGCATCTTTTATCCAGTGCTGCACTGATGTCTCTGGATTCTGAGTCATGGGGAAAGTAAAATAATTGTCAAAGGGTCTGCAGGAAAAGGTTGTTAAACTGTATAAAACAGGAAAGGGATATAAAAAGATATCCAAGGAATTGACAATGCCAATCAACAGTGTTCAAACTCTAATCAAGAAGTGGAAAATGAGGGGTTCTGTTGAAACCAAACCACGGCCAGGTAGACTAATTAAAGTTTCAAACACAACGGCCAGGAAAAATTTTCAGGATGCAAAGAAAAACCCACAAATAACTTCAGGTGAAATACAGGACTCTCTGAAAACAAGTGGCGTGGCTGTTTTAAGATGAACAATAAAGAGGCACTTGAAAAAAGATGGGCTGCATGGTTGAGTCGCCGGAAGAAAGCCATTACTACGCACATGCCATAAACTATGCCGCTTACAATACGCCAAACAGCACAGAGACAAGCCTCAAACCTTCTGGCACAAAGTAATTTGGAGTGATGAGACCAAAATTGAACTTTTTGGCCACAACCATAATTGCTACATTTGGAGAGGAGTCAACAAGGCCTGTGAAAAACGGACGTGGATCACTGATGTTTTGGGGATGTGTGAGCTACAAAGGCACAGGGAATTTGGTCAAAACTGATAGCAAGATGAATCCAGTATGTTATCAAAAAATACTGCAGGAACATTTGCATTCATCAGCCAGGAAGCTGCGCATGGGACGTACTTGGACATTCCAACATGACATTGATACAAAACACAAGGCCAAGTTGACCTGTCATTGGCTACAGCAGAATAAAGTGAAGTTTCTGAAGTGGCCATCTTAGTCTTCTGACCTTAGTATCATTGAGCCACTCTGGGGACATCTCACACATACAGTTCATGCAAAAGAGCCTAAGAATTTCCAGGAACTGGAGGCTTTTTGCCAAGAGGAATGGGTAGCTTTACCATCTGAGAAGATAAAGAGCCTCATCCACAAATACCACAAAAGACTTCAAGCTGTCATTGATGTTAAAGGGGGCAATACATGGTATTAAGTAATGTGGTATGTAAACTTTTGATCAGGGTAATTTGGGTAGTTTTTGTTGTCATTATGATTTAAAAAGAGTAAACACAGTTGATTGATAATAAATGGCTTCAGCAAAACACTAACCATAAGTGAAAGAACAGTTTTTGTGTGATCATTCATATTCTCTGTAAAATGGCAAAGAAATCATTAATTCTGATATGGGTATGTAAACTTATGAGCACAATTGTATATACAGTATCTCACAAAAGTGAGTACACTTTTGTAAATATTTTATTATATCATTTCATGTGACAACACTGAAGAAATGACACTTTGATACAATGTAAAGTAGTGAGTGTACAGGTTGTATAACAGTATACATTTGCTGTCCACTCAAAATAACTTAACACACAGCCATTAAAGTCTAAACTGCTGGCAGCAAAAGTCAGTACACACCTAAGCGAAAATGTCCAAATTGGGCCCAATTAGCCATTTTCTCTCCCCGGTGTCATGTGACTCATTAGTGTTACAAGGTTTCAGGTGTGAATGGGGAGCAGGTGTGTTACATTTGGTGTTATCGCTCTCACTCTCTCATACTGGTCACTACAAGTTCAACGTGGTACCTCATGGCAAAGAACTCTCTGGGGATCTGAAAAAAAGAATTGTTGCTCTACATAAAGATGGCCTAGGCTATAAAAAGATTTCCAAAACCCTGAAACTGAGCTGCAGCACAGTGGCCAAGACCCTACAGCAGTTTAACAGGACAGATTCCACTCAGAACAAGATTCACCATGGTCAACCAAAGACCATGCTCAGCATCATATCCAGAGGTTGTCTTTGGGAAATAGACGTATGAGTGCTGCCAGCATTGCTGCAGAGGTTGAAGGGGTGGGGCGTCAGCCTGTCAGTGCTAAGATCATATGCCGCACACTGCATCAAATTGGTCTGCGTGACTGTCGTCCCAGAAGGAAGCCTCTTCTAAAGATGATGCACAAGAAAGCCTGCAAACAGTTTGTTGAAGACAAGCAGACTAAGGACATGGATTACTGGAACCATGTCCTGTGGTCTGATGAGACCAAGATAAACTTATTTGGTTCAGATGGTGTCAAGTGTGTGTAGCAGCAACCAGGTGAGAAGTACAAAGACAAGTGTGACTTGCCTACATTCAAGCATGGTGGTGGGAGTGTCATGGTCTGGGGCTGCATGAGTGCTGCCGGTACTAGGAAGCTACAGTTCATTGAGGAAACCATGAATGCCAACATGCACTGTGACATACTGAAGCAGAGCATGATCCCCTCCCTTCAGAGACTGGACCACAGGGCAGTATTCCAACATGATAACGACCCCAAACATACCTCCAAAATGACCACTATCTTGCTAAAGGAGCTGAGGGTAAAGGTGATGGACCGGTCAAGCATGTCTCCAGACCTAAACCCTATTGAAAATCTGTGAGGCATCCTCAAATGGAAGGTGGGGGATCGCAAGGTCTCTAACGTCCACCAGCTCTGTGATGTCGTCATGGAGGAGTGGAAGAGGACTCCAGTGGCAACCTGTGAAGCTCTGGCAAACTCCATGCCCAAGAGGGTTAAGGCAGCGGTAGAAAATAATGGTGGCCACACAAAATATTGACACTTTGGACCCAATTTGGACATTTTAACTTAGGGGTGTACTCATTTGTGTTGCCAGCAGTTTAGACATTAATGGCTATGTGTTGAGTTATTTTGAGTGGACAGCAAATGTACACTGTTATACAAGCTGTGCACTCACTACTTTACATTGTAGCAAACTGTCATTTCTTCAGTGTTGTCACATGAAAAGATATAATAAAATATTTACACAAATGTGAGGGGTGTACTCACTTTTGTGAGATACTGCATATATACTGTATATATACACACACACGTATTTATTGGGGATCGTTTTTTATATATACAATATATATATATACAGTATATATACACCCCTCACATTTTTTTAAATGTTTTATTATATTTTTTCATTTGACAACACTGAAGAAATGACACTTTGCTACAATGTAAAGTAGTGAGTGTACAGCTTGTATAACAGTGTAAATTTGCTGTCCCCTCAAAATAACTCAACACACAGCTATGAACCACTTCAGCCCCGGAAGGATTTCACACTTTAGGACCAGAGCGCTTTTTGCGATTATGTACTTTTCCCCCACAAATAGAGCATTCTTTTGGTGATATTTGATCCCCTCTGCGTCATTTCTGATCGCTGCTATAAACAAAAGAAGAGCGATCATTTTGCAAAAAAACCCAAATTTCTTACTTTTTGCTAAAATACAAATCCAAAAAAAATTTAAAAAAAACATTTTTTTCCATCGGTTTAGGCCAATTCATATTCTTCCTCATATTTTTGGTAAAAAAAATCGCAATCTGCGTTTATTGATTGGTTTGCGCAAAAGTTGCTGCGTTTACAGGGGTTTCTGTTTTTTTATTTTTTACTAGAAATGTCTGCGATCTGCGATTTTTAGCGGTACTACGATATTGCTGCGGACATGTTGCACCATTTTGACACTTTTTTGGGACCATTGGCATTTATACAGCGATCAGTGCTATAAAAATGCACTGATTACTGTGTAAATGCCTTTGGCAGTAAAGGGGTTAACCTGCAGGGGGCGCTATAAGGGTTAACTGTGTTCCCTGGGCGTGTTCTAACTGTGTGGGCTGCCCTGGCTGGGGAAAGGGGATGATCACAGCTTCTATATACAGGAAGCCTGTGAACATCGCCCTTCCCCCTCTAACAGAACGGAGATCCGTGTTTACATACACAAACCTCAATTCTTTCACTGCAGGGGGGGGGGGGATCGCGGGTAGCCATCGGCGATCGAGTCCGCCCTACCCGCTCCCTGCCCCCCCCGAACACAGTGAGTGCACGAGCGCGCCTCCGGCAGCGTGCGCTCACAGTGAATGATAGCACAGCCGCCATCAGGTGACAGCGGTTTGCGATATCGAGCCACTTTGCCGCCGTCAGATGCCGGTCGGCGGACGGCAAGTGGTTAATGTCTAAACTGCTGCCGACAAAAGTGAATACACCTCTAAGTGAAAATGTCCAAATTGGGCCCAAAGTGTCAATATTTTGTGTAGTCACCATTATTTTCCAGCACTGTCTTAACCCTCTTTGTCATGGAGTTCACCAGAGCTTCACAGGTTGCCACTGGAGTCGTCTTCTACTCCTCCATGACAACATCAAGGAGCTGGTGGATGTTAGAGACTTTGCGCTCCTCCATCTTCTTTTTGAGGATGCCCCGCAGATACTCCTCACCTGGTTGCCTCCACACACACTTGACACCATCTGTACCAAATAAGTTTATCATGGTCTCATTAGACCACATGACATGGTTCCAGTAAGCCATGTCCTTAGTCTGCTTGTCTTCAGCAAACTGTTTGCGGGCTTTCTTGTGCATCATCTTTAAAAGAGGCTTCCTTCTGGGATAACAGCCATGCAGACAAATTTGATGCAGTGTGCGGGGTATGGTTTGAGCAATGACAGGCTGACCCACCACCCCTTCAACCTCTGCAGCAATGCTGGCAGCACTCATATGTCTATTTCCCAAAGACAACCTCTGGATATGATGCTGAGCGTGTGCACTCAACTCCTTTAGTCGACCATGACGAGGCCTGTTCTGAGTGGAACCTGTTCTGTTAAACCACTGCATGGTCTTGGCTACCATGCTGCAGCTCAGTTTCAGGGTGTTGACAATCTTCTTATAGCCTAGGTCATCTTTATGTAGAGCAACGATTCTTTTTTTCAGATCTTCAGAGAGTTCTTTGTCATGAGGTGCTATGTTGAAATTCCAGTGACCAGTATAAGAGAGTGAGAGCGATAACACCAAATTTAACACACCTGCTCCCCATTCACACCTAAGACTTTGTAACACTAATCAGTCACATAACACCGGGGAGGGAAAATGGCTAATTGGGCCCAATTTGGACATTTTCACGTAGGGGTGTATTCACTTTTGTTGCCAGCGGCAATGGCTGTGTGTTGAGTTATTTTGAGGGGACAGCAAATTTACACTGTTATACAAGCTGCACAATCACTACTTTACATTATAGCAAAGTGTCATTTCTTCAGTGTTGTCACATGAAAAGATATAATAAAATATTTACAAAAATGTGAGGGGTGTACTCACTTTTGTGAAATACTGTATATATATATATATATATATATATATATTGTAATGAATTAGCTCAGTAGCGGGGTGTGCAGCAGGATGCCTTGGATGGGTCACAGCACAGTGAAGTGACAAACAGCAGGATCTTTGTGAAAACAAGAACTGTGGTTTATTTAAACGTCTGTGGTTACAAAGTGCAGGCATCAAAACAGGTAAAATAAAACAAAACAGAAAATGAACCCTTGCCACTTTGGGCGTCTCACTACACAGACACAGGAACCTGACTACTTGAGACAACACAGCTCCTAAACCAACATTTGATGCATCAGTCTGGACCACAAGGTCCCTTGAAAAATCAGGTGAGTACAACACTGGCTAACTACATAAGGCCTGTTTTAAGGCCTCAAAGCTGCTTCTGCTTCAGGGGTTCATTTGATCATGACAGACTCCTTCCCTTTTGTCAAATTGGAGCAGCCTGTGAGGCAAAATGGGGAATAAAGCAGTCACAATAGCCAGCGATTCCTTAAAATACTCGATCCTGCTTCTTATTGGTGGGGCGTGGCCAACTCTGAAAGGCCTCAACTTTGTTTACTTGAGGCTTTATTAGACCTCTCCCAATGGTATATCCCAGATACTTTGCCTCCTCTAGCCCAATGGTACATTTTTATAGATTGGCTGTAAACTCAGCTTTCCAGATGAAATCTAACACAGACTGAACCTTTGGTAAGTGTGAGTCCCAATCCTTACTATGGATGACCACGTCATCTAGGTATGCAACAGCATTGGCTCGATGAGGCGGCAGGGTCTTATCCATTACCTGTTGAAATGTGGCCAGAGCATTCTGTAACCCAAAAGGCATCCTCTGATACTGGAAAGATCGCTCTAGAGTTACAAATTACGTTTGTTCCTTGACCGTTTCCAAGAGAGGAATTTGCCAATACCCTTTGGTCAGGTCTAACGTTGTCATATACCTGGCTGTCCCTAGGCGATCAATCAGTTTGTCTATGTGGGTCATGGGATAGGTGTCAAACTTAGTGATTTTATTCAAGTGGCGAAAGTCATTACAAAACTGCCAACTTCCATCTGGCTTGGGCACTAACACAATAGGACTGGTCCAATCACTCTTTGACTCTTCTATAACCCCCAGCTGACGCATTTATTTTACTTCTTGGCAAATTGCCTCTCATCGGGCTTCGGGAATTCTATAAGGTTTCAACTTGACACTTTTCCCTGTTGTGGTGACAATGCCATGTTCAACCCCAGACACTCAGCCTGGCAATTCTCAAAATTTCTCTTTACTTTGGAGCACAAACTCTCTAGCTTCCTGTTGTTGAGTTTGGGCAGTCTCCGCTATCCTGACTTCAGGGATAACCAGGTTAGGCGCAGCAGAAAGTGGGGTAATCTTAGCGACCAAGGATTCCCTATTCTTTCATGGTTTTAGCAAATTCACATGATACATCTGCTCAGGTTTTTGTCTTTCTGGTTAGCTAACTTTATAATTCACATTACCCATTTTTTTCAAAACTTCATAGGGACCCTGCCATTTGGCTAGGAATTTACTTTTGACCATGGGGACCAATACCAACACCCTATCACCAGGTGCAAAAGAATGGACCTGGGCCGTAGGATTGTAAATCCTCTGCTGAGCCAACTTGGCTTGTGCCAAATGTTCCTTAACAATAGGCATCACTTGCGCAATTCTGTCTTGCATTTGTGCCACATGTTCAATCACACTTCTATGAGGGGAACTCTCACTCTCCCATGTTTCCCTGGCAATGTCCAATAGTTCCAGTGGGTGCCTCCCATACAATAGCTCAAAAGGAGAGAACACACAAATATAAAAGAAGGGGAAAAAACACCATCACTGAAATTAAGGAGTAAATATATGCACCACCGACTCAGCCACATTGTGGATGGGGTTTCAAGAGCTAAACAGAACTATAAAAGAAAAAGAAACGTCTCCGCAAGCAGATGGCAGAGACTGAAAACTCCAAAAGGAAACTCACTACGGTGTCGATGCAGTACATTTTATTAGTAAATATCAGATGGTATCAAAAGAACACACTGGCTACAAAAACCATACCACAGTTAAAAACCTCATGACAATGTTGTCAAGAAATTACTAAAAAACATCCCAGGCTTCCAGGCATAGAAGCATACACAGACCTAGGTAACAATTGGATCGATCCATTCATGGAAAGCTAAAACCTAGCCTTGATTAATGACCCGACTCTAATAACTATGGGGAATTCATCCATGTGGTTAAACAGGTGGGGGATAAAAAAAGTTCATCAGTAAAGGGATCAGCAATCAGGAATATATTGCAAAATTATGGAAAAGTCAGCTTAGATTCCTGACAGTGACCGGACATCAATATCATGTATAGAGTGTAAAGTTCGGGTCCGTACCGAACTTTGGGGTGTCCGGGACCCGGACCCGAACCCAGACTTTTCAAAAAAAGTCCGGGTTCGGGTCCGGGGTTCTGGTAATTTTAATGAAAGTTCTTAAAATTGCTGTAAAAAAGTCCAGGAAGGTCCTAGAGGTCTGCAAAAGCAAGGAAAATTGGGGTAAGGGTGGGACAAGTGCCCTACAAAGAAATGGGGACAGGGGAATAACTTTAAATATTTAAAAAAAATAAAAACATAAAAAAAGCAAAAATGGAGGTGAATGTGGATCATCTTCAAACTGGGTCTGAAAAGTATTAATTAACGGTAAAAGCCATATAACTGTTTTAAAATCATCTTCAAACTGTGTCAAAAAAGTATAAATAAGCCGGGAGAACCCATATCACTGTTCTGCAAACATCTGGAAACTGTGTGTGTCACTTTAAATGAAACCGGGAATAAGTGAACATCTGTTCTGCAAACATCTTTAAAGTCTGTGTGTCACTTTAAATTAAACCGGGAATAATTGAACATCTGTTCTGCACACATCTGGAAAGTCTGTGTGTCACTTTAAATGAAACCGGGAATAACTGAACATCTGTTCTGCACACATCTGGAAAGTCTGCCGAATAAATATGAAAAAACTGTGTCAAACTTCTACTAAAATTTTGTCAATATACCGAAAATGGCAATTAATTATGAAAAGTCTGGGTCAAACTTCTACTAGGTGTAAGTGGAGGTAAAAACGAAAAAAATACAAAAATAAAAAAAATT
>BLSH010037196.1:334046-347752 GCA_018402905.1 Glandirana rugosa
TCCCGCATGTGCCTTCAGATACCCTCAGTGTCCCCCATCCTCCATGTGTCTTCAGATGCCCTCAATGTCCCCCACCCTCCATGTGCTTTCAGATGTCCCCAATGCCCTCCATCATCCATGTGCCTTCAGATGCCCCCCAGTGTCCTCCATCCATCCTCCATGTGCCTTCAGATGCCCTCGGTGTCCCCCATCCTCCATGTGCCTTCAGATGCTTTCAGTCTTCCCCATTCTCCATGTGCCTTCAGATGCCCTCATTGTCCCCCATCTTCCATGTGCCTTCAGATGCCCTCAGTGTCCCCATCCTCCCTGTGTACCTTCAGATGCCCTAAGTGTCCCCCATCATCCATGTGCCTTCAGATGCCCACAGTGCCCCCCATCCTCCATGTGCCTTCAGATGCCCCCAGTGTCCCCCATCCTCCATGTGCCTTCAGATGCCCTCAGTGTCCCCCATCCTCCATGTGTCTTTAGATGCCCTCAGTGTCCTCCATCCTCTCACCTCCAGACCTGTTTGAGCTGCAGCAGGTGGACAGAGCCCTGCAGGTCAGGATTCAAGCACAGAGGTGGCAACAGATGTGGTTGCCCCTTGGAGGAGATAGGCTGTGGTCATAGAACACCCAGCTGACATTGAGGCTCTGGGCGAGCAGGGAGGGCAGCAGCACCAGCAGGATGGTGGGTCAGAAGCAGCTCAGCTGGTGCTGCTGCAAGTAATCCACCACCAGCCACAGGTCAGACGCCCTGTCCAAGAAGACCAACAGAGCCATCACCACCCACAGCCCATCCCGTAGAGAGTAATGGGGAAACTGGAGAGCCACAAGAAAACTGTCTGACTCCAGTGCCATCATGAGAGGAGCCCACTTCTGAAGCCACACCAAGCTCCGCTGACATGCACGGATCATCACCCTTACCAGATTCGCTGCAATAGGAGAGACATGGTGATGTCTGTGCACCGAGGAAGGGCGATCGCTGGATCCAGGGGTTGCCCGTGTACACCTGCCATTCCATAGGCAGAGTTTCATCCCCAGTATCCCCCCTTCTGAGTCCAATGTCACGGATCCTCCAGCCTGTGCCACCCCCTGGAAAATGCCACCCAAGGAAAATGCCTTGCTTGCCTTGCGGCAGATATGCCCCTGACCTGCACTCTACCATGGTCATACTGCAGTGGATGTACATACATCTGCATGCTGGGGGGAAGAAGGCAGCCAGAATGGTGAGGCAATGTGAATTGAATTCAAAAATCTCATTTCAAAATTCAAAAGTCGAAATTCCTGTGTGTTTTTCCTACCGGAACAGACACTGTATTCCATTATAGACAGGGTACTGGAGGCACAGCAGCAAGAGGACGAGGAAGACTTCCTGGTATCTTATGGCCCACTAAATACAGACACTGTTCCTGTGAGGTCTCAGCAGGTACAGGCGGAGCATGAAGAGGAGCATGGTTGAGGTGGTGGCATTCAGGGGGTGGAAGAGGACACAAAGCATGGGTTTCAATTCGCAATGGTTTGTGGTTAGGCAGCTGAGGACAATATAGTCCTCCTGACCCCAAGGACCCTGGTACCCCTGCCTCCAGTAAGTTGTGGTGGAATGGGTTGTTCATGCTCCAGAACCTGTGAAAGAACCCAAGGATTTGTGGCATCAAGGAGAAGGAGCTGGTTGGCAACTCTCTAGGATTCAGGCTACAAGAAAGTCACAGAGCTCATCCTGCCCTTGCAAAGGGAGAAAAAATATTAAACAATGTTTATAATTACACTATCAAGCAGTTTGCTTTGTGGTCTTGTAGTGGTGCTTACATGCTAAATTGATAGTTCATAAAGTTCATTGTGGTTCTATTGACTTAGTATACTATTGTAAGTCCTGCAGGTTTGTCCTCCAAGCAGCAGGTGGAGCTGTTGTGCTCACAACCCACCTATCCAGATTCTGTTCATCTATGGCTTATGATGCCACATAATCACCAGTGGACGCAGATTGCCTCTACAATTAAGCCCGGAGAAGGGTGAGACTTATCTTAGATGTTCTCTACAGGTGGAGAACAGAAGCTGAAGCTATCTTTTACTTTATTATTCACATTCATGCGAAAGGGATTCAATGTCTGTGTGCAGACAGCCACCATTTTGTTGAATGGCTATGTCTGCTATTAGTATGGGTTACTGCAAGAAGTAATTTAAGCTAAATGGCACTGTGTCGATGCGAGCAGACATGCTGGCATAGAGCTCCGCTCCTGAGCGGACTCCTCCGTCGGACACAGAACACAAAGGTCCTCTCAAAACGAGCTCCAGCAAAGGCGCATAACAGGCAAACACCCGAGGCTTTCACTCATGGTTCCGATCGGAGCCAAACCGAAGATTAAATCCAGAAACATCCGTGACGCCCTGGTGCGGGTTAGTCTCAAGATGGCGACGGCGCTCTCCCTGCAGGCCAGAACGCTGCGCTCACCGCAATCATCTCAACCACAGAGACAGCACCACTCTCAACAGTGCTCGCAGGGTGAGTCTGACACAGATGACGGGCAGGCACCGACAGAATCACAAACAGACATCTTTGCAAAATTTGAAGCTATGCTTCATAAGGCCCTAAAGCAGACCTCAGACCATATTACAGATCAGCTGAACAAAGAGATCAGGGAGCAGGGGAACAGGACAGCTGAACTAGAGGTGAGAGTGGACAACCTAGAGTGCACCACCCAACAGGGCCTTACTGAAATTGAATCCCTCAAAGAGGAAAATCTAGCCCTACAAGCCTGTTTGGAAGATTTTGAAAACAGGGCTCATCGCTCCAATTTAAGAATAAGAGGAATACCTGAATCTGTGATAGATTTACAGTCAACTATGATAGCCCTCTGCCAGGAGCTGCAACCAGGAATCCCAGTGGAAAGACTGGAGATAGACAGAGTTCACAGGGCCCTAGCCTCATGCAAGAACAATGGCCCACCACGGGACATTATAGCAAAATTTCACTACTACCGCACAAAAGAGCAAATCTTGCTGGCAGCCAGAGACAAGCAATCTCTTTCATTCCAAGGCCACAGCTACCAAATCTTTGCTGACCTCTCACCTATCACCAAAAGACGCTCACTGAAGCCCCTACTCCATACTTTGCAACAGCACCAAATCGCATACTACTGGGGTTTCCCCTTCTCTGTCCGTTTCACACACCTAGAAACAAAATATGTCTGTCGCACAGCGTCAGAGCTCCATGACGCTTTATTAGACCTGGGCCTCATGTAACGCAGCCCAACTAAAGAACACACCCGTAGGCGATCAGCATCCAGCTCCCTTAGGAAAGACCCACCTGCAACAGGCTCAGGCAATCCTAAATCACAGTGATCTCAACACAAACGTGGACACTTCGAACCCCTGGCTACGAAAACAGAAGACTCAATGGACTGAACACGAGAAGAAGCCCTGCCTATGACCCTATAGCCCACATTCGTTTTTGTTTCTCCACCCTGCCTCCATTGGAGAAACCAGGACCCCACCATCACCCCCAGAACGAACAAATGTTCGGTGCTAACCTATTTTTATATGTAACTGTGACTGTGCGGACACCTTCGTCTGCACAACCCCAGCACGAGTCACGCGGAATGGACCGTCTCATCTGAGGCGTGTACTTGGCCTTTATGTATGACTGATTGCCCCCCGCTTTCCTGAACTGCGTCAGCCTCCAAGCCTGAACTCAAATCATGAACCACCAGATTGCTGTCACCCCTTCTAACCCCTGAGCTACATATACTCCCCAACACCTGTCCCCTGTTACTTAAACTAAACTTTTTGCCCGATCAGGCAATCCCTCTGATAGCATGATCTAATTGCACAAGATGTTCTCCACACACCTACCCCATCCTCACCCCTTGTTCCCCCGGTTTGACCTGAACCCACTTGCCATGCACTGCAGCCCAACTTATACTGGAAATACCCTAGTCTGTGATGACCAGGCTGTTCTAACTTGTTCTCTTTAAAACCATGTCCACACGGACACCACCTGACACATTAGAGAACCTTGTTTAAACTGTTGTTATATGTTATAATGTCCGACCTTTGTTGGAGTTGTCCGCTCCCAGGACGTTCTTGCTCCCCCATCAGTTGCCTCCGGAACTCCGCACCTTAATGCGGCCTTCCAGGCGCAAACGTAGAGCCTCTGGGGTTTGGGTAGACCATTCCCTAGAACGCTCTCCATCTCGAATTATGTTTACTATGATGTTAATACTGTTAATCGTATATGAGTTTAACCTTTCTCCACTCTCTTTTCTCTACCATGCTTTCTGTCTCCATTCCTCCCTCTTCGAATCAACGACGGCGACCGTGGTGGGCCGGCGGATCAGGTACTGTACTAACACCCTTCCAATAGTAACATGGCCCCCTTGAACATCTACTCCCTTAATGTCCAGGGACTCAACATTCCACATAAAAGATCCAAAGCCTTACGAGCCCTGGCGGCCGCCAAACTTCATATAGCCTGCTTGCAGGAGACACACTTCTCCCGATCACACACATCCAAATACCTAAGTCAAGCATACCCCCTGTTTTACACAGCCTCTGCTGATTCTAAAACTAGAGGTATGCTTATAGCTTTCCACCACTCTGTACCATTTACTCTAGCCTCTCAAATAAATTACCCGAATGGGCGCTATACTCTCCTTACAGGATACATCTCCAATATCCCACTGACAATAGTGTCATATTATGCCCCCAATAAGAATCCGACAGCATTTATGTCCCACTTATTCAGAGTAATCGAATCTCATAAGCATGGAACCACGATTGTATGTGGAGACTCCAATCAAGTAATCAATCCCTTTCTCGATAAATCCCCGCCCACCCCTAGTTCACCCGCCCCCAAACTGTCTCTACAACAACTAATCACCAAATACTCCTTCTCTGATGCGTGGCGCGAGACGAACCCCATCAGAAAAAAATGTACCCATTATTCCTGCCCACACAAGATGTTCTCCCGCATCGACCATATCTTTATACCAAACAACCTGACTCCGGAAATAATCGCGTCAACCCTAACCCCATACACATGGACTGATCATTCCGCCGTTACCCTCACATTAGCTTCCCCAATCCCCCAATCCTGAGATACTACCTGGAACATTAACGCCACCACCCTGACACACCCTTTCCACCGTCTGGTTATAGAAACAGCACTCAAAGACTACCTCTCCATAAACTCCACCGAGGAGATCTCAGCAGTTACTTTTTGGGAAGCACATAAACCTGTCATTAGGGGGAAACGAATCCAACAAGCCACCGCACTTAAAAAAGAACGCAGAACCTTATACCAGAAGTTAGAGGCAGAATTCTCAACCTGCCACAATACCTACCACACTACCCCCAATGACGCAAATAGACGAAAGTTAGACAAGGCGAAGCTTGAACTTGACCTATTCTTGACTGATTCTGCTGAAAAAATTCTACGCAGGTACCACCATAAGCTATACACCAAAGCTAATAAACCTGACATACTTATGGCACGCGCCTTAAAAACGGTCAACAATCCCCCACACACTATACGCCTTAAAACCAGTAACCATGCTTATACAAGTAACTCAGTAAAAATTCTTGAAATTTTTCGAACCAAACTCTCTCAAATTTATTCCAACTCTACAAACCCAGACAATACCCTACTGGATAACATGTTCTCCAACATCTCCCTCCCAACTATATCTAGATCTCAACAAGAAATGTTAAATTCCCCTATCACAGAGTCAGAAGTATTACAGGCCATTAAATCACTTAAACCCCTCAAACGCCCAGGCCCGGACGGCTTTTCTGCTAACTACTATAAGCAATTTGCCCCCATCTTAACCCCTGTACTCACCAATGCGTTCAACGCGCTAAAACAAGGGCACACATTTAGACCTGAGAAGCTAACGGCCTCCATAGCCATGATATCCAAACCAAACTCAGACCATTCAATATGGTCAAATTACCGCCCGATTTCCCTCCACAACCTCGATGTAAAGCTACTGGCGAAAGTTCTTGCCACCGGACTGAACCGTATAATCGGAGAATTGATACACCGCAACCAGACTGGATTCATCCCTGCACGTCAAGCAGGGGATAACATTAGACGAGCATTACTTCTCTCACACATCGCGAAAGTGAGACAAATCCCTGCATGTTTTCTATCCCTTGATGTCAGGAAAGCATTTGATATGGTATCCTGGAAATATATGCGATATACTCTACAGCGTTGGGGCATGAGCACCCACTTCCTCTCCTGGATCTCATCTCTTTATACAAATCCTAGAGCATTCGTGAAATACTGTGGTTACAAATCTACTATGTTTAATATTCAAAGCGGGACCAGGCAGGGCTTCCCACTATCCCCGCTGCTATTTGTCCTATGCATAGAACCTCTTGCCCAACTTGTCCGGTCGCATCCTGACATCAGGGGAATAGAGCACGGTGGTGTACACCACAAGATCAGCATCTTCGCGGATGACATCCTGATCTTCCTAACTACCCCGCACATCTCCGCTCCAAACCTTATCTCCCTTTTGAGCGAATTTGCAAGCGTCTCAGGACTACATGTCAACGCACATAAATCTCAAATGATGAACAACTCTCTGTCGCCCACAGAAATACAAAACTTACAGACTTCCCTAACTTTCCGATGGGAACCCCATCACATTACCTATTTAGGTATCAAACTCACAGCCAATATCCCCTCCCTGTATATGATTAACTACCTCCCCCTTCTCAAAAAGGTGACACAACTCTTGTCCCAGTGGTCAACGTTACCCATCTCTTGGTTAGGTAGGGTTAACGTTATCAAAATGGCCATCCTACCCAAATTCTTGTATTTATTCAGTGTCCTCCCTGTCCCCCTCCCGTCATACTTCCTACGGCTGACACAAAGCAAAATCACGTCATATATCTGGGGGTCCACAAGACCTAGAATACCTAAATCAACCTTATATCTCCATAAACTATGTGGGGGACTTGGAGTACCTAAATTCAGTACATATTACCATGCTGCACAGTTGTCCCAGTTACCTAAATACCACGCCGTCCATGAAGCGCCACTATGGGTGGCTATAGAATCAGATGGACCCTATATCGGTAGCTAACATGCTCTGGTTGCGCCCTGTTGATCGGAAACACATAAATAACCCTATCACTAGACATAAGCTTAACATCTGGGATAAGCTAAAAACAATACACAACTTACAGTCCCCGCACAACCCTTTATTATCCTTCCTAAAGAACCCGGCTTTTAGTCCTGCATGGGAATCCCCAGCCTCTTTCCATGCCTGGCTCTCCGCGGATCATTTCCGCTTCCATAAGCTGACTACGAACTCATCTTAAGTCTCATTTTCCACACTGTGCAGTTCATACAACCTCCCTAAGACCAAACTGTTCTTCCACATGCAAATACAAAACTTCTACCCCCCCCAACTTAAAATTGGCTCATCCCTTACCCAACTTTCGATGTTTGAAAAATATTGTAGCAAGGACCCCCACGCTAGAGGCATCATATCAGCATTATATCGCCAACTTAGGGACACACCCGAAAACCCCCTGCCATCCTATATAGCTAAATGGGAGCTGGACCTGGGAAACACCTTGGATGCAGCCGAGTGGTCCAGCATTTGGTCCGCCACTGCATCAGCTTCTCCCAACATCTTGGCAATAGAGACTAACATCAAGGTCCTTGCAGGCTGGTACTTAGTACCCACTAGGACTGCAAAGTTCGCTCCCACAGCCTCTGCGCTTTGCTTTTGAGGCTGCAATGAACCAGGTACCTATTTCCACACCTGGTGGAGCTGCCCTATAACTCAGGAATTTGGGCAAAAAATCTTTGATTTACTGTCTAAAATGTTTGGTAGTACAATCCCAAAAGACCCAACAATCGCACTATTAAACCTGAAACCAGACAATTTAACATGCCCCCAATTTCAATTGTTAATGCACCTCACCACCGCTGCAAAACAAACGATCGTGAAGGCTTGGAAATCTCCCCTCCTCACTCTTCCTGAAGTTAAAGGCAGCATGAACAAAGCCATGATTCACTCCAAAATGCTAGCCATTGAAACCAATAAAATTCGTAAATTCAAATCAAAATGGCACCCATGGATTAAACATAATCTTCCCCCAGACTTCAATGAAGAATTACTATTGCCGTGCTAATGCCTTACCCGCCTGCCTTTACCCGTGCCCCACCACCTTTGCCTCAACAATCCGAACATCCTCCCTTTTTTCATTCTTTCTTTCCTCTCTATCCTGACCTACCCCTCTCTTTCTCTTTGCCTTTCCTTCCAATTACTCTATTGTTTAGCTATCTCTATGTTGGCCTGCAACTGTTTTGGAACAACCAGGAACTATCAACGATAAATGTATTTGTACCAGTTTCAACCAAATACTTATACGTTAGATATGACACTCATACAGAGCCTCTCCAAGCTGTACCTACATAGACCACTGGTCATTTAACCCTTAGAGGAACAGAGCCCAGACCTGTTTCAGGCCATAGCTGCCTACTCCCCCCTAATTAGCTCCGAGAGATAGTAAAGTCTCGAGACCTTACTCTCTGGGCACAGCAAGTACCCACTGGGGTGCCCCAGAGTGCGGTTTCTCCCAAACTTAAATCTATATCTCACCCCTCCATCTAAATCCATTATCCGATGCATAACCATGTATACACCAACCCTTACATCGCTCTGTTGAGTGTCATTCTAGCCTTATACTTGATGCTGTGTCTATACCCATTCTATGCCATGCACT
The DNA here is from genome assembly GCA_018402905.1 of Glandirana rugosa. Lineage (NCBI taxonomy): Eukaryota > Metazoa > Chordata > Amphibia > Anura > Ranidae > Glandirana > Glandirana rugosa. The sequence goes on from BLSH010037196.1 coordinate 342,773, forward strand.
TACTCTAAGGCCACTTTTCTGTCTTGTTTTGATATGTGTTTAAAACCTCAATAAAACTTTAAACTTAAATTAAAAAAAAAAAAAAACGGATAAAAAACGTTGGTTATTATATATATATGGATTTATGAAATGTCATGAACAAAAGCAGATGAGATCGGAAACACATTTCAGACAGAGAACATTTAAAGTAGAACTGGTATTAATTAAAAGCTTCTCAGTGAGAACTTGGCTGCATGGATCAGAGACACATCATTGTAGCAAGTATGCCGGTATGCATCAATATGGAGCTACAGTATGTTGCTTTTCTTTCCCCAAATCCATCCCTTCTACTACCAAAGTTTATGGTAGGGATGGGAGGCAAGTTGGGGGAGATATACAAGGGCATACCACTGACCTTCCAAGGCCACTATGTAGTGATTGAGATCAATGGAAAATGCCTATAGATATGCACAATAGGCCATTCATCCACCCAAGAGTGCCACGTGCTTCAGCTTGTATGTCCTTTTAGGGTGAACAGCAATGTGTTGGGGGAGATCAAGCTGATAAGCTGGGCAGATCCACCCAAGCAGTAAACAGACAGCAAAGACTGTCCCGATAACATATTAAATTCAAGTACCTTATAGTAAGACATAAGGCAATAAAGCAATGTGTTCAAACTTTGCAATATTTAAAGACTCACAGTTCTCCTTAATGTCCCCAGAGAGGTGCAGTATTGTAAGCAAGAAGTATTTATCAGCTATTGGGTCCAAATATTGTGTTCTTCTAGTTAGTTAGGATTGAGACCTTAGGGATGGAGATTGTCACATAAAAAGTGTCCTGTTCCCTGGAAGGTGAAAGGTAAAAAAGGTACAACCCCCTCGGATGCAAGAGCAGTATAATTTTGTATGTGGTGGGTCAGTTTGTTGTTTTCTAGGAGGGGTTCCTGTGGATTCAGTTCTCTTTCTTCCAAAAAGGGGTTTCATATTGAAATTACTTCAGAACAAATATGGATGAAAAGGAAAATCTTCAGGATCTACAAGTCTATTGTATTACTGCTACTGCTACTGTATTAAGCCATTGTTCATCAAAGAGTTAGTGGGTGAAAACAACATGGCAGAGGGCCAGAAAGGTATATGGCTTTTAATCCTCATGTCCTTATTGACCTGGTGGTTGATAACAAGTCCTGAAAGCAGGTACCCACTCTTATGGTTTTGGAGGGGTCTAAAGGGTTCAAATGGTCAATCACACTGCAGGTAGGCTGTGTTTTAGTGTCTGTAGGAAAAATGTAAACAACAATCATTGAAAAGTTATTGTTTGCTGTAGGTGGAAAAACATAGTTGTCTTGCTCCCAGGATGAACCCGTGTCAGGAGAAAGCGATCTTCTCTTGCTTCTCGAGTTGACTTGGGAAGCTTTTGCTGGCTTCCTGAGGTTTTTCAGTGGGTGTTTGCATGGAGACTACAATGATGTGAATCTTTAATGTTGCGTCAGAGAAGGTGGGTAAAATTTGGATTTGGATTGATAGATTGATTACTGGAATGTTCAAGTTGGAGCAGAATCCTGTCAGGACCTCTGGGGGTGCACCTGAACCTGTGAAATTTAGCTTGGTCAATAGGGTATGAAGTAATGAAAGAAATCTTTATATAATTACTTCCTATGATCCTAAGCACCATCCAGTTGCCATTATACATTTTTTCCTGATCAAGGTATTAAGAAAATATCACATTATGGCTATTAGGAGATGCATACAATAAAGGGAGATAATTATTTTCAAAAGACTACAGCAAGTTTCATTGGAATGTGTCACATTAATTCAGCTAAACGTATATACATAAACCCTTTTAAAATGTATGGTTATATAAAAAAAAACCTACTGTATATTATATGCAACAAAACGGCTATTGAGCGTAAATCATAAAACATATGACGTTAAAAAAGAGCTGTTTTGTGCACGAGTCCTCAATTTATTTAAGATAATCTATGATGAGAAAATATTCCTCTGTTCCCTAACATCAGTTCTCTGATTTTAGCACATACAATATTTGTGCTGCATATGAAGCTGAAAGATCACCTTGACTTCCTTAGAATTTACAAATAATGTTGGAGAATTGCCTTAGCCTCTGACAGAGGTATTCTTCACATGACCGTTTCCCTTTACTTACACTTATTATATCTAATACTTACCAAGTGCCCTTTTTTTATTCAAGTACAGCTAAAGTACTACAGTTATTACAATATGTAAGTTTTTAAAAATATTTTTGAAACAATCCCTTGTACTTTTAAGCAACACATTTATCTTGTTTATTTTACATTTTGGTATTGTTTAATAAAGCAATAACCCATTATTTTGAATTTACTTTGTGGTTAGAAGCACCCCAAATCTGCTAAAAGTTGGGTACCTCAGCCATTGGTATTAATGTAATGAGACTTATATATAATTATTCCATCTGGTTTTGATTTCTAAGCACTTACTTTTCTAGTACTAATTTCTTGAATAATGCAGTTCCATTTGTTGCATTTGTTTAGCTGTACAGTAAGTAAACACTTACATATAAGCTTTTCACTGGACAGAGGTTATATTTAGATTCGGTCTATTGTCTTAACAGTATGTAAGCTTGCTTTCAAAACCTACACTGCTGCCCTACAATTGCAGGTTCCTAAAATGGGATGTGAAATGAGCTAGAAAATGACAGTTTGGACTGAATAATTTTTCTCATTCTTGGCATGGGTTGATACAACCAAACAGTATTATGTATTTAGTTAGATCAGCAATATTCTTTAGAGATGCGTTATGAAAGCCAAAACAGTAAATTTTTGGTATTTACATTAAGTAATATATTTGGATAACTACTGTACTATTCAGAAGTAATTTATTTTGGTGAGGAGATCATGCTTACTGCTTGTCTGCTCTGGTGAATGTATGAATCATATATTTAACTATATTATTATACGGTATCTTACTGGATGATGTTTATAAACAAGCAAGAAGCACACATGTCATTGGAACATTTCTGTTTTCTTTTATTATTCTTTTTTTTTCTTTTACAACTTGGGAACTGTAGTTAGCACTGCACAATTTGGCTCTTGAAGCATTTGTAAATGTAGACTAATGTACATAGGATAAAAATATTTTGTAGCCACATATTCCTTATAAAAGAGACTACTGCACTAAATGTAAATCATTTCTATGAAGGCTTTACAATTGTGTTTTTTTACATTTTACAATACCAATACAAGACAGTTTGTTAACTTCAGTATTTTTAGCTTATAAACTATTTGATATCAGGTGGTATGTGTCATGTCATGAGGGTATCTCCTTATATTTTCTCTAATTTGTGTGACCCTTTTTTTTTCTATAAAATACATTTTATTATTATTATTATACAGGATTTACGTAACGGCAACAGCTTGCGCAGCACTTTACAATATGAGGGCAGACAGTACAGTTGCAATACAATACAGGAGGAACCGGAGGGCCCTGCTCGTTAGAGCTTACAATCTAGAAGGGAGGGTCATGTGATACAAAAGGTAATAACTGTGGTGGATGAACTGATGAAGAAAATGAAAATACATTTGTTAGGTGTGGGTAGTTTTACATTCTGAATGAACATCACATGGCTACATAGCTGGAACTCAAATGAAATTAGGCAGAAACTTTAGGCTTTCAGTGTTTTATTTTATTTTTTTACTTATCGTGGGACTGTTCTCCTATTTCTGCTTCTTTTTGGGAAGCTATCTTATTAATAATGCATAACTACATATATTGGTATACTCCTAAACCCCTGCAGCTGCAGCTATTTTCTTCATATGGCTTTGTTTCTAATGAAAGTATCCTTTGGTGTGCACTACCTATTAAAACACTGAAATGCCACAAGTCTCTACCTAACATCAGAATATTGGTAGGTGTGGAAACCTGACCCTTATTAAGCACACCCCACATAAATGGGAAGAATAGAATCAAATATTATATACGTGTATTAAAGTGTAACTGAAGACATTTTTTAAAAACATTTAGATAGAATGGAGAGGAATTAGAACACATGTCAGTTTTAGTTTTGTCTGTGCCCCTGTTAAGAAGAGTAAAATAAAATCCCAAAATTTGGGTTGACACCAGAGCAGTAATAGAGGGGAAATCTTCAAATGGGGACACTAGTTCTGGTGAGCCTGCTAACACATCATAATTTCCTCACTTTGGAGGTATTTCCATAGGTTTTGACTATGGGACAGGAAGTGAAGGAAAATATCCGTAATGGGACAAGGGTGGCAAAATCAAAAATTAACTGCCTCAGGACCGCCCACCGTCAAATGACGGCGGAGCGGTCCTGCTCTCCCAGCGGGTGGACGTCATATGACGTCCTCCCTTTAAGCCGGGATTGCGCGCGATCGGGCGCGCGCATCCCAGCTCTGTCGGTGTCGGCGTGTCCCCAGGACATGCTGCTACACCGACAGGGGTGAACAGCCATTGGTTATGGCTGTTCACCACGTGATCGGCTGTGACGAAGTCACAGCTGATCACAAACGGCACGCCCGCCATTCGCACGGCGCGTGCGCGCGATCGGGAGCGCGCTGCGCGTGCGTGTCGGTGGCGGCGTGTTCCTGGGGAACACTGCCTGTCACCGACACAGGGCCGGCGGCTGATACCTTGTGATCGGCTGTGATCTACTTCACAGCCGATCACATACAGTGTAAACAGAGCGGTAACTCACTGTTACCAGCTCTTCTCTCCTCACACAGACGGCCGGGACACAGCCACTGTCCGTCACAAGGGGTCCTTGTGCGGCGGTGGCTGTGCGTGCGCGTCGCGCGAGGGCTAGCGCGCGTGCGCGGCACGCTTACCGCCCGCACGGCAAACACTAGTCGACACTGAAGCAGTGTCGGCTAGTGCACCACTTGTCGGTATTGGTTACCGACAAGTGGGGACAGCCACATCGTCGTACAGGACCCCTGTGCGGCTGTGGCTGTCTCGACCCTACGCGCGCGGGCTAGCGCGCGTTAGGGCCGAA
>BLSH010037196.1:354647-365166 GCA_018402905.1 Glandirana rugosa
AATTTATTTTCCCTATCCCAATTTATTTGTAGGGCACTTGCCCTAGTTTGAAGATGATTTTAGAACAGTTATATGGCTTCTACCGTTAATTAATCATTTTCAGACACAGTTTGAAGATGATCCACATTCACCTCCATTTTTGCTTTTTTTATGTTTTTATTTTTTTAAAAATATTTACAGTTATTTCCCTGTCCCCATTTTTTTGTAGGGCACTTGCCCTACCCTTACCCCCATTTTACTTCCTTTTGCAGCCCTCTAGGGCTTTCCAGGACTTTGTTACAGCCATTTTTGTGCATAAAAGTTCGGGTCCCCATTGATTTCAATGGGGTTCGTTGTCCGTGCGATCGTTCGGGTTCCGTCCGGACCCGGACCCGGACTTTGTCCCGAAGTTCGGACGGACCAGCAGAACCCGAACTTCCAGAGGTTCGCTCAACTCTAGTTATAACCCTCCTTTACATTTTCCAAAATTAAAAAAAAAATTTACCTTTAGTTACACGTCAATATTAACAAGTATCATTGTTCACTACATCCATATAACGTGTAACTGTATAGATTGTTTTATATTTGTTTATATATTGTAATTTCTGTTATAAGATTTTTAATGATTTGTACAATACAAATTATAATATTTTACGTAAAGCATTTTTTTTGGTATTTTTATCATGTCTTATGTTTTCCTGGTGGCATAATGAAAATCCTTATGCATATTTAAATTTGGATTGGTTTCATCTAAAATTTTGTATGGTACCCTAATTTCTGAACCTTAATACCACATGTACTGTGTATTGTACTTGACCTTTTACTTTTGATTCTCCAGTTCATTGGGAACCCGTAACCTACTTACTGGGCTCTCTGATTGCAGAACTATCCAACTGTATTTTTACTTTCAAATGGGACCATACACAACCCTTGGTGATTTGTTAGAATCAAAGAAATAAGGCTCAGGAAAACATAAAGCCAGAAAGCATAACAACTTACAGAAAGTTTAATAAGTCTGTATTCATTGGATTTATTATACCCCACTTGAAATATCCACTTTCTTATAATGAAGCCCACAAATCTGGTCTACTGGTGGTGCTCTACGGCTTTATGTCCCAGGAAGTAGGGATACCCTCCTTTTTTCCCCTACCTACATTTTGATATTGTTATGTTGAAAAATTCTAACAAACCGACATTTACTCAAAAAAAGTAATCATGGTGATAAACAGGTGATGAGGAATGTGACAATTTGGTAACTAAAATATACAGGTGGTATATGTGGCTTGGAACCCAGTGCTACTGACCTAATTGTAATACTTTTAACATGCCCTAGTTTATAGTATTTTAAATACTTTTTATTTGAAGTAAACACCCTCCTAAATGTGTAATATTTTTAAATACAGAGGGAATTTAGAGCTTCAGTGAGATTCTTATTGTTGTTTCTCTTGGGAAGATTCAGCCTCATTTCATGTCTTGGAGACAAGAGTCACTAAAACAGAAAGTGAGGGGAAATCCTCAGCAGGTAAGGCACTCTCCCAATTGACACACTTGTAAGAGCGTCATGAGAAGGGCATGTCTGGCCTCAGGTGGTAAGCGGGATAGCTGTAGCAAAGGCTCAGAAAGAAATCAGTATTTTCAGGGATTTCTCCATAAGCAAGGTAGGTGCAGTGATGACTCACATAATTGTACTTAAATCACTGATGGTAAGATAGTGGTGACAGGAAACACAACAGGGTATAATCAGAAGGTGACCACTTGTGTGTGTCTATATATATATATGTGTATATATACAGTATCTCACAAAAGTGAGTACATCCCTCACATTTTTGTAAATATTTTATTATATCTTTTTATGTGACAACACTGAAGAAATGATACTTTGCTACAATGTAAAGTAGTGAGTGTACAGCTTGTATAACAGTGTAAATTTGCTGTCCCCTTAAAATAACTCAACACACAGCCCTTAATGTCTAAACCGCGTAAAGTGAAAATGCCCAAATTGGGTTGAAAGTATCAATATTTTGTGTGGCCACCATTATTTTCCAGCACAGTCTTAACCCTCTTGGGCATGGTGTTCACCAGAGCTTTACTGGTTTCCACTGTATTCCTCGTCCACTCCTCCATGGTGACATCACGGAGCTGGGGGATGTTAGAGACCTTGCACTCCTCCACCTTCTGTTTGGGGATGCCCCACAGATGCTCAATAGGGTTTATGTCTGGAGACATGCTTGGCCAGTTCATCACCTTTACCCTCAGCTTCTTTAGCAAGGCAGTGGCCATCTTGGAGGTGTGTTTGGAGTCATTATTATGTTGGAATACTGCCTTACGGCCCAGTCTCTGAAGGGAGGGGATCATGCTCTGCGTCACAGTACATGTTGGCATTCATGGTTGCCTCAAAGAACTGTGGCTCCCCAGTGCCGACAGCACTGATGCAGCCCCAGACCATAACACTGCCACCACCATGCTTGACTGTAGGCAAGACACACTTGTCTTTGTACTCCTCACCTGGCTGCTGCCACACATTCTTGACACCATATGAACCAAATAAGTTTATCTTGGTCTCATCAGACCACAGGACATGGTTCTAGTAATCCATGTCCTTAGTCTGCTTGTCTTCAGAAAACTGTTTGCAGTCTTTCTTGTGCATCACCTTTAGAAGAGGCTTCCTTCTGGGAAAACAGCCATGCAGACCAATTTGATGCAGTGTGCAGTGTATGGTCTGAGCACTGATAAGCTGACCCCCAACCCCTTCAACCTCTGCAGCAATGCTGGCAGCACTCATACATCTATTTCCCAAAGACAACCTCTGGATATGATGCTGAGCATGTGTACTCAACCCCTTTGGTTGACCATGACGAGGCCTGTTCTGAGTGGAACCTGTCCTATAAAACCGCTGTATGGTCTTGGCCACCATGCTGCAGCTCAGTTTCAGGGTCTTGGCAATCTTCTTATAGACTAGGCCATCTTTATGTAGAGCAACAGTTCTTTTTTTCAGATCCTCAGAGAGTTCACTGCCATGAGGTGCCATGTTGAACTTTCAGTCGCCATTATAAGAGAGTGAGAGCGATAACACCAAATTTAACACACCTGTTCCCCATTCACACCTGAGACCTAGTAACACTAACTGGGGCTAATTGGGCCCACTTTGGACATTCTCACTTAGGGGTGTACTCACTTTTTTTTACCAGCGGTTTAGACATTAACCACTTCAGCCCCGGAAGGATTTCACACTTTAGGACCAGAGCACTTTTTGTGATTCGGCACTGCGTCGCTTTAACTGACAATTGCGCGGTCGTGCGATGTTGTACCCAAACAAAATTTGCGTCCTTTTTTTCCCACAAATAGAGCTTTCTTTTGGTGGTATTTGATCACCGCTGCGTCATTTCTGATCGCCGCTATAAACAAAAGAGGAGCGACAATTTTGCAAAAAAACCCAAATTTCTTACTTTTTTCTAAAATACAAATCCAAAAAAAAAATATATAAAAAAACATTTTTTTGTGATAAAAAAAATTGCAATCGGCGTTTATTGATTGGTTTGCGCAAAAGTGGCCACGTTTACGGATGATGAGAATTCCTTTCTGGGGTTTTTATTTTTTTATTTATTTTTTACTACTAATGGCGGCGATCTGCGATTTTTAGCGGTATTGCGATATTGCGGCGGACATGTCCGACCATTTTGACACTTTTTTGGTACCATTGGCATTTATACAGCAATCAGTGCTATGAAAATGCACTGATTACTGTGTAAATGCCATTGGCAGTGAATGGGTTAACCTGCAGGGGGTGCTCTAAGGGTTAACTGTGTTCCCTGGGCGTGTTCTAACTGTGTGTGGGCTGTCCTAGCAGGGGAAGGGGAGCTATCACAGCTTCCATGTAGAGGAAGGCTGTGATCACAGCCCTTCCCCCTCACAGAACGGAGATCCGTGTTTACTTACACGGACCTCCGTTCTTTCACTGCGGGGGGGGGGGGGCATTGCGGGTAGCCGGCGGAGATTGAGTCCGCCGCACCCGCTCCCTGGCCCCCCCGAACACAGTGAGTGCACGGGTGCGCCTCCGGCGGCGCACGCGCTCACAGTGCATGATATCGCAGCCGTCGTCGTATGATGGCGATTTGCGATATCGAGCCACCTTGTCGTCGTCAACCTGCAGTTGGCGGTCAGCAAGTGGTTAGTGACTGTGTGTTGAGTTATTTCGAGGGGACAGCAAATTTACACTATTATACAAGCTGTACACTCACTACTTTACATTGTAGCAAAGTGTCATTTCTTCAGTGTTGTCACATGAAAAGATATAATAAAATATTTACAATAATGTGAGGGGTGTACTCACTTTTGTGAGATACTGTATTTATCTCATGGGAAAGAAAATTAATATCTTACATGCATGTATGTGTATACATTACCTTCTGCATCTCTATATGGTTTTATTTGCAAGTTGCAAAGAATTATGGTATTGTCACAGGAAAAATAGTTCAACTTTTATGTGATTGGATGAACAATGGTTGCTTTAATATTTGGGAAATCTGACATGCGTTTTATAGCATGCAAATGGGCTATGGCAGTCCTTCATTACAAGTGAGCAGTCTATGATTTTTTTTTGTAAGACGAGAATAATGTATTTATTCTATTTTATATTTTTATTATAAGAAACTGTTGTAACAAGGCAACAGTCTCGACAAGCTACTGAAACATGTGAGCAGTCTTTGTCTGTCTATTGCAACATGTGAACAGCATAGTGGATCAGATGTAGAATCGGCAATTCTACTTCTGAAAAATGTAATAAAAATATTATAGCTTAATACCAGACAAACATCTATATCCAATATACATAAGAGCTGCCTGTTTGTCTATTTAAATGTATTTGTCTAATTTACTCACAGTTCTGCCCCTCACGCTCCCAGTGTAAGGCTGGCTCCCAGCAATAATCACTGTCTTCTACAAGTTGGAACAGCTTCCCCCCCCTGCTCCGCCAGGAGAATCATGCAAATTTCTTCCCTGCAACCATGTGTATGGCCGGCCTAAGTTCAGCTGCTGAAGGGATAAAAAGAGAGCAAAATCAAGTCAAATGTAGGTGCTTATATTTGTTTGAGTAAAAAACTAACAAAAAAAAACACATTTATGACTTATTATTGGAGTTGAATTTAAACCTTGTCTATTTGACCATGCCTACTCACAGTAAGCTACACATACAATACAACTGTGCAAAGTTATCATAAGGAGGGGATCAAGTATAATGTTTATTTGCAAGCTTGCCTACTCTGAGTTCCCACCTCACGTCAGCCACACCTGCTAAAGCCATCCCATCTTTCTTACTACCTAAAGCATTTCTGAACCTTGCAGAGAACACTTTAGAAATTATTTTTTTAATTCTATAATAAGAGTACCTATTTTTCACAATTGCAAAGCTCTGCACCTGGGTAGGGTTTCTAACTTACCAGACCAATAGTCCCTCTGACTCTGTGTGGCAAAGAGGAATATAAGGCTCTCTATAGAGTTGAGATAGCTCTATCTGGCTAAAATGGCTTAGACACATGGCTGTCATCCATTTTTTATCAATATGTTAGCCATTTCCTTACCGGGCCATTGTAAAATGACGTCGGCAGGAACATCTCCTCCCTTCGGGCGGGCGACATATCATGTCCTCCCATCCTCCCCACTCCTGCGGGCCCCCAGCGGCATTCGGGGATGAGGCGTGTACCTCGGACACAGCCCATCCCCGATCAGGGTAAAGAGCCAATGAAAATGAAAGCCCATCAGAGTACCCGAGTACCTGTCACCAGCAAATCAGAGTATCCGAGTACCTGTCACCAGCCCATCAGAGTACCCGAGTACCTGTCACCAGCCCATCAGAGTATCCAAGTACCTGTCACCAGTTGGGGTGTTTTCTTTTCAAAATTGTGTCATTTTATGGGTAATTCCACTGTCCTGTTCCAGGACCTTCAAAAGTGTGATAGGTTGTCAGGAAACTAAATGTGTAATTTATGCTCCTAGAACACCTGACATTGCTCTGCAGGTTGGACCTCTCTGTGTGGCCAGGCTGCGTAAAAGTCACACACATGTGGTATCGCCATACTTGGGACAAGTAGCAGAATGTATTTTGGGGTGTAATTTTTGCTATATACATGCTGCATGTTAGAAAAATCTTATAAATTGACAACTTTGTGTAAAAAAAAATGTTTTCATTTTCTTTCCACGTTTTCCAAAAATTTGTGGAAAAAAAATGAACTGTTCAAAAGACTCATTATGCCTCATAGAATATACGTTGGGGTGTTTGCTTTCCAAAATGGGGTAATTTGTGGGAAATTCCATTGTCCTTGTGCTCCAGGGCCTTCAAAAGTGTAATAGGTCGCTAGGAAATTGTATGTGTAATTTATGCTCCTAGATCCCTGATGGTGCTCCCTGCATGTTGGGCCTCTGTATGCGGCCAGGCTTTGTAAAAGTCTCACACATGTGGTATCGTCATACTCAGGACGAGTAGCAGAATGTAATTTGGGGTGTAATTTTTGCTTTGTACATGCTATGTGTTGGAAATATCTTATAAATTGACAACTTTGTGTAAAAAAATAGGTTTTCATTTTCTTTCCACGTTTTTCGAAGACTTTTGGAAAAAAATGAACCGTTCAAAAGACTCATTATGCCTCATAGAATAAATGTTGTGGTGCTTACTTGCCAAAATGGGGTCATTTTGTGGGTAATTCTATTCTCTTGGTGCTCCAGGGCCTTCAAAAGTGTGATAGGTCATTAGGAAATTTTATGTGTAATTTATGCTCCAAGAACGGCTGACGGTGCTCACTGCATGTTGGACCTCTCTATGTGGCCAGACTGTGATAAAGTCTCACACATGTGGTATCGCCATACTCGGGAGGAGTAGAAGAATGCATTTTGGGGTGTAATTGGAAGAATGCATTTTCTGTGTGTGAGAAATAACTTGTTATTATGACAATTTTGGGAAAAAAATAAGATAATAATAATTTCTTCATTTTCCCAAGAATTGTGGGAAAAAGTTACAAGTTTAAAAAGCTTGCCATGCCTCTTACTAAATACCTTGGACTGTCTACTTTTCAAAAAGGGGTCATTTGGGGGACATTTGTTCTGTCCTGACATTTCAGAGCCTCAAGAAATGAGATAGGCAGTAAGTACATCAAGTGAGATCAATTTTCAATGATTTGCACCATAGCTTGTAGACTATAACTTTCACACAGACCAAATAATATACACTTATTTGGGTTATTTTTACCAAAAATATGTAACAGTATACATTTTGGCCCAAATTTATGAACAAAAATTACTTATTTGCAAAATTTTATCATTCAAAATTTTCACTCTTTTTCGCTTATGTTGGGTAGTGTTGAATGACTGAGTAATTGTCATTTAAAATGTGAGAGCCCTGAAAGCTGAAAATTGACATGGGCAGGAAGGGTGTATAAGTGTCCTGTATTGAAGTTGTTAAAGAATAAATTCACTTTTTTAAAAAAAAAACCCTCTGGGTGATCAATTTACATTGCAAGGATTTTAGCAAACTTTGTAGCAGATACCTATCAGTTTCTGCTCTGAAGAAATGACTGTTTGTTTGAACATATGCTTTGTATACTGATTCTGAGTTGGAGGGTCTGTGTCGATTATAATCAGCTGGGGCACTTTCAGTGCTCTGATGAGAAAAGCTGCAGTGTCGGCATTCATTTACAAAATGATTAATGCTTAGGGAGTATCTTACTAAAAATGAGAATTCCTAAAATTTGGCTTGTAACTTAATACAAACTTCTAGGAAAATCAGTGAGCCAATCACACCAGCAGAACATTACATTTTTGGAGGTGTTCAGTACAAAATGCCTCCAGGTTGTCATATTACATTTTACAGAAAATTACAGCGCTGCAGATTGAAATAGAAAGGTAATTTTAAAAATTTGAACATAAACTTACAATATAACTTGTTTAGTAATTGGCATATTATTTTTCCACAAAAGGGGAGTTACCCTTTTGCTGCCACCAAACTATGTCATACATTGGCCGAAGTGGGGGATGTTACACACACCCCCGGCTGCTGTGTATAAATTTGACAAACCCACTGTAGGTTGTCAGGTGGAAACACCCCTGGTGCATTGCACCCCCCCGCACGCTTCTCTGTCATGTGTACTGGGCATCGTGTAGAGAATGAGAATGGCACAGTGGGTGATGCTGGGTGGGTTCTGTCAGGGAAGGAGACCAATGAATGCCTCTTCGCTGATTTTATTATTCTTCTAAAACCTGGACCGAATGTGTAAAATGCCACATTTGGGATTGGTTGTCAATTGGCTGTTGTGGTTGAGAAGGAGCTAATGGAGAGTGATCTGCACTCCATTAGCTTCATTGTAGGGAAGGTCAGACATAAAGAGTCTAAAAGGCCCCTGATACCTCATTAATGAGAACCTGTTCCCTGTGTAATTAAAAATAAAGTTTGTTGAAAAAAAAGGTGTACAAAAATAAAATTACAGTGGGTACAGAAAGTATTCAGACCCCCTTAAAATTTTCACTCTTTGTTATATTGCAGCCATTTGCTAAAATCATTTAAGCACATTTATTTTCCTCATTAATGTACACACAGCACCCCATATTGACAGAAAAACACAGAATTGTTGACATGTTTGCAGATTTATTAAAAAAGAAAAACTGACATATCACATGGTCCTAAGTATTCAGATCCTTTGCTGTGACACTCATATATTTAACTCAGGTGCTCTCCGTTTCTTCTGATCATCCTTGAGATGGTTCTACACCTTCATTTGAGTCCAGCTGTGTTTGATTATACTGATTGAACTTGATTAGGAAAGCCACACACCTGTCTATATAAGACCTTACAGCTCACAGTGCATGTCAGAGCAAATGAGAATCATGAGGTCAAAGGAACTGCCTGAAGAGCTCAAAGACAGAATTGTGGCAAGGCACAGATCTGGCCAAGGTTACAAAAAAAATTCTGCTGCACTTAAGGTTCCTAAGAGCACAGTGGCCTCCATAATCTTTAAATGGAAGATGTTTGGGATGACCAGAACCCTTCTTAGAGCTGGCCGTCCGGCCAAACTGAGCTATCGGGGGAGAAGAGCCTTGGTGAGATAGGTAAAGAAGAACCCAAAGATCACTGTGGCTGAGCTCCAGAGATGCAGTCGGGAGATGGGAGAAAGTTGTAGAAAGTCAACCATCACTGCAGCCCTCCACCAGTCGGGGCTTTATGGCAGAGTGGTCCGACGGAAGCCTTTCCTCAGTGCAAGACACATGAAAGCCCGCGTGGAGTTTGCTAAAAAACACCTGAAGGACTCCAAGATGGTGAGAAATAAGATTCTCTGGTCTGATGAGACCAAGATAGAACTTTTTGGCCTTAATTCTAAGCGGTATGTGTGAAGAAAACCAGGCACTGCTCATCACTAGTGTTGAGCGAACCCGGACTGTAAAGTTCGGGTCCGTACCGAACTTTGGGGTGTCCGGGACCCGAACCCGGACTTTTCAAAAAAAGTCCGGGTTCGGGTCCGGGGTTCTGGTAATTTTACTAAAAGTTCTGAAAATTGCTGTAAAATAGTCCAGGAAAGTCCTAGAGGTCTGCAAAAGGAAGGGAAATAGGGGTAAGGGTCAGACAAGTGCCCTACAAAGAAATGGGGACAGGGAAATAACAAGCATTTAAAAAAAAAAAATCAAAAATGGAGGTGGATGTGGACCATCTTCAAACTGTGTCTGAAAAGTATTAATTAACAGTAGAAGCCATATCACTGTTCTAAAATCATCTTCAAACTGTGTCAAAAAAGTATAAATAAGCTGGGAGAACCCATATCACTGTTCTGCAGGCATCTGTAAACTGTGTGTAACACTTTAACTAAAACCGGGAGAAACCATACTACTGTTCTGCAAGCATCTGGAAACTGTGTGTAACACTTTAACTAAAACCGGGAGAAACCATACTACTGTTCTGCAAGCATCTGGAAACTGTGTGTAACACTTTAAAACCGGGAGAAACCATACTACTGTTCTGCAAACCTCTGGAAACTGTGTGTAACACTTTAACTAAAACCGGGAGAAACCATACTACTGTTCTGCAAGCATCTGGAAACTGTGTGTAACACTTTAACTAAAACCGGGACAAACCATACTACTGTTCTGCAAACATCTGGAAACTGTGTGTAACACTTTAACTAAAACCGGGCAAACCCATATCACTGTTCTGCAAACATCTGGAAACTGTGTGTAACACTTTAACTAAAACCGGGACAAACCATACTCCTTTTCTGCAAACATCCGGAAACTGTGTGTAACACTTTAACTAACACCGGGCGAACCCATATCACTGTTCTGCAAACATCTGGAAACTGTGTGTAACACTTTAACTAACACCGGGCGAACCCATATCAATGTTCTGCAAACATCTGGAAACTGTGTGTAACACTTTAACTAAAACCGGGACAAACCATACTACTGTTCTGCAAACATCTGGAAACTGTGTGTCTACAAACGTCTTGTAACTATACCCAAGCGGGCCACAATCAATTTCACAATGTGTGTCAAAGGTCTACAAACGTCT
>BLSH010037196.1:370931-433164 GCA_018402905.1 Glandirana rugosa
TATTTTCCCTATCCCCATTTATTTGTAGGGCACTTGCCCTAGTTTGAAGATGATTTTAGAACAGTTATATGGCTTCTACCGTTAATTAATACTTTTCAGACACAGTTTGAAGATGATCCACATTCACCTCCATTTTTGCATTTTTTAAGTTTTTATTTTTTTAAAAATATTTAAAGTTATTTCCCTGTCCCCATTTTTTTTTAGGGCACTTGCCCTACCCTTACCCCCATTTTACTTCCTTTTGCAGCCCTCTGGGGCTTTCCAGGACTTTCCTACAGCCATTTTTGTGCCTAAAAGTTCGGGTCCCCATTGATTTCAATGGGGTTCGTTGTCCGTGCGATCGTTCGGGTTCCGTCCGGACCCGGACCCGGACTTTGTCCCGAAGTTCGGACGGACCAGCAGAACCCGAACTTCCAGGTGTTCGCTCAACTCTAAAAGCCATCTTTTAAGAGTGTGTCCTTGACATTCATAAAGAAAGAAGCCTTCTCTTTGTATATGTCCCTGCATAAATTCAAGATATCCATTTAGACCCCTTTCAAACCGGGTCATTTTTCAGGCGCTGGGGTGCTACAAATAGCACCTGTACATCGCCTGAAACCCCCCCGTATTCTAGTGCTTTCAAACTGGGGCGTTGCGCTTGCAGGATAAGAAAAAAAGTCTTTGGGGTGGTGCACTGAACTGTGTATACACCGCTCCTACACCGCCTCCTCCATTGAGATCAATGGACGGCGCTCCCGAAGCAGTTGTACACTGCCCCAGAAGCGCAGAGTGGTGGCCCTTTTAACCCCTTGTTAACCCTTTCTTGGGGGTTAAAAGCGCACCGCTCCCGAATGCATAGCGCCGCCAGAATGCCGCACCGTTAGAATATTGGTGAATGCGATGCTAATTAGTGCCGCTTTACTACTACCGCCCCTCCGCCCCAGTGTGAAAGTGCCCTTAAGGATTAGGCCTATTCTGCCATTTTTGTTCACAAGTAAAAATCTGTATTTTTTTTACTAGAAAATACTTAGAACTCCCAAACATTATTTATGATCGTAGCTCTCTGACCGAAGATAGATGTGGATCACATAAACACGTGACAAGACTTATAACATAAATAGACCTGAGGTGTGCCCTGGTCATCTGGCCGGTATGCTAAGCTTAGGGGGCATACCCTATATAAGTAACGGTGATTATGGAGAAGAATGTGCTGAGAAGTGCCCTATAAAGGGGATGGGAGGGAGGGTATCGCACACTGGAACCAACAAAGAGCATGGGGGAGTGAGCTGTTTAAATACCAGGCTCCTCCCATAAGTTCAGGCCACCATACTGGCCTTCTTATTTATGGTCTTGGCCCTCTGACCGAAGATAGATGTGGATCACATAAACATGTGACAAGACTTACAGCATAAATAGACCTGAGGTGTGCCCTGGTCATCTGGTCAGTATGCCAAGCGAAGGGAGTAAAAATATCCAGTTTTAGGGAAGTAGTCCTTTATTGGTCCTGTAATCATTGAGCACATTTAGTGAAGGCTTATACCATCTTCAGCTGAGGATTTGGAATGTATCTAGCAAAGCAGCTGGACTTCCATCTACCTAATTCCTTGATCACTTGGTGTGGTACTCCCTGCTGAGATGCAGCCGAGGCTGCTCTGATCCAGAAGGGATGTCTGGAGTACCAACCGGGGTCAAGGCCTAAGTTGACCTGAAGGATCTTAATGTGCCTGATAAATTGGCTGCCACTCAGAGGGCTGGTTGGGAAAGGCAATGACGGGCTAGAGTCAGATTGACTGTGCAGGTGAGACAGTAGCCGGTCGAGTACCGCCACTGGGCATCAGGCATTGTTAGTCTGAAAGAGGTTGATGTCAACCCCTGGGTCTGGATTGTTGAGTTCTGGAGACCGTGAAAGGAATAACATAATAGTCTTGAATGCTAGTCAGGTGGTGTCTGTATAGTATCTGCCTGCTAGTAGCACTAAAGGTGAATTCGCTAGGCCACAGAAAACCGTAGAAGGCCAGGTACATGGCCGCTTGGACGACTAGACTAGAACCCAGAACGGGAATGTTTTGGACATGTTCCTAAAGATGGCATTTGTGATGGGTAAGTGTTTGCCATTGGCTACGGGCTGATGTTTCTGGATGCCACGTAGGAGGATCTCTTTGTGTGGGCTGTGGACACAGATGGCTTTCCAGGATCCTGTAAGGACAGGAAATGCTGGAGGCCAGCTGGGTATAGCTTGATAGTATTATGAGAAAGAGCCAGCTGCATGTGGCAATACGATACGAAGGATAGGACGTTCCTTGTGTCATCTGTCGTTGCTCCGGGGAGTGAGCTGCTGCCCTAATGGGATAGCGTTAACAAAAGAGGGGGTGGCTGACTAAAACTGGGGACCTGAAGGATTTCTGGTGGCCATGGCCCTGCGAACCAGTGATGGTCAAAAATTGCAGTGGCGCCTGTGGAGGATGCGGTATCCGTGACTACCTGAGGTGATAAAGCTGATGCTAACAGAATAAACATAGATATGCTGTTCCAGTTTGCGAAGATTTTGTCCCACATTGTCAAATCCATTATTGCTGCTGGGTCCAGCCTGAGAACTTGATCAGGGTTTTGTACCTAAGAGAGGAGGACTAAGATGCGTGAAACGTAGGACCGCTCCTGAGGGTCCTCATGACAAAGTTAAGCATCCCTAATAGGAAAAGTGGCTGTCTCTTAGTACGCCCTGCAAAAGGGTGTGAATGCCCGGCTTGATTTGGGCCAATTGGTCGGGAGGTAAATTCTGCTCTGCAGCGATTGCAAGAATTTTGAGTTTGTGCGTGCTCGCAGCGATTGCGAGGAGTTTATGAAAATACGTGCTTGCAGCAATTTCAAGAAGTTTACATTTGTACGTGCTGGCAAAGAGTTATGCACGTGCATGCTTACCGTAATGCTTGTACCCATGCTTGCAGCGATTGCAAGACATTGTACTCGTATGCGTGCTTGCGGCAATTTGCAAGTGACGTTTAAGAGTGCTTGCAGTGATTGCAAAAAAGTCACCTACTGATAGGCGAACATGAGGATATCAGAAATTGAATGTGCAGGAATGCATTGCTGCCGTGACTTTTTGTAATTGTCTTTGGAGTAGAACCAGGACTGATAGGAATCGGTAGGCAGGGGATGATGTGAGTGATGAAATGAACCAATATAAACTGGTAGTTGGAACTGACCTGAACCAATGCGAATCGATAGGTAGGGTAACGATGAACAAAGAAATGACACAAGCCGTTGCAAATTGGTAGAAGGAACTGACATGAACCAATGCGAATCGGTAGTAGGAAATAACATGAACCGATGTGAATCGGTAGTAGGGAAATGACATGAACTGATGTGAATCGATAGATAGGGTAACGATGAACAGAGAAATGACTCAAACGGATTTGAATAGGTAGTAGGGACTGACCTGAATAAATGAGAATCGGTGGTAGGGAAATGACATGAACCGGTGCACATCGGTAGTAGGAAATAACATGAACTGATGCAAACTGGTAGTAGGGAAATAACATGAACTGATGCGAATCGGTGGTATAAAAATGACATTAACTGATACGAAACGGTAGTAGGAAAATAACATGAACCGATGCAAATCGATAGGCAGGGTAGTGATGAACAGAGAAATGACACAAACCGGTTTGACTCGGTAGTAGGGACTGACCTGAATGAATGCGAATCGGTGGTAGGGAAATGACGTGAACTGACATGAATCGGTAGTAGGGAATAACATGAACTGATGCAAACCGGTAATAGGGAAATAACATGAACCATTGCAAATTGGTGGTATGAAAATGACATGGACAGATACGAATTGGTAGTAGGAAATTATATGAAACTGATGCGAATCGGTAGGTAGGGTAACGATGAACAGAGAAATGACCCGAACCGATTTGAATCGGTAGTAGGGACTGACCTGAACGGATGTGATTCAGTGGTAGGGAAATTACATGAACCGACACGAATCTGTAGTAGATAAAAACGTGAATTGATGCGAATTGGTAGTGGGGAAAATGGTAGGAACTGATACAAGCTGGTAGGAAGGGTAACCAATAGGGAAAATAGCATGGACCGGGTAAACAACGTGACCGATATGAATCGGTAAGTAGGTTCTAACCGGACTGTAGTAAGTATTTGATACTAATCGGTTGTGGGGTAGAACATGTACCGATGGGAATCGGTAGTCAGGGAAATTACATGAACAGAGTAAATGACATGAACCGATCAAAATCGGTTGAAGGTAAAGGCATGAACCAATTAGGGTAACCAATAGGGAAAATAGCTGGACCGTGCAAACAATGTGACCGATATGAATTGGTAAGTAGGGTCTAACCGGACATGAATCGGTAGTAGGGAATAACATGAACTGATGCAAACCGATAATAGGGAAATACCATGAACCATTGCAAATTGGTGGTATGAAAATGACATGGACAGATACGAATTGGTAGTAGGAAATTATATGAAACTGATGCGAATCGGTAGGTAGGGTAACGATGAACAGAGAAATGACCCGAACCGATTTGAATCTGTAGTAGGGACTGACCTGAACGGATGCGATTCAGTGGTAGGGAAATTACATGAACCGACACAAATCTGTAGTAGATAAAGACGTGAATTGATGCGAATTGGTAGTGGGGAAAATGGTAGGAACTGATACAAGCTGGTAGGAAGGGTAACCAATAGGGAAAATAGCATGGACCGGGTAAACAACGTGACCGATATGAATCAGTAAGTAGGTTCTAACCGGACTGTAGTAAGTATTTGATACGAATTGGTTGTGGGGTAGAACATGTACCGATGGGAATCGGTAGTCAGGGAAATTACATGAACAGAGTAAATGACATGAACCGATCAAAATCGGTTGAAGGGAAAGGCATGAACCAATTAGGGTAACCAATAGGGAAAATAGCTGGACCGTGCAAACAATGTGACCGATATGAATTGGTAAGTAGGGTCTAACCGGACACGAATCAGTAGTAGGGAATAACATGAACTGATGCAAACCGATAATAGGGAAATACCATGAACCATTGCAAATTGGTGGTATGAAAATGACACAAACCAATACGAATCGGTAGAATAGTGTGAACAGATTGTGTAATGTATCCGATACGAACCGTTGTGCCGCCGATGCGATTAGATTCGAATCGGACTGTGGTAAGAATGCAATGGATGCGATACGAATAGATTGTGGGGTGAATGACATGACCAATACAAATTGGTTATAGTGTGCATGAAATCAATCCGATATGAGTTGTACGAGTTGGCTGTAGAGTGTATGTTGCCTTTTTTTTTTTCTGTCGTTCGTTTTTTTTTTGTCTGTTGTTCGTTTTTTTTGTTCAAGCCTAGTGCAGGATGCGACAACCTGAATTCAACTGACCTAGGGGACAAATGATATACAAGAGATGTGAGTGACCGAACTGTATGCCACTGGAACCAACAAGTAATCGGATTCTGTGCTACTGGAGAAGTGCTTGCAATGATCGCAAGAAAGCAGCCTCATCAGAGAGGCAAAGATGAGGAAATTGCGCCGACTCAGGTCGGAGTTATGAAGCTGGAGTAACTTGTGTGTTTGAGTAAAGCCTTGTACACACGGTGCGACGGTCATATGAAAATGGTTGTACGACCGCTTGTTGTACGATCATCCCACCGTTAGTATGCAGCCTACATGCGACGGTCGTACAAGGGAAGTTGGATGAGCAGACTAGAAAACTTTGGTTGTACTAACAAGCGGTCATACGACCGTTGTACCGTGTGTACAGAGAAGTTGGTCCAACAAGTTGTACTGTGCAAAACACGCATGCTCAGAAGTCAGGAACGCCCGGAAGTGTCCGTTCATTCCTAATTCACAAATTACATGCACATGAACTTCCTCTTTATACGCTCCTAACACATCACTACGTTCGGCTTGGTTGTACGATCGCTTAGTGCATGTCAGTATGCAAGATACAACAGCCAACATACAATTTGGGCCATTCAGTCGTACGATCGTCTCATCATGTGTACGAGGCTTAAGTGTGACCGTATGAATGGTCTGAGCAACGACTGGGTGCTTGTGGCAGGAGCCTCATAAAGTAGACCGAGCTGCTGGAAGTTTGTGATGTGTGTGACACTGGAATAGACTTGCGTCACGAAGAGGATATGAAACACTATGTCACCGATGCGATCGGGATTCAAATCGGGCCATTGTAGCGTGTATAGGGTGCCACCCCCTCCTCCAAAACTGAACGCATACCAACTACACAACCCCCGAGGCTAATCGAGTGCAGTCAAAGCCCAGGTGTGGCTAATTACCACCTCAACCAGCCACAGAACCTGTGCAATCAATACATGCCAATCTCCAAATGGATGAGGAGGCTGATGAGGCAATCCCATAGACAGTGAATGCTGTAAGCAATCGAAGCCTGTGTCGAGCGATATCAGACAATGACCGACAGTGGCTCGGAGGCTTAGACCTATGAATGAATGGTGTGTTTGTGGATGGGATGACAACCAAGACAGGAGGGAACCTGTCAATCTACTATGCCTGTGCTGAATGATGTTGGGGCACGACCCACAACAACTCGGAGGCCGCCAAGTACGAAAGGGATGCAGGGTAGGAAACATAACGAATTGTAACCTTGTGTATGAAATGAAAAGTTTTGAATCCTACCTGCAACAGCGAGTGAGAACCGCCGACGAAGACCACAAACTGAGACGCCGCAATGCACTGGTGATCAAACGCACAAATTCACAAACATTAAGTGAGTTGGGGAGAGTCAGTGGCAAAGAGCATGGGGGAGTGACTGTATATGTACAGCGGCAGTGGAGTTGTATTTAGTGAATCGCCGTATATAAGCGGAGATCCGCGCGTGCTCAGTTAGCAGGCGGGAGCGCGCCGCACTCTGGAGGAGTGTGCACGCAGCTAAGGTGGACCCGATGTCCATGGGAGAGCCGCGATGACCTACCAAAGGGAAAGAACGAGGAACCACCAATGTAAACACGCCAGTTCCCCGCTCTGTCAGGCGGCATGACAGAGATCTACTGATCCCTGTCACTGGGATCAATTAGATCTCTTATGCCCATGGTAGCCCTGCCCCCTCACAGTTAGAACACGCCTAGGGAACACAGTTAACCCCTCCCCTGCCCCCTGCAGGTTAACCCCTTCACTGCCAATGACATTTATACAGTATTCAGTGGATATTTAAATTTCTGATCGCTGTATAAATGTCATTGGTCCCAAAAAAGTGTAAAAAATGTCCGACATGTCTGCCCCAATATCAAAGTTGCAATAAAAATCACAGATCGCTGCCATTACCAGTAAAAAAAAAAAAAAAACACGTAAAAACATCAGAAATGAATTCTCATGGTTTGTAGATGCGGCAACTTTTGCATAAACCAATCAATAAACGCAGATTTTTTTTATATATATTTTTTGGATTTGTATTTTAGCAAAAAGTAAGAAATATTGTTTTTCTTTTGCAAAATTGTCACTCTTTTTTTGTTTATAGCGGTGATCAGAAATGACACAGAGGGGATCAAATACCACCAAAAGAAAGCTCTATTTGTGTGAAAAAAAGTATGCAAATTTTGTTTGGGTGCAACATCGCACGACCACGCAATTGTCAGTTAAAGCGCCTCAGTGCCGAATCACAAAGAGTGCTCTAGATCTACAGTGGGAAATCCTTCCGGGGGTGAAGCAGTTAAATACCCTCCAGGCTCCTCCCATAAGTTCAGGCCACCATACTGGCCTTATATATTTTTTTTTAGCAAAATGGTAGTCATTGCAATTTTTTTATGTCACACTGTATTTGCGCAGTGGTTTTCAAATGCAATTTATTTGGAAAAAATACACTTTAACCACTTCAATACTGGACACTTTCCCCCCTCCCTGCCCACGAGAATTTTCAGCTTTCCGCGCTGTTGCACTTTGAATGACAATTGCGCAGTCATGCAACACTGTACTCAAACTCAATTTTTTTAATTTTCTTCCCACAAATAGAGCTTTCGTTAGGTGGTATTTGATCACCACTGGGGTTTTTATCTTTTGCTAAACAAACTAAAAAATATCAAAAATTTTTTAAAAACATTTTTTCTTTGTTTCTGTTATAAAATTTTGTTTTCTCCTTCACTGACAGGCACTAATGAGGCTGCACTGATGGGCATTGATGAGGCAGCACTGATAGGCACCGATGAGTTGGCACTGAAAAGGTGGCACTGATGGGCACTGATGAGGAGGACTAATATGTATAAGTAATGGGCACTAATAGGTGGCACTGATATGCTGCACTGATAGGCGCTGAGAGGTGGCGCTGACAGGCACTGATAGGTGGCACTGATGGACACTAATAAGCGGCACTGATGGGCACTGGCAAATGGCACTGATGGACTCTGACAGGCTGCACTGATTGGCACTGACAGGTGGCACTGATGGGCATTAATAGATGGCACTGATGGGTACTAATAGATGGCATTGATAGGCAGCACTGATGAAGAGGTACTGTCAGTCATTACTGATGGGCACTGATTAGCATCATTGAAGGGCACTGACAGGCTGCACTGATAGGCACTGATTGGCACTTTGTTGTGAACTGATTGGCACATCGGTGGGCACTGGCTGGGGCACTGCAGCTGATGGGCAGTGGTTTGTGGTGGGCACCTCTGATGGGGACTGAGCTGATAATTAATGCACTGATTATCAGCTCAGACCCCCCTCTGACAGAGAGAGCCGCCAATTGGCTCTCTCTGTCATCACAAACCGAGGAAAGCGTTTACTGGCACCCCCTGGTTCACACTGTGATCAGCTGTGATTGGTCACAGCTGATCACGTGGTAAAGAGCCCCTGTCAGAGGCTCTATACCACATTCAGAGTTTTAGTGTGTCAGAGTGACACACCACGCCATGGATTGCTGCGCTGCATGCCCCCGCAGGCGTGCAATCACAGGTTATCCTGCTGGACATCATATGACATCCAGTCAGGATAATGAAACCACCGCCCGGTCGTCATTCGGCTATAGACCAGGCGGGAAGTGGTTAATGAATTACAAAAAAACACAATATACTGTATAACCCATTTTTTGGTAAAATATGAAAGATGATGTTATGCTGAGTAAATAGATACCTAACATGTCATGCTTTAAAAACGCTTGTGGAATGGCGATAAAATGTGGTACTTAAAAATCTCTATAGGCGACGTTTTAAAAATTTTACAGGTTACAAGGTTTAGAGTTACTGAGGAGGTCAAGTGCTAGAATTATTACTCTTGCTCTGACGTTCACAGTGATACCTCACATGTGTGGTGCGAACACTGTTTACATATGTCATCATGAACTACTTATGCATTCACCACTGCACACGAGCATGGGGGGATGGGGGCACATTAACTTTTTTTTCATTTTTTTTATACTGTCCCTTTAAAAAATGGTATCACTTTTATTGCTGCCACAAGAAATGTAGACATCTATTGTGACAACAATAAAGCATGACAGGCCTTCTTTATGGAGAGAACTGGAGTCAATAAGAACCCACATCTCTCCTCTACAAAGGAAAGCATTAGATAAAAAAATTGATCTAGTGCTTTTAAAAAAAATGGCATTGTTTACATCAAACCATTACTGGAAATGACATCATGACATCCCTCCAGTCATCCTAGGCCATAGAGATAAGTGGAGGCCATCTTTCCAGTGCTCATCTCTGTGGCCAGCTGCTGCCAGCGCTGGATCCCTGGGTGACCAGAGCTTACCTGGCCTATCGAGAAAGCCGAGAACCACTGGAAAGCAGCGGGGGTAGGGGGAATCACAGATAGGGATTAGCAAAACTGAG
Source organism: Glandirana rugosa (assembly GCA_018402905.1). Classification (NCBI taxonomy): domain Eukaryota; kingdom Metazoa; phylum Chordata; class Amphibia; order Anura; family Ranidae; genus Glandirana; species Glandirana rugosa. The sequence goes on from BLSH010037196.1 coordinate 380,739, forward strand.
TCCAGTTCACGAGGTGTTTCACTGAATAGCTTACAAGTTCTGAACATTAATCCAATCCATATTGAAGGCAATGGAGCTTGAATCTTTTGAATTCTCACCATTTTCAAAGCAATGGATTGCCGAACAACAAGCATGGGGGGTTACGCACTGCAAGGGGAAACTTGTGCCGATGCAAATAACATTTCTTAATTAATGTTTTGCAGGGAGAAGTGATTTTAATAATGTTTACAGTGAAACATTTAGGCACCATTTACACAGGCGTTTTGCCACGCTGTACTGATTTCTGCTGCTTGGGTTGATGATTTCTGCTCCTGGGATTGACAGCTTTGTGTGGAGCGCCAGTACAGTGCAATGACAGGCTGTCAGAGGCCACAGCCATACAGTGTAACCACATTATTTTAGTTTTTTATTTTTACTTCCCCCCTCTAAAAGATTTCAGTTTGTTTTTCAACAGTACAGTTTATAGGTCACATTAAAGGTGGAAAATGTTCTAAAATAATTTATCTTTATCTCATTTTTTTACATCACAGAAACCTGATATTTTAACAGGGGTGTGTAGACTTTTTATATCCACTGTATATGCCTGTTCGCACAGCCATAGATTACCTGGGGTGATGGCAGCCTATGCATAATTTTATTTCATGATAAAACCTACCTTGTTGACCCTTCTTTTTTTAAATCAAAATTTTTTTGTTGAAAACGTTTGTGACAAACAAACAACTAAAACGTCAAGTAGCGTTGTACATTAACATGGATATACAGTCAGGTCCATAAATATTGGGACATCAACACAATTCTAATCTTTTTGGCTATATACACCACCACAATGGATTTGAAATGAAACAAACAAGATGTGCTTTAACTGCAGAATTTCAGCTTTAATTTGAGGGTATATACATCCAAATCAGGTAAACAGTGTAGGAATTACAACAGTTTGTATAGGTGCATCCCACTTTTTAAGGGACCAAAGATAATGGGACAGATTAACAATCATAAATCAAACTTTTACTTTTTAATACTTGGTTACAAATCCTTTGTAGTCAATTACAGCCTGAAGTCTGGAATGCATAGACATCACCAGACACTGGGTTTCATCCCTGGTGATGCTCTGCCAGGCCTCTACTGCAACTGTCTTCAGTTCCTGCTTGTTCTTGGGGCATTTTCCCTTCAGTTTTGTCTTCAGCAGGTGAAGTGCATGCTCAATCGGATTCAGGTCAGGTGATTGACTTGGCCATTGCATAACATTCCACTTCTTTCCCTTAAAAAACTCTTTGGTTGCTTTAGCAGTATGCTTCGGGTAATTGTCCAATGAGTTCTGAAGCATTTGGCTGAATATGAGCACATAATGTTGCTCGAAACACTTCAGAATTCATCCTGCTGCTTTTGTCAGCAGTCACATCATCAATATATACAAGAGAACCAGTTCCATTGGCAGCCATACATGCCCATGCCATGACACTACCACCACCATGCTTCACTGATGAGGTGGTATGCTTTGGATCATGAGCAGTTTCTTTGCTTCTCCATACTCTTCTCTTCCAATCACTCTGGTACAAGTTGATCTTGGTCTCACCTGTCCATAGGATGTTGTTCCAGAACTGTGAAGGCTTTTTTAGATGTTGTTTGGCAAACTCTAATCTGGCCTTCCTGTTTTTGAGGCTCACCATTGGTTTACATCTTGTGGTGAACCCTCTGTATTCACTCTGGTGAAGTCTTCTCTTGATTGTTGACTTTGACACACATACACCTACCTCCTGGAGAGTGTTCTTGATCTGGCCAACTGTTGTGAAGGGTGTTTTCTTCACCAGGGAAAGAATTCTTCGGTCATCCACCACAGTTGTTTTCCGTAGTCTTCCGGGTCTTTTGGTGTTGCTGAGTTCACCGGTGCATTCTTTCTTTTCAAGGATGTTCCAAACAGTTGATTTGGCCACACCTAATGTATTTGCTATCTCTCTGATGGGTTTGTTTTGTTTTTTCAGCCTAATGATGGCTTGCTTCACTGATAGTGACAGCTCTTTGGATCTCATATTGAGAGTTGACAGCAAGATTCCAAATGCAAATAACACACTTGAAATTAATTCTGGACCTTTTATCTGCTCCTCATAAATGTGATAATGAAGGAATAACACACACCTGGCAATGGAACAGCTGAGCAGCCAATTGTCCCATTACTTTTTGGTCCCTTAAAAAGTGGGAGGGACATATACAAACTGTTGTAATTCCTACACCGTTCACCTGATTTGGATGTAAATACCCTCAAATCAAAGCTCAAAGTCTACAATTAAAGCACATGTTGTTTGTTTCATTTCAAATCCATTGTGGTGGTGTATAGACCCAAAAAGATTAGAATTGTGTCAATGTCCCAATATTTACGGACCTGACTGTACAAAGTCGACAGTTTGATAGTTATACAACATTGTACAATAAACTGATATCCAGGAAAGTTTCTCGTAGTCATTTTCTTTCTCAAATAAAGACCTAGATATACCTCTAAACATATGTTTATCATTTTGGATGTATTTTCGCTTTTGTTATGTCTCTGTCCTTGCTCCCAGAGGTAGAAATAAGGGAGCAAGAATAAGGTACCTTAAACCCTTCAAACAATTGAACCCAACAAAAACAAAAATCTAGGAATGTTCTAATATACTTGATAATGTCCCTAAGGTATGCTTATCCTTGGCGCATCCCCTAACCCAACTCTTTATCATCTTTATCTATGGCACAGAAGGAATACTCCCCTATGCCCACAATGTGAGGTAGGCAATGGTACTCTCATTCATATGTTGTGGAGGTGCCCGAAGTTGAAGAGGTTCTGGGCTGAGGTGATAAGAACTATAAATAGAATATGGAATCTCTAATTTAAGACAGATCCCAAACTTTGCTTATTAGGATGGCTGGATGAAGAGTTATATACACCACACACACATTTGCTGCTATTACTAGAGTCATTTTCATTGCTAGAAAACATCAAGCTCAAAAATGGCTCTCTACTATACCACTGCAGCACAGGGTATGGGTTGTGGCCGTTAATGCAGTCCTCATACAAGAGAAACTAACTTATGCACATAGGGGAAGCCCATTTAAATTTGAACGTATCTGGAATGCCTGGTTAGATACTCCTGGTTTGGCCCCATTGCCACTGGTCCAAAATATTTTAGGAGGAAGCAATTCCTCTACTTTACCGTAATCTAAAATACTAGATAAGGTTCGCACCAACTGATTACCAACCCATCAATGGTGCACCCAGGGTCTTATGGAGTGAAAAATATATACTCAGGTAGACATGACATGCAGTGGTTACCTTAATAAGTTGACCCCTCTTTAATTGTAGCCTAATAAATCTGCTTAAGTATTGTGCATTTTTAAGCATATTTGCTAGGAACATGTATGAGGTGGCTGGAACTTATGCTGTATGGAGGTGTAGGACTGGGAGAAGACATGAAGAAGTTATTCTGTTCACCCCTTGACAGCTCAAAAAATAATAGATCCTCAGTGAATCCTGAAGACTTATAGACCATGGGTCTGCGGTTTTGTGGCAAGGAGCCTATCTTAATATCCTGTAAAAATTGTACAGCTTTTCTGTTTTTAACTAATGTTATCTTGAATTTTAAATGCTGGAAAATGGCAACTATCTCCTTTCAATTTTGTTGAAACCTAATATCTGTTCCTTTCCACATGATCCTAGAGCAAATACATGTTGCCCCTTTATTAAAATAAAGCCCCTGCTATTATACATTTACCACCACTCAAATTCCATAGCATGCAAAAATAGGTACTTGAACACTAGCTCTCGTTTCCAAAAGAGAAACCCAAGAGATACAAAAGGCACCCAAGGCACTCTTTTACACAAATCTGGCAAACCCCCTCCTGTTTTTAGGGCATCACGTCTGGCAAATCATTCTAATGAGTTGCCCCACTAACCTCTAGAAAGCCATGTCAGATGAATGGAAGACAGTTAGAGTTTTCAAGATGATGGCTGCTATTCCCAAAATAAAGTGCCCTGGGTTCTAGGGCTTCCAAGATTCTCTAAACATGGAGGTTTGCTGTACATGTGGGGCCGTTTTATAATTTTATTGAGACCACAGGTACACTTTAAACTTTTAGTTGCTATTGCCTGCTTTGTAAGAGCAACACATTTTTTTGGTATTTGGAATTATCAGTTTCTGTATTTAACTGACAGGTGTAAATTGGTCTTTCTGTTTAACAAATGCCAGTGTTCTAACATACAGTTACCAAGATACTATGATGACAGGTGGCAGTAAATTGGGAAAGAATCTTTTTTTTTCATCTTATATAATTAATGAATTCATGATCTAAAACAGACTGTAGACTGTATGTATTATTTTAGAAGATGTAAATAGATATGTGCACTGCCGAAAAATATGTTCATATTAGGTTCATTTGTTTTTTTTCTAGTTTTTTGGGTCATTTGTTATGATCACAATTCGTATAGTTGAAAATTCTATAATTTTTAAAATCGTAAATTCATAAATTCGAAATTTCGTAAATTCGAAAATCTAAAAATCCGAAAATAAGAAAAAATATCCGAAAAATTCGAAAGAACGAAAATCCGAACATTTTAAATAATAACTAACTAACTAACTAATAATAACTAACTATTAAATTATAGGTATTGGAATTTCCTTTCAAATTTGGCTGTTAGTGAACGTAATGAATACGAATTTATCTGAAGTTACGAATTATCAGAAATAATGAATGCCGCATTTAAACAAATGGAATGGAACACATTAATAATAAATAATAATAATAAAAAGTTTTTATTATTATTATTTATTATTATTAATTCATTACATTCCATTCGTTTAGATACTGCACTTGTTATTTAAGATAATTTGTAAATTCAGATAAATACGTATTTGTTACGTTCACTAACAGCCAAATTGGAAAGGAAATTACAATACCTATCATTTAATAGTTAGCAATAGTTAACTACATGCCGACCGCTTCACATACAATTAGTGCTGCACTGTGGCAGCCCTGAGAGAATTGCCGTATATAGATGCTGCTGCGTGAGTGTGGTCGCGGGTCGGGTGGACTTGATGTCCGCCGGCGACTCGCGATCATCTAATACAGAGACAGAATGGGGAACACGGCAGTTTCCCATTCTGTCAGGGGACATGACAGTGATCTACTGATCCATATAATTGGGATCACTTAGATCTGTCATGTCCCTGCCAGCCCAGCCCTCACACAGTTAGAACACAGTGGGGGAACACATTTAACCCCTTGATTGCCCCCTTAGTGTTAACCCCTTCCCTGTCAATGACATTATTACAGCTATTTTTAGCTTTGATCGCTGCATAAATGTCAATGGTCTCAAAAATGTGTCAAAAGTGTCCGATCTGTCCATCGCAATAATGCAGTTCCGATAAAAATCACAGATCGCCGCCATTACTACTAAAAAAAAAAATAAAAGCGCCATAATCAATATCATAGTTTGTAGACGCGATAAATTTTGCGCAAACCAATCAATAAACACTTTTAGTGATTTTATTTACCAAAAATATGTAGAAGAATATATATTGGCCTAAACTAATGAATAAATGTGTTTTTTTATATATTTTTTTTTGTATTATAGCAAAAAGTAAAAGATATTTTTATTTCAAAATTGTCGCATTTGTTTGTTTATAGCACAAAAAATAAAAAACGCAGAGCTGATGAACTACCACCAAAAGAAAGCTCTATTTGTGGGGAAAAAAGGACGTCAATTTTGTTTGGGTACAGCATTGCACGACTGCGCAATTGTCAGTTAAAGCAACACAGTGCCAAATCTAAAAAAGTGCTCTGGTCAGGAAGGGGGTAAAACTTCTGGGGCTGAAGTGGTTAAGTTATTATTAGTTAGTTACTCTTTCAGATTTTCGAATTTTCTGGTTTTCGGATTTTTGAATTTACGATTTTTCAAATTTATGAATTTTGAAATATTCAAATTTACAAATATTCGGAAAAATATGTTAAACAGGTTTTCATTAATATGGATATTTCTGAATTAACTAATTTGTCGAAATTCGTTAAAAAAACAAATTCGGAACAAAATTAATTGCACATGTCTAATTGTAAATATGATTGTCAAAAAAGAGAAGAAACCAAACATCCAGGCATATTGTAAAAGAGGTATATTAAAGTGTTACTAAACCCAGAACCCTGCATTCACTATATCTGGTCTCCCACAGTACACAGAACATGGAAATGCAATTATTTTAGTACCGTATAAGCAAAGTTTTTCAGCACATTTTTTGTGCTGAAAAAGGCCCCCCTCTGCTTATACTCGAGTCAGTGCCCCACAGCAGCTCATCTGTGGGAGTCTGAAGCCTCTGTTGGTGGTCCGAAAAGTCTATGTATGTGCGCTGAACAGAGCACATACATAGACTGATTCGCTGCACAGTGACTGCCAGTGATTGGCTTGTCACTGTGCTGTGAGATGGGGGTGGGTCCGGAGCAGCTGACTCCGACGAGGAGAGGAGGTACTGTGCTTCCTGTGCCTGTGTAATGGCTGATTCTCTGTGTAATGGCTAAGTCCCTGTGTAATGGCTGATTCTCTGTGTAATGGCTGATTCTCTGTGTAATGGCTCAGTCCCTGTGTAATGGCTGATTCCCTGTGTAATTGCTCAGTCCCTGTGTAATGGCTGATTCTCTGTATAATGACTCAGTCTCTGTGTAATGGCTGATTCTCTGTGTAATGGCTCAGTTCCTGTGTAATGGCTGATTCTCTGTGTAATGGCTGAGTCCCTGTGTAATGGCTGATTCTCTGTGTAATGGCTGACTTCCTGTTTAATGGCTCAGTCCCTGTGCAATGGCTCAGTCCCTGTGTAATGGCTGATTCTCTGTGTAATGGCTGATTCTCTGTGTAATAGCTCAGTCCCTGTGTAATGGCTGATTCTCTGTGTAATGGCTCAGTCCCTGTGTAATGGCTGATTATCTGTGTAATGGCTGAGTCCCTGTGCAATGGCTACAATACCTGTGTTCTGGCTACAATACCTGTGTTATGGCTACATTACCTGTGCGATTGGTATCTATTTTTATTTTTTAAATTTGCCAGTAGCTGCTGCATTTCCCACCCTAGGCTTATACTCGAGTCAATACGTTTTTCCAGTTTTTTGTGGTAAAATGAGGTGCCTCGGTTTATATTCGGGTCGGCTTATACTCGAGTATATAAGGTAATTATAAACTGCTGAATGCCTTTTCTCATCAGCAGTATATAGCAGTCTTGTGACTTCTATCTGTGTCTGGTTAAAGCTTGTAGGAGGAGTTTTAATTTTCCCCTAATTGTCCTATGAGGCTGCAGGACTCTCGATTCTCTGACTGAACAGTGCTCATTGGCCTGTGCTGATCACATACACCCTTCCAAGAAAAAAAAAGATGATGGATTGGGGACAGTGAAAGAAGAGGAGGATTAGAGAAGACAGGATCAAACAGCCTTTTTATACAACACAGAGGATTACCCCTTGTGTGTTTAGTAACACTTTAATGTCAATACAACACAACTCACCAACTAGTTGTGCTGAGCCAACTTTCATGGATTTGCTGCAGTGGAGATTCAGTGAATCCATATCTGTGATCTGCTTCACAGGGGAATTTTTTGTTACATAAGCTATAACTTAATTGGTAAAATGGTCCTTTGGATCTTCCCTCATTATGTGAATATAAGAACAGCATGGGACTTGCCTTTATAAGTGAACTTTATCATGGCATACTTGCCTTTATTTGAACTGAATGATTCAAAATAAGGATTTAGTTTAAATTATGGCCAATTATGATATCATGATGAAATGGGGCATGTGACACATCATTATTATGTGATAAGCAATAACTTTTTGGCCCATACATGGTGCAACAGACATAAACAACCAAGAATTCCAGGGGATCCTTTTGACAGCTTACAAGCAGATCTATCTTCCACAGCAAAATTGCTGCAAATTCCAGGTAGGCAAATAGATTCACTGATCACCAACAACCATCAAATGGCACTTTGCAAACTATCTTTGTAACACTTGACCTAACTCCTTGCAGTGCTTTCAAAGAATATATATTAGTTTGGCAATTAAACAATAGAAAGGAATATCTAAACTGGTACAGAACTGCTCAACCCCTACTATCAGTACATGCTAAACTGCTAAAATTTGTGGTAAACGGTAATGTTCCTCACAGTCTAATGTTCCAAAAAAAATTTAACCACTTCAATACCAAGGCCGTCATATGACATCCTGGACTTTGAGTGGTGATATCTGAATGATGCCTTCAGCTACAGTCACCAGTCAGATATTGTTTTTCAGAACCGGCTAATCTGTGTACCATAAAAATGATCATAGCGGCAGTTCAGCTGCTTGATCATTCTTATAGGCAGCGGAAGGGGACAACCCCCCTTTCTGCCACCATTCGGTGCTTCCCCATGGCCGCCCGTACCATCAGCGGCCCAGAGAATGAATCTGTCACTTCCGGATGTTTGTCAGGGAGATGACTGATGACTATCTGGTCACCAATCATCTCTATGACCCTCGGGGGCCCGGGCGCGACGTTATAACATTATGTCCGGGCCGGCTTTAGTAAACAAAGCTGTCTATGCGGCTGGAAAGACTGAGATTGCTCTTTTTTTTTTTTATCTCGGTCTTTCCAGCCTGAAGGAGAGATGTGGGGTCTTATTGACCCCATATCTCTCCATAAAGAGTACCTGTCATGCACTATTCCCATTACAAGGGATGTTTACATTCCGTGTACTGTAACAGGAATAAAAGTGATAAAAAAAATTGATTAAAGAGACAGTGTAAAAATAAAAAAATAAAGTTAAAATAAATAATAAATAAATAAAAAATTTAAGCACCAACGTCCCGACGGGCTCGCGCACAGAAGTGAAAGCATGAGTAAGTCGCACCCGCATGTGTAAACGATGTTCAAACCACACATTAAATTTTTAAAGCGTCGCCTAGGCAGATTTTTAAGTACTAAAGTTTGGCACCATTCCACGTGTGTGCGCAATTTAAAAGTGTGACATGCTAGGGACCTATTTATTTGGCGTAACATTATCTTTCACATTATACAAAAAAATTGGGCTGACTTTACTTTTTTTTTTTAATTCATGAAACTTTTTTTTTTTTAAAAAAACACATTTGAAAAATTCCTGTGATCATCATTTTATTCCCTAGAGTCTCTGCTAAAAAAAAAAACATATACTTTTTGGGGGTTCTGAGTAATTTTCTAGCAAAAAATTATGATTTTTACATGTAGGTGAAGAGTGCCAAAATAGGCCCGGTATTGAAGTGGTTTTAAAGACCAGCATTCATGATAGCATTCATTTTGGTTACCCTCTATCCAGACTGCATTTTGCACTCTCCAGGCTTAGTAAATTAACCTGACAGTATATATATATATATATATATACATAGTTTAGTTAGGATTTTGGCCCTGATGATAGCACTGTGAAAGAATCAGGTAAAATAAATTGTTAATAACTGTAATATTTATTTCTGGTGCTTTCTGGAAAGTATTTAGGTACCTCCATATAAGTATATACATACAGTATATCATACTGCTGGAAATTCATATTTCCAGTACTGCTTTATATTTTACTTTGCTTAAAAATGATTTCAACTTTCAGTAAAGAAATATTGATATAGAGCAAAGCATATATATAAATAGGAGTATGAAAAAAATAAAACGATGTTGAAACCCTTGGAAAGTATTTAGGTGCTTGCTTTAATATCATAAGTTATAAATTATAATTTTATGTGCATCTGTAAAAGGTCCATATTGTCACTTGCAGAAAAGTCATAACAATTCATAAAAGCTATTAAGATATCATTTTTGCTAAAGGAACAACTTGATAGAAAACTGTATAGTGAGTTTGGCTATCTTTGTTTGGTAAGCAATATGCTAATGACCCAGCTGAGGACCTGCTGAGTTAAATACATGCCCTGAAGGATTTCACTTAAAGTAATAATAAACCCTCAGTCTCAGTTCACACTAATGCGACGTGGGATCCATCGCAATTCCTGCGCTGGTTCCCGCATCGCATCTAACTTGCAGGCAGTTCACACTGCTCTCGGCGAACCACTGCGGTGGTCAATAGAAAGTTAATGACACCCCCAAATTAGTTTGCAGAATGTAGTGCAAACTCTGGAATCACCCATGTGAACATTCATGCAATTTGATTCCAGTGCAGACCAAGAAAGGGTCCTGCACCATTTTGGTGCGAATGCGGTGTGATTTCAGCCATACAAACTCTATGGCTGAATTTGCATTGCACAGACATCACATGTGATGTGCACAGCAATGCGGTGAGAATTGCATGCAATGTCTGGCATTGCATATGTGTGAACCCAGCCTTAGGGATAATTCACACAGTGTGTGGTGACAGAGGTGTTACTGCATAGCAAAGTATCTGTCAGCTCAAGGACATGCAGAAAACAACTGTTTCCTATGTATAGCCTAGGGCTGTGCTGCAGTGTTTATCAGACATGCTGCATTTTATCACAGCGCACCGTACAGAATTGCATGGCACTGTACGGCAGTGCAGCACGATGCATTGCTGTACAGGGCCATGAATGAAGTGTAGGTTTTGTACACGTCAAATGAAATTTGTACACAAAAAAATTCAGCTGTGTGATGTGCTGTATTGAGCACCGCACTGCCCCCTATTTACAGCCAAGAATGGCCAGCCGTCAGAGCAGTAAAGTGCTTTGGCAGCTCTCCGTTGCTGTGCGAACTTGGCCTTACATAAACTCACTGAAGTGATTAGCCTCAGGTGATACACAGTGATGAAGAATATGCTCCAGCATCATTGTAACTGTGTATCTGTAGCCCTCTCTCCTTTACAGCTATCCAAAGTGCACACATCAAAGAGTATATCTGAGCTTGCAGAAGGCAGGTGGTGAGGATCAGATGTCACACGCTGCACAGCAAAGAGAACAGAGCTGAGTGTAATCTGAGACATGGGTGGAGGGAATGGACACCCCCCCTACACAGTCTCACAGGTAAACATGTACATCTGAGGCTGTCAATCACCTGCTGTGTGTTTGATGGGAGGGGGGGAGGTGTCATCACAGATTGCCAGGAAAACTGTCAGATGTGACAGATGTAGATTGTACAGGAAGGAGAGAGCAGCCAGGATCTGCACTAGGTGCTATTGATTGATTGAGGCAAGTACACTGTATATGAGGATATGCTTTGTTTTTTCAAAGGTTTACTGCCACTTTAAGGCTCCAGGGCGTTTATATAAGATATACAGGCCCCCTTACTCTGTGCATCCTGCATGCACTCCACCCAGGGTCAGCTATTAATTTGACAGACAAAGCTTTAGTCTAATCAATCAAAGTAGTTCTTGCTCCAGTCACTACTGCAACTACTAGCTCTGATGATCATTTATTGTAACTTTGAAAATTCTTACACTTTTGTGGTATCTGTCACTGCAGATCACAGGCATTTTTATTTTTTTTTAGTTTTTATAAGATTTACCTCTTTTTTTCTCTGAAATGAATAGAAAATAAAAAAACAAAAAATCTAGGAAGAAAAAAAATCAAAATAAAGGCTTTGTGCGCACCAAAGAAAACCAGCTCCTCTCACTTAACGACCAGGTTTCCGACCCAACGACCAATTTATTAAACAAATTGGTCATTTTACAAAGAGTCACAAGTAATCAATATTTTAAGCATTCTTAACTACTGTACTCTATTGTGAAAAAAAGGTCTTAATACAAAACTCCAGCGCAATGACGTTGTATTAATTTGCATAAGTATAGAACACAAACAAATGTTCTGTATTGTACTGTACAATACATTGATGTACAGAGCATTGTTTGGGTGGGGAGAGCTGGTCATAAGTCCAAGTGGTCGTTAAATAGGTAAGTCGTTAAACAAGGAGTATCTGTATTAGAATAATTGCCAGTTAGCAGTATGAATTCAAAAGAGGCGGAAAAAGTTAGTGATTGATTTGTAGGTGTCATTTATTTAATCCTTCAAAGTAAATCTATTTGCTGTGGGATGCAATTGCTAACAGTTGTGAGCATTACATTGTGAGCAGTTGTGAACACTTGCATTTCTATGCACATCTGGTGGGAATAAGCTACAATGAAAATGTTTTAATCTGTACATGAAATGCCCTCATGAGCATACAGTCTAAGTAAACCTTACAATGATGAGCGTATGCTTACATAAATTACACAAGATGTTCTCTTAAAGGAAACTAAAAAGAAAAAAAAACTAGCAGAGAGACTAAATAAAAAGTGTAAGAAAAAATCCAATTAAGGGATGGGCGTAAAACAGCATATATGAAAATGTTTGGGTTGCAACACTACAGAGTAAACTGGCTTATCTGTACAGAGCACTCAGTCGTTTTAGTTGTATCTGCCTTAAAGTGTATATAACTAAAAAATAAACTGTATTGTATTGTAGCCTACCAATCCTTAAATGTGGTGGCTGCATTCCTTTTTTAGCATATTTCTTTTATTTTCATCTGGCGAGCTGGTCAGTAAGTCTGTTCTTTTTCAACTTCCTTTAACAGGCCAAGCTTCCCAGCAAAAGTGGCAGTTAAGGGCTTGAGACAGACCATTCAATACATACAGGGGTGCTTACAATGATTAGATTTTACTAATTTATTTAAAACTTATATCCCAAAATGAAATGTTACTATCTCCCTAGATTTAACTAATTTATGTAAAAGGAAAGGAAAAACAAAGCTATTGCTGTAACTGCTTAAAAAGTGTTAGCATGAGTTCAGCTTTAAATTGTTAAGCAAGTCCACCTAAATCTGCTAGTGCATCTAATCTTACCTCACATTGGCAATGCTGCTATCCAAGATGGTTCTGTGGCTCCTCTATAGAGTGGTGTTACTGGCTAGACCATGGCATTTGCCATTGACCACCAGAATTGGCAGGTCCACCACTGTCGCCCTATGCTTTTCACAGATTAGAGCAGGTTCACCCTAAGCAGATGTGACAGATGTGAAAGGGTCTGGAGAAGCCATGGAGAATGTTAGCCGGCTGTAACATCGTTCAGCATGACAGGTTTGGGTCAGTGATGGTCTGGGGAGGCATATCCATGGAGGGATGGACAGACCTCTACAGGCTAGACAATGGCACCCTGACTTCCATTAGGTATTGGGATGAAATCCTTGGACCCATTGTCAGACCCTACGCTGGTGCAGTGTGTCCTGGGATCCCCCTGGTGCACGACAATGCCTGGCCTCATGTGGTGAGAGTATGCAGCCAGTTCTTGGGGGATGAAGGAATTGATACCATTGAATGGCCAAGCTCGTCTGACCTAAATCCCATAGAACACCTATGGGACATTATGTTTTGGTCCATCCGATGCCGCCAGGTTGCACCTCAGTTTGCTCAGGAGCTGAGTAATTTCCTGGTCCAGATCTGGGAAAAAGTACCCCAAAACACCATTCAACATTGTCAGGCATGCATACAAGCAACGTGGGGGCCATACAAACTACTGAGGACTATTTTGAGTTGCTGCAATTAAATTTCAGCAAATGGACTAGCCTGCTGCATCATTTTTTCACTTTGATCTTTGGGGTGTCTTTGAATTCAGCCCACTGTAGGTTGATAATTTTCATTTCCATCAAACAACGTGGCATCCTTTCCTTCCTAACACATTACCAATTCCATATCGGTATAGACATCCAGCATGATATTTTTTCCCATTGAGATCTGATGTGTTTTCAAAGTGTTCCTTTTATTTTTTTGAGCAGTGTTTTACATTTTTGGGTTTAGTTTTTTTTTTTAATCCAGGGCAGATTTTTGCATGTTAAGGCAATCAAATCACATGCAACCATTTTGAGAGACACAAAAAGGAGTCTATTTTCGGTATATTATTTTGAATTTAACCCATTTATTGTGCCATAATGGAAACATGGCACAATTTAGAATTTCCTGAATTTGGTGCACAAATTGCTGTCAGAACCAAAAGTGCCGCAAATGCTTCATGAATTTGGCACCATACATTACGAAGAAGGATTAAAGCCAGAAAAGTGGCTCAGCAGCTTTATTGGCTTCCTACATTGCTTTTCTACAGTTATTGAAAAGGCCTTTTGTGGATTTGGTGAAGTCTTGGTATCCAAAATGAATATCATATATTTGTCATCATTTTTAGTTGCAGTTCTATCTACACAGTGCAATTTTTCAGGAGAGTAAGGCTAGTAACTGAACCTCTCATACTGTTACATATTTAACTATTCAGCTAACAAGATACAATTATGGCAATTATCAGTAATATGTCCTCTAAAAGCTAATGTAAAACACATAACCATATAACACATTACCTTATATATTAGGGCCTCAATATCTACTTCTATGTCTTTTCTGAAGTTCTTTATACAAATTTTAATATCCTGTAGAAATGTATAGGTGTCTAATATATATATATATATATATATATATACACAGTATCTCACAAAAGTGAGTACGTCCCTCACATTTCTGTAAATATTTTATTATATCTTTTCATGTGTCAACACTGAAGAAAAGACACTTTGCTACAAAGGGAAGTAGTGAGTGTACAGCTTGTATAACAGTGCAAATTTGCTGTTCCCTCAAAATAACTCAACACACAGCCATTAATGTCTAAACCACTGGCAACAAAAGTGAGTACACCCCTAAGTAAAAATGTACAAATCGGGCCCAAAGTGTCAATTTTTTGTGTGGCCACCATTAATCCTCTTGGGCATGGAGTTCACCAGAGCTTCACAGGTTGCCACTGAAGTCCTCCTCCATTCCTCCATGACGACATCACAGAGATGGTGGATGTTCGAGACCTTGCGCTCCTCCACCTTCCATTTGAGGATGTCCCACAGATGCTCAATAGGGTTTAGGTATGGAAACATGCTTGGCCAGTCCATCACCTTTACCCTCAGCTTCTTTAGCAAGCAGTGGTCGCCTTGAAGGTGTGTTTGGGGTTGTTATCATGTTGGAATACTGTCCTTCCTCCCAGTCTTCGAAGGGAGGGGATCATGCTCTGCTTCAGTATGTCACAATACATGTTGGCATTCATGGTTCCCTCAATGAGCTGTAGCTCCCCAGTGCCGGCAGCACTCATACAGCCCCAGACCATGACACTCCCACCACCATGCTTGACTGTAGGCAAGACACAATTGTCTTTGTACTCCTTACCTGGTTGCCACCACACATGATTGACACCATCTTAACCAAATATGTTTATCTTGGTCTCAGCAGACCACAGGACATGGTTGCAATAATCCATGTCCTTAGTCTGCTTGTCTTCAGCAAACTGTTTGTGGGCTTTCTTGTGCATCATCTTTAGAAGAGGCTTTCTTCTGGGACAACTATTTCCCAAAGACAACCTCTGGATATCATACTGAGCATGTGTACTCAACTTCTTTGGTCGACCATGGCGAGGCCTGTTCTGAGTGGAACCTGTCCTGTTAAACTGCTGTATGGTCTTGGCCACTGTGTTGCAGCTCAGTTTCAGGGTCTTGGCAATCTTCTTATAGCCTAGGCCATCTTCACGTAGAGCAGCAATTCTTTTCATATCCTCAAAGAGCTCTTTGCCATGAGGTGCCATGTTGAACTTCCAGTGACCAGTATGAGAGAGTGAGAGTGATAACTCCAAATTTAACACACCTACTCCCCATTCACACCTGAGACCTTGTAACACTAATGAGTCACATGACACCGGGGAGGGAATATGGCTAATTGGGCCCAATTTGGACATTTTCATGTAGGGTGTACTCACTTTTGTTGTCAGCGGTTTAGACATTAATGGCTGTGTTTGTTTACATGAACAACACTACTTGCTGTTCCAACAGCGCTTGCATAACATATTATGAGTCTCTCGTTTCCAAGTGACTGTGCCTGTGCAAATTGCCTTCTCTAATACTTGTGCAAAACCAATTTATGTGCATAAATAGAACATCATATCATTATGTGATACAATTAAAACAGTTGAAACATTATATAAAATTTTGAGACATCATATAAAATGAATTCATTGTTTAAAAAAGTGCTGGTGCCTTTAAGATTCTGTGCAAAAGTCTATATTTTAAAAGTGCCAGTGAAAGTTTGGTTTGTAGGTGAAAATAGATAATAGATTTCTTCTGGGCAATCTCCAAACTTCTTAACTTCTTTAAACCAAAAAAGTGCCCGTGCCGTGCTGAGTGCTCAAATAAAATAAGTGGTTGAGGGTTTTTCCCCCCTTACTAGACTCTTTTGACTCTCCAACCGTACGGTATGAAGTCACTTGCGCTTTAGGTCTACAATCAGACCTATGGATGTGGTGCCTTCTGCTTCCCTTGTCTCTGAATATACACTATAGTTTTCCTTTATGATGCTCAAAGAACATAATCAACGTCAGCAATCAGAGATGACAGACCACCAAGAATACTCTAAATTCTTGATGCCCAAATGGCAGCCTTCAGGTTTTCAAGTGTTGCTAATGATGTTAGTTGAGCATAGCCTGCTGCTCAGTACCGGGCTGCCTCCCTCTCTCTCTGTCTTCAGCGCTCTCTCCTCCTCCCTCTCACCGATTTCTCTGTGTCCTCAGGTATCAAAGTGCCATTTTTTTCAGGGTTGTCACATGAAAAGATATAATAAAATATTTACAAAAATGTGAGGCTGTACTCACTTTTGTGAGATACTGTATATATATAAAACAAACACACAGCGAGATGAAGGTGATATTGATCACTTTCTTTTCAGTGCAAGTAATTTGAAATTTCTATGGTACAATCTTAAAAATAAAGTCTTGCAAAAGCTGTGCATTACACAAAACAAACATCTACCTAATAAAGGAAGAATACAGTTTACATTAGACAAGGAAACTTTTTAAGCATTAAAGTGAACCTGTTTCCAGAAAGTAGACATTAAGGCTGGCTTCACAAATCAACATGTGATAGTCCATCTTACATAAGTTAGCGTGTTAGTGTGCTGGGGTAAAAGTGCACTAAAGCAATGCACATATGATGCAACGGAAGCGTGCTTTTCAGGCAGGTGGTGCTTTTGTATAGGGCAAGTGCTTTTCTGGCCCATTGGGATGGGCTGGCATTCAAATATGTTAATGCACCCCACCAGGCTGCAACAAGGCCTAAAGCAATGATATATTCCTATATATATTTTTAATATTTTCATATACATTCTTTTAGATAGCATTAATTGTATTCATTACATTTACATGCAGATCAAGCTGTTCCGCAAAAGTGACAGTGACAGGGTTTGAGACAAACTAGAACATCGTAGGCAATGTTTTAGCAGATTTGGCAACAGTTTTTGTATTTTTCATAGAAGATTTAAACCATAGGAATAAAGAGTGACCAGTTTAAGGACAGCTTCACGCTGCCCCGGTGTGGTCATACAGGACCTCATAGAAGTCTATGGGAAAGCGCAACTCATCCACATGAATCCTGGGTTACCTGCGCTTTAGCAAAACCATGGGGCAGTGTGAAGTCACCCTAAGCCCCCTTGGAAACCATTTAGTTTGTCCCAACTCTGTTTGCCCTTGCTGGGCAAAGAATAACTAAAGCAATGTGAAATAAAAAACATGAATTTATATAGTGAATACAGTCATTACTTGCATTACCAGCGAACAGGTATCCTAACAGATTATATTTTTGATAGAGGTCCTAAAGTTTCAAACAATGTCAAATACAAGGTCTGGCTAAAATAAGTATCCACTTACATGCAATGGGAGATTCTCTTTGAATATACTTTTTTTTTATAGCATTGAAATATTTCCCTCATGAACAAACAATTCTCTTATTGTGCAAAAGTTCAAATCTTGGTTGACTAAACCTACTTGCCAAATGCTTCAATTACTTCTCTAGAATATCTTTTTCAAAGAAGCCTCATGGGAAAGAAGAAAAACTTTTATGTCCCCTGGTTAAATCTCTTGTTGAATTTTGTTCCAACATGATCAAGAACACTGCAAAACATATTCTACTCAATGTACCCTCTTGAGACTGGAACATATGTTCTGTCACAGCTCTGTCATCAAGTCATCTTGACACTTTCTTGTCTGGTGACAATGTTGCTTTCTCGTCGATAACAAGATTTTACCATCTCTGTCCCGCTAAAGACAAGTACTGCTCAAGTATTTCATCTGTTTCACTGAATTGTGCCTATACTTTTATATATATATATATAATGTCAATTGCTTCTGTTGTACAGCTTTATGATTTATTCTTAACTTAAAGTGACAAATGTAGGGAATTCTCTAACTTTGGACAAAAACTTCTAAAACTTTTGCTTGAACCTGCAGTGCAGTGCATTTCACACAGTAGAAACTTTGGGGCCTATTCACACCTATGCATGTTATGTTTCAATCATTTTTATTACGTTTGTAATAAAATATAATTGCATAGTATTGATATGTAAATGCAAAATATGTTTAGAAATAAGGTCAAAACACAAAGCATGAAAGAAACTTGTGTATGCAAAACAGCATGAAGACAGCACCGTACAGTCAGCCATTGTATACCATTTGGTTCTCATGATTTGTGCCGAAGCAATGGTGAGGCTAAGGGGAAGAAAATGGGTAAAGGGGGCTTTTAGCATATTACAATACATGTACATAAGTTAGACTTTGTTTTAAATTGTGCTATTTAACATCTGCCCATTACTTGATGTGCCTGGTCTGTTTAATGTTGCATTGAAGTTTGCTAATAGTTAAATTTAATGGCAATGGACATGCATAAAAATGCATAATTGTTGAAAATCTATGTAAAAATGCATGCAAATGCATCAATCTATCCGACTCAAGCATTTCCATGTACATATTCATGTGTTGGAGTTTTTTTTAGCACACATTATATATTTTCTTATATGAGTGATACTGGTTAATATTTTGGTAATTGAAGCACATTTTGGAAGGTTTAGATTGTGGAAGAAGAAGACACAATATAACACGTGTTTTTATGGTGTGGAAACACATACCACTGCTGGCAGTAGTTCCAAAAAATAATATACAAAGATTAGCTAATTGCATGAAGGGTATTTCATTATACTATCACACTTTCTTGTGATCTCTTGTTTTTGTTTTGGTTAATGCATTTGTAGGCAGAAATTAAGCATGTTCTCTACTATACCAAATATATGATAGAAACAAGATGTACTGTGAATTTACATAGTGCCAATCACACAAAAGATAATAACAAAATGTGTCCTTCCAAAGTTCACACTATGAATATTGACAGAATGTGTATAAATCATACTCCACAAAGTCCATTAGATGTTACTAATCATTTGCAAGAATGCATGACACGATATAATCTTACAGTGTTCCTACACGGCTTACCTTAGCTGTCGGACGCCAAATCATAGAGATCATACACATTTAGACAGGTAACATCTGACACGATAACCCTCTCCCCAGTAGGGATTTCTCCTAATAACTGCGGGCTGTGTTTAACCACTTCAATAACAGGCACTTACCCCCCTTCCCGCCCAGATCAATTTTCAGCTTTCAGTGCTGTCACATTTTGAATGACAATTGGGTGGTCGTGTGACTCTGTACCCAAACAGAATTGTCATCATTTTGTCATCATTTTGTTCCCACAAATATATAATTTATTTTGGTGGTATTTGATCACCTCTGGGGTTTTTATCGTTTGCGTTACAAATAAAACAAGACCGAAAATGTTGAAAAAGAAAAAATTTTCTTTGTTTCTGTCACAAAACTTTGTAAATAAGTACATTTTCTCCTTCACTGATGGGCACTGGTGAGCCTACACTGACGGGCACTGATGGGCACTGATGAGGCAGTACTGATTGGCATTGATGAGATGGGACTAATGAGGTGGCACTGATGGGCACTGATAATGAGGCACATATATGCAGCACTGATAGGTGGCACTGATAAGCGGCACTGATGGGCACTCATAGGTGGCACTGATGGGCACTCATAAGTGGCACTGATGGGCACTCATAGGCGGCACTGATGGGCACTCATAGGTGTCTCTGATGGACACTGATAGGTGGCACTGAGAGGTTGCACTGGTGGGCACTGATAGGTGGTAATGTTAGATGGCACTTCCTTGGTGGTCCTTCCCTGGCATTCCCTGGGGGTCCTGGGTGGCATCCAAGATGGCACTGAGTGCCATCCCTGTTGGGCACTGTGCCCCTTACCTGGTAGTCCCTGGGTGGGCTCCCTGGGGGTCAGGGTGGGCTCCCTGGTTGTTTCCCTGGTGGTCCCTGGGTAGGCATTCCCTGGTGGTCCTAGGTGGGCTCCCTGGAGGTCCTGGGTGGCAATTCCAAGGGAGGCTGCACTGATAAAAAATCATCACAGACCCCCCCTGTCAGGAGAGCCACCGAGCGGCTCTCAGCTAGTCGTGTCTGCAGACACGAGTAGAGGAAAAGCTGATATGCGGCTTTTCTTGTTTACACTGTGATCAGTTGTGATTCGTCACAGCTGATCACATGGTAAAGAGCTTCTGACAGAACTGACACACCCCACCACCGATTGTCACCTGTGTGCCCCCTCAGGCACGCACCGGCTTGTTATCCTGCTGGACATCATATGACGCCCAGTCAGGATTGCTGAACCACTTCCTGGCTGTCATTCTGCATACAGCGGTAGGGAAGTGGTTAATCAAGCAGAGGGTCTCAGGGACACGTATCCTCCTATCCCAAATACTTCTCAATCAAAGCTGTTGGACCCCAACTTATAGAGATCATACACGTTAGGACAAGTAACTTCCGACATGATAATCCCCTTCTCAGCTTCTCCCCAAGGATAATAGCTGCAGATTGTTTTTAATCAGCAGAGGGTGCAGTATATCCAAACAATTTATTAAAAAACATAATATCACTTACACTAAAGAACACGGAACCAAGTATATTTCAAACAGCTGTGGCTTCTGGCCAGCTGGCTCATACGTGGTGATGGCTAAAGGTATTACTCCAGCTGACGCATTTCCCCATACAAGGCATCGACTGGGACCAGAGACTGTGATGCTGCTGACCTAGTCTTTTGCTTGTCCCTGTTGGTTCTATCACTAGTGCTGCTGCTGTCTTGCTTGTTACCAATACTTGGTGTCTCTTTTCCTCAGCTCAATGCCTCCATGTTCAGTCCTTGAGTCCTGTCTAATACGGTGGCATATCCATTATTGTGCAAATCTTTTATCTGAAATATGCATTATATACTCCACATATGTTGGCAACAAATTTGTAGGCTTGCCTTAAATTCAGACAAATGAAGAGTCTTGCTTAGTGCCAAACCTAATTTTTGTTATAACTAGTGTGATGTCATCTCTAGCCAACGCATGGTCTTCCCTGAATAAACGTACTGTATATCAACAAATGGCTGACACTAGGGAACAATTAAAATGAACATGAAATTACCATTTTATGTGTCTTTGACCCCTACCTGATTTTTATGCCTTGATGTCATCAACTTCCCATTTCACTGTTGACGTAAAATCACTGTATTTTCCATTCTGTTCTGAGCCACTACTTTTTATGTCTTCTATATTGATACTTTCTTGACATGATAATAACTTGCTGCTGCATTCCAGCTATGTCTATCTTTCCTATCTACTTTCTTTTGCCCATAAGCTGCATTCTCTTCTCCATGCACAATGCCAGCTGCTGACCTTTTTTACCTCTGCTCACAACTATCTTCAAACCAAATGCCCTGTGATAGCAAATGGACACATTAGCTTTGCTGTGCACATCGCTGGATGTTGCTGCTCCTGCCTGCACCCAACCAAGTGATCCAGTGCCTGATGCTCTGTGCTCCACAATGGATCCAGTGCCTGAATCTCTGTCCTCAACACTTAATGCTGTATAACCTACTGGGTAACTTTCATTGCACACTTTCCCTCCTGCTCTGTGCCTATTTTCATGATGTACAATTCCTTTTCCTCCCCATTTTTATGCAGGCTGCATCATTGGATGACATGTACACCTCACCAAGGCCTTATAAATTGGCCTTAAATCAGTTTAAATCTCATCATTCTCACTGTTGCCAACCACAAAACACTGCTAAGTCGTAACCTTTACCTCCTTTTTTCTAACAAATGCCATATCTACAACCCAACAAACAAAACACTTCTGACTGTGGTTGTGATTTTCACTTAGTTTTGCTACCGAATTTGCCACTGCACTTTTACAGGCATACTGCTCCATTCAATAGACTCTACGTATTACCAATTTATACACACAGAAAAGAAGAATGAGATTTTTTGATTGCTACCTCAAAAGTATCAGACAAAACCAAATGTGTATATTGTTAAAATCAGATATTTATTTGTATAAGTACTTTTTACAAAACAAGCAGTTAAAACAAGAATATGATTAGTAAGGTTGCATTCCAAATGTTGTAACATCAATACATTTTGAGCACCTCTTGTGGCCTTCACCTAGATGTAAAATATTCAGATAAATATCGGTACATCAATTGATAAGTGCCAGCGCATTAAAATGAAAACAAACAAATCCAGTTACAGAGCATTTGCAGTTGTGTTGAATAAGGCCATAGTCAGAGGCACTATACATTTCACATCTTGCTTTGTCAGGAAAATAGAGGTGCTATTAGATAGAATCAACAAACATTTGCATATGACAATATTGCAACATGAACATACAGATTAATATATCCCAAACAGGCTTATTAAGACTTACAGTATATATTAGCGTGCAACTGATGGGTATCACTTCAGTCCAAAGCAGGGGAAAAAAAGAGAAAAAGACCCAGTTCACCCAAGTACTCATACACAGTAGTCTGTGAACAAACGAATGCCCTGATAGAATTATAGCTAGTAACGATCCAGAGATGCATAGACATATAAACTGTCAATAAATCCATATAAAAAAAAGCATATTAATTAAAATTAATAAAGAGCTGTTGCCTATAAATGGGCTGGTGAAATATCAATTAATACATCTCAAAAAAAGAAAAATTCCAGATGGGTAATACTCAGATGGCATCATGTTAGGATGTATACAATGGTTTAGAGCCATGCCTAAAATGTAGAGAATAATTTAAACACCTCTACCAGCCCCTGTTGTGCCTAGCCACTCACCTGAGCAGAAGTAATTCTCGGGGAGGGGCCAGGGACCCCCACCCTCCAAGATTGCATTGAACCCGTCAGCCACTCCATACCAACACTCCTTATTACCAAAACAACATCAATCTACTTTGATACTGTAGCATATATCTGTAACTTTGCAGCACGGAGCAAATTTACAAACTGCTATATATTACAAAGTGATTGCTAAATAAATAGGTTTTGAAAATATACCAAATTCATATCAAAATGTGATCTGCGGTAGTGTATTGCAACAGTCAGTAGTGGTGTTTAATGCCATTTAGCAAGAGGACAACTTAGTTATTTTTATCAGGGACCATGTGTCAATTTATAAACTCTGAGTAAACCAGCACAACTAAATAAATTTAACATGAAGTATAGCAATGATGATGCAATCTCCACAGGGGATTACATTAACAAGGCAATAATACAATCAATGATTACAGACTTTGCTTTATTATACTTCCTACATTCTTGAAACTGCAAATGTTTTGCTTCTAAATAATGGGTTATATATGTATTTATTTATGCTTTAATATAATGTAGCAGAACAAATAACACTACACTACAATTTCACTTATTACTAGCCTATTTTGTTTGTGAATCTGTTTGAGTACATTGAGTTTCCAAAGCTTCTGAAGAATATCACAGCAGCCACCATGCTCCGGCTGTCAGTTATGCTTTTCTTTTTAATGTACATAGAAGCTCAGATGTTTTTCTTAACAAGCAGTTAGGTTTATGTTTGTTTTCATTGCTACTCTAGTCGGTGCCTTTGTTTTGAAATGCAGATTTTGCTAACATCTGCCTGAATTGCATCTGCAACCCCATCAATTTTATATGCATCCTAAGTTAAAGATTTATTGTTGACCTTTTGAGAAGGAATTGAATGTTTTTGTTGTTAGTAACATTTTCATAATTGGCACCATTTATTGTCGCAGAGCACTTGTGAGAGTGAAATGTAGCAATATTCTGACATGTACTTTGTTGTTTTAGACCATATCAGTACAAGACGGGATAAAAAGAAGACTTAGCTCTAACGAGCAGGGCCCTCTGATTCCTCTTGTACCAAATTGTGATGTAACCGTCCTGTCTGCCTTCATTTTTGTAAAGCGCTGCACCAACTGCTGGCGCTATATAAATCCTGTATAATAATAATAATAATAATAAATAATAAGACTTGGCATATGAAGAATAATGACACAACTATCTGTGTAACTGTAAGAATCTAGAGGCTCATGAACACCTCTAGTGGAATATTCATATTAACCTAATCATCTAGCTGGCAACCACCCTGTCATTTTTCCTGAGAGACAGTTTAAATTTCCCTTTGTACTTTCTTTACTTTCTTAAATATTCCAATTATCTCCTACTATAACTTTGGTATCCAAAACTTGGTTCTGTATGCGTAATGACTTGCCTGAATCTACCTTTTCTTACCTATGTACTGATTATGCTGTTGCCTGTTAAGTTGGTTGTCCACTTTTTTTATTCAGACCAAAGTGAGACAAAATTAAACATTCAGTCTTACATAAAAGTGATCTAAAAAAAAAGTCAAGTGCTAGAACAAAACCTCATCCTCAGATTAGAAAGTGCTTAGAATTACTTCAATTAGTGCTCCACCACAGTGTGTACAAAATGCACTATTACGCTATCTTGGAATCGTATACTTTTCTTCTGGGTCCTGGTGGTTGTTAATCAGAGAAAGAGATCTGGAGGGCCAGTGGTTGATGCAACTGTATGTGACATTTTATATGTGGATCATCACAATGTTGTTTTGATGAGAGCAATTAGGGTGATGCCCTCAAATAATCCAAGGTGTATACAACCTGTATGGTTGGAAAGTGTGCATTTTGTACACATTGTGGTGGAGCACTAATTGAAGGAATTTTAAGCACTTTATAATCTGAAGACACAGTGGTTGGGGGAGTTAAAAAGGATACACTGACATGTTCATATGAACTTTTAATACTCACCATCTGCATACCAATTGTTTTTGTGGATCTATGTTTAGTACATATTGTATTTATGTGATTTGTGGGAGATTTGCTTTGAGAGGTTGAGGTTGTGTGCTAGTGCTTGACTTTTTTAGATCACTTTTATTTGGAGGTGGGTGTCCACTTAACCTCTTGCTTACTGGGCACTTAAACCCCCCTCCTGCCCAGACCAATTTTCGGCTTTCAGCACTGTCACATTTTGAATGACAATTACGCGGTCGTGCGACGTTGTACCCAAACAAAATTGATGTCCTTTTCCCACAAATAGAGCTTTCTTTTGGTGGTATTTGATCACCTCTGTGGTCTTTATTTTTTGCGCTATAAACAAACAAAGAGCGACAATTTTGAAAAAAGAACAATATTTTTTACTTTTTGCTCTAATAAATATCCAAAAATAAAATATATATAAAAAAATTATTCATTGGGTTTGGCCGATATACATTCTTCTACATATTTTTGGTGAAAAAATCGCAATCGGCGTTTATTGATTGGTTTGAGCAAAAGTTATCGCGTCTACAAACCATGGGAATTTTTATCGGAACTGCGATATTGGGGCAGACATGTCGGACATTTATGACACATTTTTGGGACCAATGACATTTATACAGCGATCAGAAATGTAAATGTCCACTGATTACTGTATAAATGTCATTGGCAGTGAAGGGGTTAACCTGCAGGGGGCAGTAAAGGGGTTAACTGTGTTCCCTGGGTGTGTTCTAACTGTGGGGGGGATGGGCTGGCAGGGACATAACAGATCTTACTGATCCCAGTAACAGGGATCAGTAGATCTGTCATGTCCCCCTCTCACAGAACGGAGAACCGCCGTGTTTACATTGGCGGTTCCCCGTTCTGCAGCTCTGACAGGCGATCGCGGGTCAGGAGCGGACATCAAGTCCGCCCGACCTGCGGGCACGCCCACGCAGCATGCGGCGGCTGCGCAGGCGCGCTGCCGCCACCTGTGAGTGCGCGCTGGGAGCGTGCAAAGGGGCGGACGTCAATGGACGTCCACCCGGCAATTGAGATCTGCGCTGTAACCGTCTTTCGGCTATAGCGTGGATCTGAAGTTGTTAAAGAGGCAGCTGCACATGTTTATATGATTTAGGTTAGCGCCATACTTTACACAAATTTTACACATTCAGTCTTACATATCAGCATGCAGAACAATTATAGAAAGTAAGAACAGTAACACATTTCAATGGGTATGAGTAATTCCTTACAGAGCAAAACATTTTGGATATAGGTTCTATCGAGAAATTAAAGTCTGAGATGAGAAGACATACCAGTTTTGCTCTGCATTTATATTTATGAGTTAAAGGGAAAGGGTATATTGAGGGAGGGTGGTGAAGGGTGTAGAAAAAAATCTTCAAAAGTTTTAGAAGCATAACAAAGTAGGAACAAAATTGATGTGGTGTCATAGGAGGGGTAAGGGTAGAGCAAATAAATGGAACAGATACCTATAGACTAGAAAGGGGGAAGTGGAGAAAAAAAGGGTGGGAGGAAGAGAAGAGGGGGGTTCTCTTGCCAGAAAATGGGTCCTAAGGCTAAATACACACAATTAGCCTGGGCATTGGAGGTCAGTGATTCTATATATATAAAATTCAGAGTGTCCATATACAAAAATGTTTTTCAAATTGGTACCTCAGGTCTGCCAAGATTCTAGTATGCCACTGTGCTTTGCTAGGTGGGTGTTTATTTTTCCAAATAGCATGGAAGGTTTTGCAGCATTCAGAAGATGTTTGAGAAGGCAATTTTTGTATCTCTTGATGGCTGGCCTGTCTGCAAGAGACACCTCTGTCGGTCGTCCGCTTTTTGTTCATTTGTTCAATTTTGCCTTTTAAAGTGAAGTGCCACAAACATCAGGGTTAATCCTGAGTTTACATTAAAGGAGAAAGGGACCAGGTGAATGACAACAGGGATTGGAATGGTCTAAAGAAGAGTCTATGGTGTCATTATAATTTTCTGCTACAATTAAATCAGGGAGGACTCGTTCACTGCTCCTAGAACTGAGAGGCTGCCTGGAAGATCGAGTGCATGGTCATGCCCAAAGATCATGGGCACAGAGCAGGTTGTGGACCAGTATATAGATTCAGGGCTGTGCATGCATCCGCAAATGTTTACTAATGCATATGTGCATGGGGGTGAGTTAGCGTGCTCCCCTGGCACTGGCTTTTGGTGCCCAGTGGCCTATTTTAGGCATAATAGAACTAAAGAGAATTGCTGAATGGTTTTAAGCTTAAGTTTCTTTGACAGAGACTCAGTCCCAAAGAGTTACGCCCAATCATGACGTCTTCAGGAAGCAATCAATTCATCGCTTCCTGAGGATGTCATGATTGGATAAAATGAACCGGGGCACAGTTTCTGTGATGTCACATCCGGATCTAAGCTAAAATGCATGCTGGCTCTTTGGTGAACAGAAGGAGCTGCGGCCCTCCCTCTAGAGGCTGGACATGACCTACTTGGGTGCAGAATGACAGGCACTGTTTAGTGTGAGTGTTTTTTATTGTGGTTTTTAATAAGTGTGTTTTACACAATGAGAGCCCCTTGTTGGTCTATCTTTTTTGGGTACTGAGACTGTACTGAGCTTGTGGAAATTTATGGAGTGAGATCTGGGAGGTGAAAATGGAGATAAGAGAAAGGAGTGGGTAGCTGGGGAACCTGGAGGAAAAAAGAAAGTTGTGGAAGTCTTGATGTCGCAGGGCACACAATGCTAAGCATGTTGTGGACCTTCTTTTAATTAAAAAGATCCCATATCTTCTGGTGGGTTAATTTAAAGCAGGGGTGTGGTCACTGGAGCATCGGTTATATCTGAGTTAGCACCATTCTCAGCACTACAAGTAATTGGTGGATGTCCTTTGAAAAAATGAACTATTATATGGACTTTCTTCTTTCTTTTCCTGAAGAACTTTTTTAGTAATATATGTATAAGATACAATTCGTATATATTAAATTTTGATGATATGGTTGCACTCAAATGGTTTATGAATTGCACATGTTTTTCACATTTTTTGTAGATGGGATATAATTGCCATATATGACATTTTTATGAATTTCACAGTTTTTGCATAGTTTGAGCATTTTTAGTATGTACAATTTTGCACAATGATTTAGTTATTTGCACAATTGCCAATTTGCACAATTTATGCTTACTTGTATGAGCATTTGTACATTATGTAATGGTTTATATAATTTGTATTCCTACAAGTTTTCCTGTAAAAATTATATTTGCAAGATAGTGTATCAGTAAGTATCTCACTAAATTTATTATTGAAGTGAAGAAATAAGAAACACAAAGTCAGGTTGTAGTAATATACATTTTGGTGTATTGCACTGGAGGAGTGCTGATATTTTTATTATTGTGGATATAACTGGCGTGGCTGCTTATTGTTGCCCAGCTGCTCTGGACCCAGGTGCAAGCTTTTTCAGTTTTCAAGGTTAAGGGACAGGTTTAATGGTCAAAGGACCTCCTAAGATGCACCGTGAGATAATCAAGAAAATTCTGGCCTTAACATGCCTGCAAATTGTGAATGATATCTCCTGTTCCTATTTTTGAAGTTTTTGCGTTTATTCCATATGGTGGTAAGGAGTGATTGTGTAGATGATTGATTTTGTGTGGATAATATCCGGTCCTCCAAATCACTCACTCACTGCTCAGGTTCAATAATACTTTTTATTTTGGTGGAGATTGTTTCTAGAGCTCTTTCACTAGGTTTTTGAAGTTTGTCAAGCTCTCTATTAAAGTAGAAAGCAAAACAAAAGTGGAACACTCCACATTTAGTTTTCTAGTATATATTCCTTTCTGAGGATTTGCAATCAGTTGCTTGAAGAGAAAAATATGTATGCAAGATGTTTTATGACTATTTTGTACTCTTAGAGTTATTACTGCGGGGTTTTTGACTTTGGGTTCTATCAAAGTAGGCATTTTAGAAACGTCTTTTCTGGTACCTTTACCGTTAGATGATGAAGTTAATGATGATCATCAGATATCTGACTTTAGAAATATGTTTGCGCATAAATATGAATACAAAAACACTGCGCTCAACAAAAACAAAATAAATGAATAAATAAATAAATAAATGGTAAATAATAAATTGAGCAGCTGCTATGTAAATAAAAACTGTGAGAGAAGTCTACTATAAATGGTAATAGCAAAAAACAGCGCTAGAGTTAATTCATAAAACTCATACACATAAATATAAGGAAAAAGTGCTAGTGCAAAAATATCAAAAAGTGCAACAATATGTATAAGGTGCAAAAGTCCTCTTTAAATTGAAGCAGCTATGATGTTTTCAAAACAAAGTCCTCCACCACTGATCACCGCATGCATGTGCACACTTTGGGGGCTCACCAGAAATCAGAAGGTATAACGGCTCATCTTTCCACAACAAGAGGGCTCATCAACTTCTCAAGGGTCACCTCCACAAGGACTCGGTGCACAGAGATCAGAAGGTGAATCAGCTTGTCTTTCCCCAGAAAGCAAGGCTCCTCCCAGATCTACTTCATAAGGATCACCACCACAACACAGGTACTCATGGGAGACAAGTAAGGAAAAACCCCTTGCTTTCTGGGGAAAGACGAGCTGATTCACCTTCTGATCTCTGTGCACCGAGTCCTTGTGGAGGTGACCCTTGAGAAGTTGATGAGCCCTCTTGTTGTGGAAAGATGAGCCGTTATACCTTCTGATTTCTGGTGAGCCCCCAAAGTGTGCACATGCATGCAGTGATCAGTGGTGGAGGACTTTGTTTTGAAAACATCATAGCTGCTTCAATTTAAAGAGGACTTTTGCACCTTATACATATTGTTGCACTTTTTGATATTTTTGCACTAGCACTTTTTCCTTATATTTATGTTTGCACATAGTTGATGACTGCTGCTTAGTAGCACATTTGTCCATGTTTCAAAATGAAAAAAACAGGATATCAATAAATTGTGTTCGGTTATTCAGTACCAGTGTTAATTTTGACGTCAAATTTAGATTTGACAAACAAAAATATTGCTTTTTGACAAACAGAAGTGCAACTTTAAAATATAAAAGATTAAAAAAAATGTAAAATTCTATTGGCTGTAATGCCATTGTACATATTACCTGAGCATTTATCACATATTACCTGAACAGTATTACCTAACAGTTCTCTGTTAATAATGAAAACAAGTATCAGGTAACATGTTTATTAACCAGTTAACAACCGGCCCATAGACAAAAGACGTCTACAGGGCGGCTGCTTAACTCTGGGAGGACGTACATTGACATCCTCCCAGAATCGTGCTTCCCGCACGCCCTCTAGTGTGTGCACACGGGAACATCACGGATCGCGTGTAAGCGGTCTTTCACCACGTGATCGCTCCGTCAAATGGCGGCGCAATCACATGTAAACAAGCCGGCAGAAGCGCCAGCTTTTCTCTCTCCTCTCTGCACCGATCGGTGCAGTGTGAGAGGAGAGAGGGGGGAGAGCATGTGTGCAGCGCTGTGGGCGATGTGTAATGCCCACAGCGCTGCTAAGTGACAGTGGGGGACAGGCTGCACCCCCCACCATCCATCCACACCCACCCAGCCATCCTCACCCCAGCCATCCTCACCCCATCCAGCCATCCTCACCCCATCCATGCTCACCAACCCAGCCATCCTCACCCCATCCATGCTCTGCCACCCATCCATGCTCACCCATCCTCATGCGGCCATGCTCACCCAACCAGCCATCCTCACCCCATAAATGCTCAGCCACCCATCCATCCATCCATGCTCAGCCATCCTCACCCAGCTGTGCTCACCCACCCAGCCATGCGCAGTCATCCCATCCATGCTCATCCATCCCCATCCGTGCTCAGTCATCCCCATCCGTGCTCATCCATCCTCATTTGTGCTCAGTCATCCCATCCGTGCTCATCCATCCCCATCCGTGCTCACCCATCCCCATCCGCGCTCATCCAACCCCATCCGTGCTCATCCATCCTCATCCATGCTCAGTCATCCCCATCCGTGCTCATCCATCCTCATTCGTGCTCAGTCATTCCATCCGTGCTCATCCATCCCCATCCGTGCTCATCCATCCCCATCCATGGCCCATCCATGCCACTACACTGCCCATCCATGCCACTACACTGCTCATCCGTGCCACTACACTGCCTATCCGTGCCACTACAGTGCCTATCCATGTCACCACAGTGCCTCACAATAGTGTAAAAGGTAGTCAAATTAAATTTGAAATGTATGCCCTTTGAACACCTGATGGTGCTCCCTGCATGTTGGGCCTCTGTATGTGGCCAGGCTGTGTAAACGTCTCACACAGGTGGTATCGCCATACTCAGGAGGAGTAGTAGAATGTGTTTTGGGGTGTAATTTGTGGTATGCATATGCTGGGTGTGAGAAATAACCTGTTGACAAATTTTGTGAAAAAAAAATCTTCATATTGCAAAGAATTGTGGGAAAAAATTACAACTTGAAAAAATTCACCATGCCTCTTACTAAATACCTTGGAATGTCTACTTTCCAAAAAGGGGTAATTTGGGGGGTATTTGTACTTTCCTGGCTTGTTAGGGTCTCAAGAAATGAGATAGGCCATCAGTACATCAGGTGTGATCAATATTCAGTGATTGGCACTATAGCTTGTAGACTCTATAACCTTCACAAAGACCAAATAATATACACTAATTTTTTTTTTTTTTTTACCAAAGATATGTAGCAGTATACATTTTGGCCAAAATGTATGAAGGAAAATTACTAATTTGCTAAATTTATAACAGAAACTAAGAAAAATTAATTTTTTTACAAAATTTTCGGTCTTTTTTAATTATAGAGCAAAAAATAAAAAAAGCCAGCGGTGAATAAATGCCGCCAAAAGAAAGCTCTATTTATGTGAAAAAAAGGACGCAAATTTCATATAGGTACAGTGTTGCATGACTGAGTAATTGTCATTCAAAGTGTGAGAGCGCTGAAAGCTGAAAATTGGTCTGGTTGTTAAGTGGGTTTAAGTGCCCAGTGGTCAAGTGGTTAATAAAACCAAGTTTCATAAACAAGCAAGAATATTGCTTTTTGACCACTGTTAATTTTGACGCAAATGTCAATTTCATTTTAGTCATAGTCTTTTGACTAAAATGCCATTTTAGTTGTATTTCAGTCATCTGAATTGAAACTGAATTTTATTTTTGTTTCGTTTACTCATTGAAAACATGCAGCTGACGAAACCTATGACAAAAATATTTTCTTCTACAAACGCACTGTTCAGCACTTTGAGAAATAAAAATGCAATGCCTTCCTGGAGTTTGACAGGTTCATCATATAGCACACACATGCAAAGCCCCCAAATCTGGAAGTGTGTGAGAAATGAAGTGTTCACTAGAGGCTGAAGCTGCAACACAGTGGAGCTCCAATATGACTGTAAAAGAAAGGTGCTACCAGTTGGTTTTTAATACTCACTGAACACTCTCATGCTTTCTGCTGTGGTAACATAGTAGTAGCCCTAATATTCTTTGGTCACTGCAGACACGAGGGCCTTGGGTGACTTGGTTAAATGTTAGGCCCGTTCCCAGGAAATCTGGTGCCACAAAGAGCATGTATAGGTGCAGTACAGTGCTGGAGATGTCCGTGTTAGATAAAAACCAATAGACCACAAATCAATTTCTTCTGTAACCATAGTCTCCAATCTGTTCAGTTGGGTACACTCCATATTTAGTGGAGTCATGAATCCTGGGGTGTTTTTTAGATATGTGCGATTTGTTTCGTTTTGATTCATTTTTTGGAGATTCGGATGTACTGTATCCGAATTTCCAAATAGTCATAGAAATGAATGGTAACAAATTACAAAAAAAGTCATATGAGAATAACAGATGCATTTGTTTCATTTGTGTCATTCGGATGACTTCACATGATGCGATAGTAGTTTGGGCCCATGGAGAAATGAATTAAATTTTTAAATTTGTTTAATAATTCGGATTTGGGTAATGAATGGATTTAAATTTCTTTCCATTCCTTAATTTGGATGCACATGATGCCAGTCGCTATTGATCATTCAGCTCATGCCATTTCTCCTTGTGGATTGGACTAGCATCCAAAAATATCAAATCCTTCCAATTAGAATCTGTTCGAAATTTGAAAACATATATAATATATATCAATAAACCAGAAAAACTGCAACATTTTTCAAATCCACCCAGACCAACAAATACACGAACGAATGCCGAAGATATGAAACTAATTACGAAAAAGAATCAGGTCAACATAAAGAATATGACAAAATGAAATTCTTCAATGAACGAATGCATCCGAAATTAAACAAAATTAAAGTGCACATGTCTAGTGGTTTTATGCCTGCTACAAATCATGCTTTACTTAGCCCTTTTAAAATGTGGCCACGTTACACGTTTCTTAATATCACTACCATGTTATAAAATCAAAACATTAGCAGGTTCCAGCAGCTTTGACACAACTATTGTACATACACAAATGTAGAATGTGCCTCCCAGGCGGTTGGACACGCACTATTTCTGGTCAGCATTATTTTGATTTTGCCACCATCCTGGCAGGCCATGCTGAACAGTTCTGTTTGACCATTTTTCATCTGTCCTGTTTTGCTCTGCTGGCCCATTTTTGGATCCTTCACCCACATCTCCCGGGTCAGATGTCTCTGGCAGCTGCCAGTGCGGCTTTGGCATGCAGCACCCTGCATCTTTATCATGTCTATGCATCAACCTGCTGAAGAGTGAGATTGAACTCACGAAACGCGTTGGATCACCATAGATGCTATGACACAATTACCATGGATTATTTGGTGACTGTATGTAACTATGTAATGGATGTGTATATTTGGGCCAACTCTTTGGCATTATGACACTTTTTTCCAGTTCTATTGCTGGCATACTCAATAAACCTATACCATGTTTGTATTACTGGCTGTGTGGCGCTTCATCTAAATTCCCAATGGACAACACTGTGCATTTGTATGTACACTGTGGATGGAGGTGCCTCACAGGGTACTACCAACTATATTCTGTTTCTAAATGTAGAATATTATACTTAATGCAATACAGTTGTGAGGAAAGTACCACAGTTATTTGTTGAGCCACCTGAGGTATAAGGTATCCCTTAAAGAATTGAGACAATGCCATAGAGCATGTGATATAACACAGTATATGTGGATCACATACCTCACCTAGCATCTTCTACAAACCAGCTCCTACTATAAACAGCTCTATGCAGTAATAGGCCTACAAAAGTTTGAATTTCTTCATGGAGTTCATGGATGGGAAGCTAAAATAATTTTAGGTGAATTGTAACTTGTTTTTAAATGTATGCATTTTAAATGTATGTTTGATATAAATATTTTTCTTACTAAACACAAACAAGCTTTGTTTTACAAGTATGCATTTACATGGCAACAGATCCCTAGAGAAGTATAGGTTACCTAAGGAAAACAATGAATAACAGATCATGACTGAGATTTAAACCCAAACAAGAGTAGTCAATAGGAGGGTGAGTAAGTGGGATTTACATACTTATGTATGTAAATTTAAGCTTGAGCTTTGGATCAATATATACAGTAAATAATAGGCTTTGGGGCGTGGCTTGGACTCCGTTGAAGATGGCCGCTTAGATTCCGAGCTCCGCCACTTTACAGCAGTCGACGAAGCTTTCCCGGGTCGCCATCGCCTATTTCCATGGAACAGTGATGGGGAAATCAGACTCTGCCCGTTCCAGATCGCCCAGGGCGCCCGACACGCAGCTAAGTGCGAACGTCCCGGCGATGTTTTGCTCCATATCCCGCTCCAGGGAAGAAGCGCTGTCTCAGGCCTCAGACCAGGGAGTGGAGGTGAGTCAGAGCAGCCCCCACACACAGAGGCCGGGCCTACACATCAATAACGCAGCAACAGCAGCAACCCCAGAAGCCCCACCACAACAGGCCATCTGCATGGAAGACCTCAGGGGAATAGCTGCAGATATCAAATCCACACTGTCCGCTGCCATAGCTGACCTAAGGTTAGACATGCAAGCCATAGCAAACCGCATGGATGACATAGAAGACACTGTGGATAGACATGAGACAGCCATCATGGCCCATAGTCGCACATTGTCAGCACAAACACTGCATCTAAGGGACATGCACAGAAGCATTGAAGACCTGGAAAATAGGTGCCGCAGGCACAATGTCAGAATCAGAGGGCTACCAGAGACAATTGACAGTGACCAGATCACACAAGCAGCAACCTCCATCTTTAATGATTTGCTGGGCAGACCCCCAGAAACAGCAGTTGAGTTTGAACGTATCCACCGAGCTCTGCGCCCAAGGGGAAGGGAAACCGACCCCCCCAGAGACATAATTGGATGTCTGGTTGATTTCCGATTAAAAGAGGACATAATGAGACAGGCCAGACTCCGAGGCCGCATTATACACCAAGGCAATGAGATAAAACTATTTCAAGATCTCTCCCCATAACTTTAACCAAACGCAGAGCGTTGAGACCCCTGCTGCACGCTCTTAGAGATCACAACCTCCCTTACAGATGGAAGTTTCCCTTCTGCTTGCAAGCAGGCAACGGAGCCAGGATTGCCTACCTTAGACACCTGGAAGACATCTCTGAGTTCTGTTATACACTTTGGATACCACGGGTGGCCATTGAAAATTGGCTGCTAGACCCCACCCCCCCTCCACTTCACCAGGAGGAACCAATGGAGATACACAGGAGAGATATGACACCCACCCGCAGAAGGCGCAGACGCACTTCCAATCCTTCTCCTTCTCCGCCACACAGACGCCTACCCAGAGATGGAAACATCCCGCCTCTCTGGCACATAGAAGACCCAGACGAGACTAACCCTCCCTCCCCCTATCTGCCTGGAACCCGTAGCCCAACGTAGTAAGCCAGCTCCACACTCTACCGCAAGATATCTCTCCGCATCTTACATCCCCACTTTACAACTACAAGGGAGTCGTAATCATTATCTTCAAATTTATACTTTCTCCTCCAAGAGACTCTTCGCCCCTGTCCCGCTCTCAAACCCCACCATCAAAAGACATTCCCCCCCCTGAAAACGCCCCCACCTTTTGCACCTGCCTACCTATTTCTTGTGTTTGCAGACATAGACCCCGAGATGAAAAACTACAGATATCTTCCAGACGTCATGAAGTCCGTTACCACCTCTACATCCGAAAGTCCTGCGGTGAGAACAGCAAGCAACTTCTCCCAGTCATGGTACGACATGCTGACAACCCCTGCTGCACAGTGGTAAGCTCAAGCTGTACCCCCCATCTTGTCCCCAACCCAAACATACCCCACTGTAAGGGTTATGAATATCAGCAACAACTACTGAGGACATCTAGAACCTCACTCAACAGGACAGACACTACACCGTAACGGTACGGGGGAACGGACACTATGTAAGTCTTACACATCATATTATAGACCATCCACCTTACAGGTATTGGTGCTCCTACAAGACTATATCCTGCAAGCACAAGAGGACACTTGCTCCCCAGGCCACCGAACAACCCTGTGTACCCCGGACCTCTGTCCCATATGCCCCCTCCCCATTATCCTGCCTTCCGGGGAAAGCATACATGGAGCTGGCACCTGAACCGATCAACCCCCTCCTTCCTCACCCTCCTTCCCCCTCTCCTTCTCTCAACGTGCCACTTCAACAACTCTAACCCAGTTAGAGAAGGAAGACAAAGACTAGATTATACTAACTCCGGAGGGGTCGGACGGAACAGTTACATAACCATTGTACCCCCCTCCATCCCCTGATCCAGGCACCACTACTTGTTACTTATACCTATTGCCCGCGCCAGAGACTCGCTCCGTTGGGATGGTGGAGGAGGCGGGGGGTTGTGACATTCTCACCCCCCCCCCTCACACCCACAGGAAGTATTTGCCAATATTTGTTTATGCTCCCTCTTATTCTGTTCACCGTTGCCTGTTATTGCTATACAAGTTTATTGTTCTATTGTAATTTGACAGAGGGGCCCCGCCTCCTCCACTGGAAGTCATGCCTCACGTTGGGAAAAGTGCTCGCCTGTACAAAATTGATGTCTCCCTCTCCCCTGATTGGCTCTCATACCCACAACATCACCGCCCATGAGGATCTCCAGTGGAGAAGGTCAGTCACCCTCCCTTTTTTTTATTGTTCTGTTTGATAACCCTTTTGCTTCTTGTCGCAACCACCACTATACAAGCCCACCCACAAATACAAACGCATTCTTCAGGCCCTGATCACAAGGTTTCAGCTGACAACGGTCCCTGACAGACCACCTGATACCTCAAGGAACAAACACAAACACCAGCTACTAGACTGAACACACCTTGGGTGTATCACAAATACCAACCACCCTCACTCGCGCCTCACCCATACCCACACGTACAAAAATGCCTCGGACCTAAATCAAGACACCCTCTATCCGCAAATCTGTCCCCCCACCTACACACCGCTACGAATCCGTATTGTAAGCTCACACTTCGGCCCGTCCTCCTACTGACTTCTGTATCACCCTCATCCCACCCCCACTCTCTCAACCCGCACCAACCTCAGCGATCACCATGCAGATGCCTCTCAAACAATCCAACCCATACAACCCCTATCACGGCCAGACAACCCACTAATGCACACAATAGGATGGCTGGAAAAGTGACAGACCACCTCAAACAAACTCACTACTTTCCTTCCAGTACATACACCAGCGACCCTATAGTCTTCGACGCCGGCCCTTCTTCACCCCTACAACAGCACAATTTATTTACTTGCGCTGACCTCCAGGCAGCAACTGTACACACGGCGAACTAGCAGGACTAGCTTCACCGTCGCCTCAAAGACATCCTTACCCACATCTTCTCCAGTCGAGATTCTAAACAGCCTAAAGCAGTGAAAGCATACTCCCCTCTCCCTTTCCCCTACCTCCCCTAAATACCCATCCCTATCCCCCTGAAGAGAAGCACCCCACTCCTTGCACGTCAACACAAAATGTTAAACTTGCAGTGCTCCAACACCCACACTCCTAAGGCAACACTAAAAATCCTCTCCCTTAAAGTCAAAGGCCTTAACACACCCGAAAAGAGATCCCAACTCTTGCTGTACCTGAAAAAAGCCAGAGCAGACATAGTACTACTACAAGAAACACATTTCAAAACAAACCACATACCTAAGCTGATGAATAGGGACTACCCCACAACCTTCCACGCCTCAAACCCCCTAGCCAAGACTAAAGGAGCATCCATACTCATAGCAAAACACCTCCCGCTTGAAATCTCGGACTCTCTCCTAGATGCAAATGGGAGTTACTGTTTCATTAAGGGTAGACTCTGGAATAGGCCCATAACCATCACAAACATCTATAGCCCCAATACTGTCCAAACTAGCTTCTTTAACAACATAGCCCTGCAGCTCTCCTCCTTCCAGTCGGGCATACTCCTACTAGGAGGTTACTTTAATGTCGCCCTGAACCCCCTGGAGGATACCTCCTCAGGTACTTCCTCACTTACTTTCAAAGCTCTCAAATGCATCAAAACACAATTAAACATGCTCTCCCTTCACGACTCCTGGAGAACCCTGCATCCCCGCACAAGAGACTACACCTTCTACTCTGCCCCTCACAATAGATACTCCAGACTTGACTATATATTTATATCGCAAAATGACCTTCCTCTCCTCACAAAAGCCTCCATTGAATCTCAATTCCTATCGGACCACAACCCAATTACGGCAATATTATCTTTGCCTGAACAGATCAAACCCCACAACATCTGGAGACTAGATCCCTCCCTACTGACAGACCAAACCACCCTCACGGACATCACAGAGCACCTACAACATTTCTTCCAAACCAACGACACCCCTGACATGTCCCAATATCACAATGGGAGGCACACAAATGTGTCATCAGGGGCCTGTTGATCCAAAAGCCGGCAGCGAAGTGCAAACATCAAAAAGGGAAAACAGACGAAATCCTCAGCCGAATAAAGGCCCTAGAGAACACACACAAATCATCACTAGCTAGACAGACTCTTGAAAGGCTCGAAGAGGCAAGAGAGGAATTACGAGACGCTACACCCTCTCTCATAAACTTTTTTATGAACATGGCAACAAGAGTGGCAAACTCCTAGCCTGTGCACTACAAGCTAAAAAAGCCTCTGCCTCAATAAGAGCCATCCGCGACCCCCAAAACAACCTATTGTCCAGTAATGTAGACATAGCGAAACAATTTGCACTATACTAAAAAATCTCTACAATCTCCCCCAAGTTCCTAAACCAGACAGAAATCCCAAGTCCAGAAGCGAGATAATCTCTAAATTCTTATCGGAACACGGTCCAACATCCATCTCACCTGCACAGAAGGAAGAACTAGACAGCCCTGTCTCGAAAACTTTATTCCTTGACGCCCACATCTGCCTGATTCCCAAACCCGGAAAAGACATTGAAAGGCCATCAAGCTATAGACCTATATCCCTGTTAAATACAGACATAAAGATATACGCCAAAATTCTCCCGATCCCAATCCTCAACACCGTTATATCCAATGACCAGGTGGGGTTTATCCCTGGAAGGGAAGCCAGGGATAATACTCTAAAGGCGATCAACAAACACCACTGGCTTTCAAAATCCAAAATTCCGGGGTTCCTCCTCTCCCTAGATGCCGAGAAGGCGTTCGACAGGGTAGCCTGGGACTACCTCAACATGGTCCTCAATAAATTGGGCATGGGAGAAAGACTGATAAACAGTATAATGTATCTATACTCAAATCCCAAGGCCCAGGTCCGCACCAACGGCACCCTGTCGGACGCCTTCCCCATCCACAACAGCATACAGCAAGGCTGCCACCTTTCCCCCCTACTTTTCGTCCTCACCTTAGAGCCCTTCCTAAACATGATCAGAGCCAACACAAATATCCATGGAATCGATACCCAGAAAAAACAATACAAAATTGCCGCGAACGCAGACGACATCCTATTATTCCTCTCCCAACCCCTTATTTCCATACCCAACCTCCTTTCGGACCTCAATCCCTTCCATTATATCTCACACTTCAAAATCAATTATGCCAAATCACAAGCATTAAACATATCCCTACCTGACAATCTACTCGCTCAATGCAAATGCACCTTTGCCTTCAAATGGAACCCAGAGGCTTTTACATACTTAATTACATATTTAAGTTCCGAAGTCTCTCTCTAATCTCTACAACCTTAATTTCCTTCCCGAAATCAAAACCATTGCCACAGACCTGAAACGTTGGGACAAAGCCAACTTTTCCTGGTTTGGCAGGGCAGCAATCATTAAAATGAATGTACTGCCCTGCCTCCTATACCTCCTACAGACAATCCCCATCCTTTTACCCAAAACCTTCTTTGACTCTGTCAAAAAAATGTTCAGAAATTTCATATGGAATCACAAAAACCCAAGAATAAGCTTTTTAAAACTGACAAAACCTAAACCCAAAGGGGGCATCGGCCTACCTGACATACAGTTATACTACACGGCATGCCACTTGCAAAGAATTCTTGACTGGCATGTACACGACCAAACTAAGGACTGGATAGCACTGGAACATTCCTTCTCTCTTACCCCCACTTCTCAAATTCCGTGGCTGAGTAAGAACCATCGACCCCCTGAACTCATGTCTCATCCCACAATAGGCCCAACAATCCTCGCCTTCAATAAAGCTAACCTAAAGTTTAAGATCTCGGCCAACCCTGGCCCCCTGACCCCTCTCCTTCAAAACCCAATCTTTCCCCCCGGCCAGACCTCCCACCCTTTATCGAAACACCAACCACCAACAGCCCTACGCTTACATCACCTTATGGAAAACGGGACCCTACAAGACCGTAACCGCATCAACACACTCCTGGAGACCAAACATCTGGACCCCTTCAGCTACACTCAAATTCAACACCTAATCTCTAGCCTAAAACCCCGCATAAACCTGACAAACGACCCAACTCCATTTGACTCCTTATGCAAGGACGGGAAACCGTTAAGACATGTTATCTCCTTACTACACAACATGCTCTGGGATTCTACCCCCTCAAGCGTCAGCGGGAATCAAGAAACCTGGGCAAGCTCCCTCCAAGTCAACCTCTCCGAGGAAGATTGGACCAATATA
This sequence comes from Glandirana rugosa, assembly GCA_018402905.1. NCBI lineage: Eukaryota > Metazoa > Chordata > Amphibia > Anura > Ranidae > Glandirana > Glandirana rugosa. The sequence continues at coordinate 421,804 of BLSH010037196.1, forward strand.
TTTCACCACACCCACAAAGGCTCCCTGAACGTCTCCATTCAGGAGAACAATTTCAAATTAGCCTCACGCTGGTATTGCACTCCGACAACACTACACAAATACAACAAGGACATCCCAGACACATGCTGGCGATGTTCCCAAGCTCAAGGCTCTCTCCTCCATATCTGGTGGGAGTGCCCCACTATTCACTCCTTTTGGAAACAAGTCCACAATCTGGTCTGTGCCACAACCACATACTCCTTAGACTTTACACCCAGACAATACCTCTTACATCACCAAGTGGACGCGGATCACTCCTATCACAAATCCCTGGCGATGGCTATGATTAATGCCGCCAAGCTTTGCATACCAAGGTTCTGGGGCACCACTAAAATCCCATCCATGGCTGAATGGTTCAAACAAATCGACAAAATGGCAGAAATGGAGGAACTCATCGCTATTTCCTGCAACACCCCAAAAATATACACAAAAATATGTGTTTGCTGGACACACTTCCAAACCTCAGACACATATAAACAAACTTTAAACACCCCTTAGCGCTAAATCTCTCCCGCCCCCATATCAACTGCCCTTAACTTACAACAATCACTCATTTGATCCCAAAAGTTCACATATATAGCAGGCTTTGTCAACCACTGCGAATATGTCCACCCCCCTCTACATCCCCAAAACATCCCCAACCAAAACATATGGACCCCCTCTCGACCGATACGTCAAATACATACCTTGGGAACGCTCTCTTCACTTGCCCCCCCTTCCAGACCCCATTCCCCCCCCTCCACTCTCATACCCCTGTTTACCAACACAAAACAGCCGTCTCACTCCCCTCTCTCCCCTCATGCTGCACACGAGGGTCTTAGAGTTTGCTTTCTCGACCTGTAACATCTAACTCCCAATCTCCAACAGTTCGACTAAACAACTCAGCAATGTTATCCTAGATATGATCCACAATGGTGGGTAAGATTAATGTATGTTTGTATCCTTGCTTCCTTATTCTGTATACCTTTGTGATATACCTTGTTACCTAGATGCTTGTATTATCATAATATACTCAATAAAGCTACCTTTTGGAAAAAAAATAAAATAATAGGCTTTATAAGCAGGATCTAAAAAAGCACAAAACAATGTAAAATATGTGGAAAGGAACCTAAAGCTCATTCTGCTGCATTGATATGTAATAACATGCGAATAACATGTTTCCTGACACCAGCACAACAGCATATATGCATTGGCTGGCTCCACCCCCAGGCCCAATCCCAGGATCCGATTACACTATAAAGCCGTTCACTTCCCATCATGCAGCATTCTCATTTTTTCCTCAGTGCTCAGCCAGTTACTCTAACGCTGCAAGCAATATTTTTTTTCCCTCACCTTGCCGGATTCATCTGACCAAACTGCTCAGGTTCAGCCTCTCCTGCAAGCGACGCTCCTCACTGTACAGGGGGTAAATCTTCCTAGATGGGGAAGGCTTCCTCCCCTCCATATCCAGGAATTCGGGGGAGGGTAACATCTGGTAACAGGGCACTACCCTTCCCCAAGATGGCATCTTGCTGACTTCCGGTGGTAGGGAGGATGAGTGACCATCACTAAGATGGCTCATGGAGGACTTCCTGCCAGCGTGGGGTGGAGCAAGATGGCGTCAGGGGCACTTCTGGTCCGGGGTATTCGACGGTCTGGGAGCAGGACGGTGACCCACAAAAGACTGGAGTCGGAGGGGGGAGGGAGTAGCCCCTCCCCCACAGTCAGGCTTCATATACCAGGGTCAGGTGCTCACACAGGAAGCAGTCATCACGGAGTGACAGGTAAGTGATGAGCATATGGGAGCTGTTGTATGGTAGACCCAAGGTACTAGCAAAACATCCCTCCCGCAGGAGAACCTGTCTGCGCCAAGTAAGACTGCACCAGCAGACAGGTAAAAATGCTTAAGAGAGAGGTTTATGTATTGTAACATACATGGGTCTAAAATGCTGTCATTTATAGTCCTCAGATCTAGGATGAGCTCTCCCAGGGTCCAGCCATGTAGTCTAAGGTGAGGGTCAGGTAGGTATATGGTATGTATGTAACCACAAAAAAAGAGTGCATAGCTAACAGACTGTTATCTGTTTAGCCCTTACCAGCAGCAACGTCCTTCCAGATATAAGGATACAGCCTGCCGCAATGACCCAGGATCAAGTCCTGAGAGGGCTGCTGCATACTCAAAGGTTCACCAAGATGGCCGACACAGAGTGGAGCCAACAAGACAGGAAGAATCCCAGAGGACTTATGCATGGGTTGTGGCCAAGAGGCAATGCCAGGAAAGATGTTCTGCAAAGCATGCCTCATAGAGGTAGTGGTAGATAAAGAGGAAGAGAGGGCGGACATAGCCCGCATGATTAAACAGACTGTCAAGGAGTCATTACAAGATATATCCGCCAGCACCAGTGGGGTAATACCCACCTTGAGCCCAACCCCGGCGAGGGGACCAACCACACCTGGACCTCCATCAGGGTCTAGTTCAGAAGAGGAGTCAGTAGCAGAGGAGGATCTGTCTCTTAGATTCGACTTTGCCCTGGTTTAATCACTAGTAAGGGCAGTCAGGGAAGCCCTGGAGTGGGAAGAGGAGATAGTCCAACTTCCCAAAACCAGGAAGTACTACGCACAGCTAAATAAGTCAGTGCTGTCCTTCCCCCTTATTAAAGAGGTGAAAAAGCTCATATCAGATGAGTAGAAGAAGGTGGATAAAAAGGTATCCCTTACTAAACAGTTTTAGCAAGATGTACCCCTTTAAGGAGGTGCACTCACTAGATGTACCTCCGCTAGTAGACGCAACAGTCATGAGGCTTGCCAGTCATGTGACACTGCCAATGGATGACACTGTGTCTTTCAAGGATGCCCTTGATTGAAAGATGGACACAGAAATGAAGAGAGTCTATATGGCAGCAAAGAATGCATGCAGTAGCCAGAGCCAGCAGAGAAGGCAGAGACAGGGTTGCACGTGGGGGCAGACAGCTGTGCGATGCTAAAGCTGCTCACAGACATCAAACATGCAGGTGACTTCATAGGAGAAGCCGCAATTGACTCCCTATGCTGTTCAGCGAGAAGTATGCTGTACGCAGTGATGGCAAGGAGAGCTCTATGGCTCAAGCCGTGGACAGCGGATGCATCTTCAAAGTCAAATTGGTGTCACATCCCGTTTAATGGGTCAGCACTATTCGGAAATAAACTAGACTCAGCAATATCGAAGGTGACAGTAAGCAAATCAGGGATGATCCCACAGGATGTGAAGACAAGGCAGAGACGTGGCGTGGAAAGAAGGCAATATGCAAATAGGATCAGAGAGTTCAGACCCTATAGGCCAGTAAAAGACTACAGGAGAGGCTGGAAATCCTCTCAAGCAATCATGGTCTGATTGGCAAAGTCAAAACCAACACCCTCTCAGCAGGAAAAGACCTTTTGAGGGTATCTCCGTCCAGACAGGGGCAGTGGGCGCCAGGCCACGGAGCTTTGCCCAAGTCTGGATGGAACAGATCAAAGATTCATGGGTCTGCAATGTAGTTAGTGTGGGGCACCGATGAAAATTCTCCACGACCCCGCTACTACCCCAGTGCACAGATTTCAGGTCACTAGGAAACACGGAATTACTGTAGAACAGACAGCACCTGCTACAGGGAGCAGGACACTTAAATAGGCTGTGTGGCACCACTGGCGTGCACAGGCGCGCACGTGCGCGAACGCACAAGGACAGTCCGGGGTGGCCGGAAACTGCTATTTTCCTGAAACTGCCCCCTCAATGGGCAGCCTCTGGATGCCCAACCGGGCACATTTAGCCAGGTTGCTTCTCCAGAAAGTTTTAAGGCATTTTTCAGCGTGAATATTGTTTTCAGGCTCCCAAGAATTTTCTTTGGGGCCGAAGCCCCTCCATTTGATCAGATACTGGATGCCATTACCCCTCTTCCTGCAGTCCAAGATAGCTTCCACTTCAAATTCATCTTCCCCATTGACTAATATTGGTTCTGGGGGGTTAGCGCTCCTGCCAGTAAAGGAGTCTGGAACAACAGGTTTTAACAGGAAGACCGGGTGAATTTTTAGGGTGTTGGGGAGCTCAAGTTCATAGGCCACCCTATTAATCCTCCTTTTGACTGAAAAAGGTCCAATAAACGTAGGTCCTCATTTCTTGGATGGGCAGGCCATCTTCAGATTGGTTGTCGCCAACTAAAACCGTTCACCGGGCTCCAGGTTCAGCTCCCCCCTTCTTTTCTTATCGAAAGTCTCTTTGTAACCTTCCTGGGCCTTGGCCATGGTTTCCTGCAGTAACTTGTTGTTATCCTCGATGAATTTCACTGTACTCTGTACGGCTGGCACCTGGCTTTCAAAGACTACGTTTGGGATGAAGGATGGGGGAAAGCCGTAGTTCGAGAAAAATGGGGATTGCTTTGTGGCGGAGTGGATTGCATTGTTATACACAAACTCGGCCAGTGGTAACACGGAAGCCCAATCATTCTGCGAGAAGGAGGAGAAACATTGCAGGTATTGTTCCAAGGTCTGGTTAGTTCTTTCAGTTTGACCATTGGTCTGCGGATGGTAGGTTGAGGAGAAAGATAATTCAATGCCTAGGGAAGCACACAGGGACCTCCAGAACCTTGAGGTAAATTGGACCCCACGATCCGATACTATGTTCATGGGGACTCAGGGGAGCCTGACAATTTCCCGGATAAAGACCTCTGCTGTCTCGGGTGCATCCGGTGTGCCCTTCATCAGAAGGAAATGGGCCATCTTCGTTAGCCTGTCCACCACTACAAAGATTGTGGAGTAACCTTCTGACAAGGGCAGCTCAACAATGAAATCAATGACAATCATTGCCCATGGTTTCTCGGATATAGGAAGCAGGTTTAGTAGCCCCCAGGCTCTAGTCTTGTTGTTCTTGTTTCTGGCACAGATGGGGCAGGCATTGACATATTTCTTGCAGTCTCCATCCACCTGTGACCACCAGAAGGACCGCTGAAGCAATTTGCTGTTTTTCGTGTGGCGAAGTGCCCGGCCAGTTTGTGATCATGGCAAATCTGGAGAACAGATACTCGTAAATCCTCAGGCACAAAAATTTTGTTACCATGCCACAGTAGTCCATCTTTCATTGATAGCCGGTGATCGGGTGAACTGGTGCTCCCGGCTAGGGATTGTCGGATGCGGGATAGCAGGTCTTCCTGAGTGAGTAAGAAATTGCCGGGTTGAAGGATGGTGTCTGGTGGGATAGTACTTTCCGGATCACAGAACATTCGGGACAGGGCATCAGGTTTTGTATTTTTCGATCCGGGTCTGTATGTGAGGTGGAAGGAGAATCTAGAGAAGAAGAGTGCCAACCGGGCTTGACGTGGTCTCAATCTCTTCGCCGTTCTCAGGTACTCTAGATTCTTGTGGTCAGTGTAAATGAGGATGAGGTGAGCAGCCCCTTCTAACAGATAGCGTCATTCCTCTAGTAATAGTAAATGTGACTGGACTAGGCGCTGCTTGTAAAGATTGTGATAACTCCTATTCAGTTGTTGCCATAAAACACTAATAATGTGCTAGTATAGTGAATGGTTCTCAATGTTGCACAGAGTGCCCTTTTGTATAATTATCTCTGTCCTGTTCTAGGATATAATGTGGACGGTTAATTAATATTCTAGATGTATAAAGGTGCTTCAAGCAAGTGTATAATCATATCGTTTAGACCAATAGGACCATAATACTAAAGTGCTAAGTGCAAATACCAAACCAAAAAGAAAAATATATATGTATATGAAACAGAATGAGAGGAGGAAGCGTGCAGGACTTTGTCAACATCCACCGCGGCTGGGTTTTTACAAACCGGTTATAGAAGTGACCATCTGTTTTTTTACCTTTTTACATCTGCCTTTGGATAATAAAGTGATTGAATATAAAACGGATCACACTATGGGTATTTTCTCCACTTCTTCCCTCCACACCTGAGCACCCTCTTAGATGCACGAGGACCCCGCGGACCATCAGAGGAAATCCCTAGGACCACTGAGAGCCATTACCCTGAAGGAACAACACCGCCTAACTGAGGATCACAGAGACCACCACACGTAATCATTAAGGAGACCCCCAGGAATACCAAACGGGCGTCCAGGTGTTTTACCCCTGTAGTGGTGATGTCGTTCGGTAAGTGGGGTATCCAGAGGGGAGCACGCTTGTACTGCACTTGCTGGAGCACCTGGGATCATCTTAAAAAAGGATGTTGTATATAATTAAATAAGCAAAAGGACATATATGTAATATAAGACTGCACGAGCACTTTGAGCACTATACACCTTTATTTATTTGGTTTAACTAATTTAATACCTATATTGATTGCTGGTGGCCCTTGGTACCAATCATAGGGCCCTTTATGCATTTCTTGTATTTTTTTGCATTCTGTTTCATATATATATATATTTTTCTTTTTGGTTTGGTATTTGTGCTTAGCACTTTAGTATTATGGTCCTATTGGTCTAAATGATATGATTATACACTTGTTTGAAGCACCTTTATATATCTAGAATATTAATTAACCGTTCACATTATAGCCTAGAAGAGGACAGAGATAACTATACAAAAGGGCACTCTGTGCAACATTGAGGACCATTCACTATACTAGCACATTATTGGTGTTTTATGCAACAACAGAATAGGAGTTAGCACAATCTTTACAAGCAGCGCCTAGTCCAGTCACATTTACTATTGCTCTTTAGCCTCTCCCAGGAGTGGCTATCCCTGGACGGCAGCAAGCTTTACAAAATCCTAAGTGCGCTACTCGCACAAACCTTTTTAGCCATTCCCCTAGAGCCGATTTAATGGCCAGCAACTCTCTGTCCTCGACGTCATAGTTCTTTTCCGGTGATGATAACTTGCGAGAAAAGAATGCCACAGGGTGTAGTGACGCCTTGGGGCCACGTCTCTGCGAGAGGACAGCTCCTACTGAGTTTTCTGAAGCGTCCACTTTCAGGACATATGGCAAGGTTGAGTCTGGGTGCTTTAAGATAGGTGCTGAAGTAAAAAGTCTCTTCACTTTCTCAAAGGCTGCCTGTGCCCCCTGGACCACTGGAACTGGACACCTTGCTTAGTAAGCTGGGTAATCGGTGAAATGATGGCTGAGAATCCTCTTATAAATTTCCTGTAAAAGTTGGCGAATCCAACAAAGTGCTGGACTCCCTTCTTGTCCTCCGATACAGGCCATTCCAGGATAGCAGCCACTTTCTGCGGATCCATAGTGACTCCCATGATGGATATGATTAATCCCAGGAAGGGAATGCTGGATTGTTCAAATTCACACTTCTCCGCTTTAGTGTAGAGCCTGTACTGGCTGAGGCAACTTAGTACCTTGTTGTTCATCCAGATTGGCAGAGAAAATCAGAATATCATCTAAATAGATGATCACAAACAGGTCTAGGTAGTCTCTAAAGATATCATTCACAAAGTGTTGGAACGTGGCAGGGGCGTTGCAGAGCCCAAAGGGCATAACCAGGCACTCGTAGTGCCCAAAACGCACACGGAAGGCGGTCTTCCACTCATCGCCTTCCCTAATATGGACCAGATTGTAGGCTCCCCGCAAGTCCAACTTGGTGAATATGGTAGCCGTCCCCAACCACTGGAAGAGTTCAGGTACCAGAGGGAGAGGGTAACGGTTCTTCACCGTGATCTTATTGAGTTCCCTATAATCGATGCAGGGTCGCAGAGAGTGGTCCTTTTTTTCCACAAAGAATATTCCTGCTCCTGCTGGGACGTGGACGGCTGGATAAACCCTTTCTTCAGGTTATCGTCTATGTAGGCCTTGAGGGCCACCAGTTCGAGCTCGGTGAGAGGAAAAATTCATCCGAAGGGGACTTCTACCCCGGGAAGCAGCTCGAGGGGGCAATCATAAGCCCTGTGAGGTGGTAGTTTGTCCTCACCCTTCTTACTAAACACATCCAAAAAGGAATGGTATGCAGGTGGAATGGCCCGGCAGGTTTCAGGGACTGGGTCAGAGTCCAGGCATAGCAGGTTAGGGGCCGTTTCAGTGCCCGTTTGCAGGCAATGTTGAGCACAATAGGAGGACTGGAACCTGACTTGACCCGTGCTCCAATTTATGTCAGGATTGTGTGCCTGTAGCCAGGGGAGGCCCAAGATGAGGGAAAGAGAGGTGATGAGATTACATCCAACAGCAAAAGTTCTAGGTGCCCACTGGGCGTGGAGACAGGCAGCGGGAGTGGTCTCTTGTGTGAAGAGTCCAGAGCTAATGGTAGATCCATTGGCAAGGTGCACCACCATCCGGTGTGCTTTGGGTTGCAGTGGAATCCGGTGATGGGCAGCAAATGCCTGATCCAGGAAGCAACTACAAGCTCCAGAGTCTATGATGGCGTGGAGCGGAATACTCTTGTCTGTGAGTTGCAAGGAAAGGGGTAAAGCCAAGTGAGTGACCTTTTGTGGTGGTACAGGTGAGACCCTGGGTGCGACTGTAGGATGCTTATGCAGCGTAACTGGGCAAGTTCTACCGTGATGTCCAGGTTCTCCACAGTAAAGCCACAGATTTTAATTCCTGCGGCGTTACCTCTCTTCGTGAGTAAGAGAGGGGCGAAGAAGTCCAAGTTGCATAGGTTCAGACAGCTCTGTAGATGGGGGTCCTGGACTGGGGGCATCCAGGGAGGCATCCAGGTGGGGCGAGCTGAGCCCTTAGATCGCGCAGCCCTTGGTTCCCTGAGGCACCGGTTGAGTTGAATGGCCAGGTTAAGGGCATCCAAAGGACGGGGAACCCCGACTTGGGCCAATTTGTCCTTCAAGGGCTCGGATAATCCCAAACAAAACTGGTGGCAAAGAGCTGCATCATTCCAGTTCGTGTCGGCGCTCCAACGCCAGAGCTCAGCAGCATAGTCTTCCATTGTAAGGGAAACCTCATACTCTTAGGTTTCAGTAACATTTTGACTGCTGAAGCCATATTGAAAAATAAACATATTTATTATACAAGGCTGTAGCTAGCCACAGTCAGGGAGAACAATGAAGAACATGGCAATGGTCTCAAAGAATTGTTCTGCTTTGGCTACAATTGCAATACAATTTATACATTCTGAAAGGGGGTTGGCACCTAGCTAACTACTCTTTGAAGTCCATTTGATTCTCTGATGACTTCTTTTGATATGTAGATGGCCATTCACATAGTCTTGTCACTTCCAGGCTTTTTGTTTGAACAGGTAGTCATGCTGAGATAGCAATCTTGCAAATTACGGGGTATAGATCTAGAGTTAAACTGGCATTTTTACATAGGAAGGAAATACAAAATGTCACATCATCTGCTTTATCACTAATGTACTTTATATCAAATATATACTTGATTTATACCTAAAATGGCTGTTCCTTCTTCCCACTCACCGCCATCCGCTGGCCCTGCTGGAGAACATGGGCCATGACATGGAAGAACTGGGCCAGGCTAGACACAGTTGCTGCTCTTTGCTCCAGGAGACAGTGAGCCCAGGCCTGGGGGTCTCAGAGCAGAAGAGAAATCACAAAGCCCACCATTTGCTCCTCAAGCTGCGCATTGCCCTCTTGTAGGCCCTTTGTGGCTTGTGTAAGGTCGGCCAGGTGCTGGCATAGTTCATCCATTGAAGAGGGTCCCCGCACAGACTCTGTCATGGCTGTCTGTTTGACAATCCTGGCGGTGGAGTCTGGTTTGTGTGGGGAGCAACCTCTCTTACAGCTATGGTTCCAGAACCCCTGGTAGAGCAGACAGGGAGTGCTGGAGCACAGGGGAGCACGAGGGCTGGATTAGACACAGATGATGGTAGGATGTCTTCCAGAAGTCCTTGCAAGACTGAAGAGTTGTGGTTCAGGCCAGGTCAGCAATGTTCAGGCAAGGCAGTACAGATGGAGCAGGCGGATGGATGGTCGGGCACAGGTAGGGTCCTCAGCAGGCGGGCAGCGAGGTACAAAGGGATCAGGCAGAAGATTGGTCGTAGACAAGCAGAGGTCGGTTCAGGCAGGAATCATGGGTGGTCAGGTCAAGCGGGGGTCACAGGAAGTGCACAGATTTCTAGGGAACACGGAATTGCTGTAGAACAGACAGCACCTGCTATAGGGAGCAGGGCGCCTAAATAGGCTGTCTGGAGCCATTGGCACGCACAGGCGCGGATAGTCCGGGATGGACGGAAACAGCTATTTTCCTGACAGTAGCAGAGAGTGCACAAATTCTTCTAGAACATCGAAGAGTATTAGTACAGACACTGGAGAGATTTGGATGGATCATCAACTGATAGAAGAGCCAACCAGAACCCACACAGAGACTGTTTCTAGGGGCAATTTTAGATACTGTCAAAAATACAGTAGAACTACCCCCACAGAGGGCAGCAGCACTAATCAAGAGACTGGAAGTAGTGAGAGGGAGGACTTATCTCCCAGCCTCCACCTGCCTCAGCCTGCTGGGGACATTAGCCGCAACAATTCAGATGGTCAAGTGAGCTCACTGGCGCTTGAGACCCTTCCAAATAGGCTTCCTCAACCAATGGGGAGAGCGGTCCACATGACACAGAATAAAAATAACAACAACAATGAAGCAATTCCTCACATGGTGGAAGGGACCGAAGAACCTTGTCAATTGCCACCAGCTGGTACCAGACCTATCACTAACGGTCACGTCGGATGCCTCAGCAACAGGCTGGGGAGCCCACCACGAGGACTGGTTAGCCCAGGGTCAATGGACCCACTGTGGAAACAAGGGTTCGTACATGATAGAACTCAGGGCAGCCCTCCAGGCACTAAAAGCATTCCAGAGGCAAATTCAGGGTTCCAGAGTAATCCTACATATGGACAACCGGTCAGCAGTCGCATATGTGCATAGTCAGAGGGGAACTAGGAATCGAGACCTAATGACTAGAGTTGAGCGAACTTCTGGAAGTCTGGGTTCTGCTGGTTCGGCCAAACTTTGGGACAAAGTCCGGGTTCGGGTCCGGACAGAACCCGAACTTTGTCCCAGACCCCAAACCCCATTGAAATCAATGGGGACCCGAACTTTTAGGCACAAAAATGGCTGTAAAAAAGTCCTGGAAAGTCCTAGAGGTCTGCAAAAGGAAGGAAATGGGGGTAAGGGTGGGACAAGTGCCCTACAAAGAAATGGGGACAAGGAAATAACTAAAAGCATTTTTTAAAAAATAATTTAATAAAAAAATCAAAAATGGAGGTGGATGTGGACCATCTTCAAACTGTGTCTGAAAAGTATTAATTAACGGTAGAAGTCTGAAGGTCTTCAAGCGAGTTGAGATCAGTAATCCAGAGCTAAGGATCAAGGGGAGACTGATACGTGTATACGCTGACGACTGGCCAACAGGTATACATCCTAATGAGACCTTGGGACTTAAACGGAGACCTTACGAAAATCAC
>BLSH010037196.1:433635-461490 GCA_018402905.1 Glandirana rugosa
ATTGTGAAATTGATTTTGGCCCTCTTTGGTATGATGACAAGACTTTTGTAGACCTTTGACACACAGAACAGTAGTATGGTTTCTCCCGGTTTTAGTTAAAGTGTTACACACAGTTTCCAGATGCTTGCAGAACAGTGATATGGGTTCTCCCGGCTTATTTATACTTTTTTGACACAGTTTGAAGATGATTTTAGAACAGTGATATGGCTTCTACCGTTAATTAATACTTTTCAGACACAGTTTGAAGATGGTCCACATCCACCTCCATTTTTGATTTTTTTAAAAAATGCTTTTAGTTATTTCCCTGTCCCCATTTCTTTGTAGGGCACTTGTCTGACCCTTACCCCCATTTTCCTTCCTTTTGCAGACCTCTAGGACTTTCCTGGACTTTTTTACAGCAATTTTCAGAACTTTTAGTAAAATTACCATTACCCCGGACCCAAACCCGGACTTTTTTGAAAAGTCCGGGTTCGGGTCCGGGTCCCGGACACCCCAAAGTTCGGTACGGACCCGAACTTTACAGTTCGGGTTCCCTCAACACTACTAATGACTGAAATAGCACCCGTTATATCATGGGGACAACAGAATTTGCCACACCTGGTGGCAGTATATGTACCAGCCCCACAGAACTTCCTGGCAGATGCAAGACAGTAGATGGCAAAGAGTAGTCTCTAAATCAATCAGTATTTCTCTGGATCTGCAGCCAGTGGGGACACCCAGATCTAGACCTGATGGCGACAGCAACCAACACAAAATGCAGACACTTCATATCCAAAGCGAGATTTCCTGAATCGATTGCAGTGGATGCGCTCAACACTAAGTGGGAATCCAATCTGGCATACGTATTTCCTCCACTACCACTGATCTTCAGATTACGCAAGAAAATACAGATGCATTCAGGAACAGTCATAGCAATAATACCATTATGGCCTCGCAGGCCACGGTACCCGCTACTTCAGTCACTAGCAGTAGAACCACCAATCTTATTACCAGAGATACTGATGCTTCTGAGTCAAGGACAAGTGTTACAGTCAGACCCGGGCAAGCTCCACTTAGCTGCCTGGAGGTTGAAGGGCAGAGACTAAGGGAAGTCGAATGTACAGCATCAGTGGTCGAAACCTTGTTGAAAGCAAGAGCCTCTGCAACCAACGTAACCTATTCCAGAGTGTGGGAAAAATTTCTAACCTTTGCAAGATCGCAAGAGTTTGACCCGTAGTCTCCATCGGAGTACCAAATATTAAATTTTCTACAGACAGGACTAGAGAAGGGTTTACACGTAAACACGCTCCGAGTACAGGTGTCAGCACTATCCTCAATGACAGGAGTCAGATGGTCCGCAAACACCTTAGTGAAGCAATTTTTAAAGGCATGTGCCAGTATTCATCCTCCAAGACAGTCATATGTTCCTCCCTGGGACTAGAAACACTAGCTCAACCTCCCCTCTCAAGAGACCAAGCATCATCTATTTGGAACACAACATTGAAAGCGGTATTCCTCACAGCTATTACCTTTGGTCAGAGAGTATCAGACATCCACGCGCTAGGCTGTAAGCCACCTTATTGTTGCCACTTTCCCAACAGAGTAGTGTTAAGAACGCTGCCACACCATCTCCCTAAGGTCAATACAGCGTTTCACCACGGTCAAGACATAGTGCTTCCAACCCTGCAGAGTGGTACTATAGCAGCTCCCAACGAGCTGGATGTCAGGGCCATCTTAAAGACCTATGTAGAAATGACATCTGCTTTCAGGAAAGTGGAGAACTTATTCGTGATTCCAGGAGAAAGCAAAAAAGGGCTAGCAGTGTCCCCTAGGACGTTGGCTACATGGCTGGTAAAGGTAATCTGGAGAGCGTACTGCGCCAAGAATCTAGTGCCACCGAGAGAGCTGAAGGCCCACTCCACCAGGAGCATGGCAGCCTCGTTGGCAGAATTTAAAGGGATATCACCAGAGATAATATGTAGGGCCGCGACATGGTCAACGTTCAATACATTTTTAAACCATTACAAGGTGGATCTAGCGGCCTTAACTACAGGGCAGTTCAGCCGCTCTGTACTAGACAGATCCATTCACTAAATAGAAATACTACAGCATTACCCACCCTTGTCTTTTTGTGATTGCTAAGTCCCATGCGTATATGCTGATGTCAGGAAAACGGAAAATTGTACACTTACCTAATGGTAATTTTCCTTTCCTGACGCTAAAGCACGACAGCATATAGGTCCCTCCCGAGGGGTTTTGCATTGATAATAACTGAAGAGAATGCTGCATGATGGGAAGTGAATGGCTTTATAGTGTAACCTAATTCTGGAACTGGGCCTGGGGGCGGAGCCAGGCCATGCATATATGCTGTCGTGCTTTAGCGCCAGGAAAGGAAAATTACCATCAGGTAAGTATACGATTTTGTTAACCTCTTCAATATTGGACACTTTTACCCCTTTCCTGCCCAGTCCAATTTTCAGCTTTCAGCGCTGTCACAATTTGAACGACAATTGCGTGGTCATGCAACATTGTACCCAAACTAGATTTTTTATCATTTTATTCCCACAACTAGAGCTTTGGTGGTATGTAATTATCACTGGGTTTTTTTACTAAATAAATGAAAAAAGACTGAACATTTTGAAAAAAAAATGAATTAATTAATAAATGAAAAATAAAGAGGTGATTATAAGACCAGAAGATAAGGGTGGAGGGGTGGTGATTCTTAATAAAGAATTCTATGTTACCCGACTCACTGAGATGTTAAGTGATACCACCACTTATCAGCAATTAAATGGAGACCCGACCACACAATTTAAGAAAGATTTAGAGAACTTAGTCGAGGGTGGTTATCAGGCAGGTGTATTATCAAAGAAAGAAAAGAGGTACTTAGTTCCAGCAAGTACACGTATACCAACCATCTATACCCTTCCTAAAATACACAAGGACCCCCTGAACCCACCCGGCCGTCCCATAGTGAACGGGATCGGATCGGTTTCATCTAGAGTGGGAGAATATATGGACCACTTCCTGTAGGGGAGTGTGGTCCGGACTAAGGCATACCTTAAAGACACTAAAGATTTCTTATGCAGATTAGAACAGGTGACACTCAGTGATGACCCTGATATATTTTTGGTTACGGCAGATGTGTCTTCGCTGTATACTATTATTCAACACGAAGACGCTCTGCTTGCCCTTAATTGGGCCTTTAGCCAAAGGGAAGATCTTCCACATAACCAAATGAGGTTTATCAGGGATTGTCTAGACTTCTGCCTCACGCATAATTTCTTTTGGTTTGATGGTCGGTTCTTTAGCCAGAAGAGAGGCGTTGCTATGGGGACGAAATTTGCCCCCAGCATCGCAAATTTATTTATGGGTGAGTGGGAAGACAGGTCAATCTTTGCTAATAGAAGGAGTGAACTCCTCTTTTATGTTAGATACATAGATGACCTGTTCTTCATCTGGAGTGGGCCTGAGACAACATTGATTGAATTTGTTGAACAATTAAATAACAATTCCAACAATATTGTCCTCACGAGCCAGTGGAGTCGTAGTCAAATCCACTTCTTGGACGTGACCATCAGTAGGACTGGAGACAATTTAGCCACTAAAGTTTACTTCAAACCTACAGATAGGAACAGTTTCCTGCCCTGGTTTAGTGGACATCATCCACTCTGGTTAAAAAATATACCAAAGGGTCAGATGATGAGGGTACGTAGAAACTGTTCTGATCTAGAATCCTTTAGAGAACAGTCGGCTATTCTTAGGGGTAGGTTTGAGGAAAAAGGCTATAGGAGGGAACACTTAGATTTGGTCATTGATGAAGTAGCTGGTGTGCCGAGGGAAACCTTACTTAATGACCAACCGGGGACACCTTCTCAGAACAATTCACACCAATATGGCTTCATTTCTGGATACCACGAGCAGTATCAACAGGTAGAAGGAATATTCAGACAACACTGGCATGTTTTATGGATGGATAAATTATTAGGCCCTGTCTTGCCTATTAACCCTAAATTCATATATCGTAAAGGTCCGAATATAGGAGATAGGATAATATGTAAAATACTTGATCCCCCTACTAAATCAGCGACCTTTTGGGATCAAAAAGGTTTTTATGCTTGCAAGAAATGCAGGCCTTGTAGAGAAGTTAATTTAACCATGAGGTGGTTGAAATCATTTACATCATTTGCCAATGATACAGAATTTAAGATCACAGAGTTCATTACATGCAATATGACACATGTGGTGTATGCCTTAAGGTGTCCATGTGGTCTTCTTTATATTGGTAGAACCAAACGTCCCCTCCGTGTTCGAATAGCTGAGCATATAACGAACATCAAACTTGGCTTTAGAGACCACAATGTTTCACTTCACTTTCTGGAATTCCATGATCGTGACCCATCTGGTCTCACGTTCTGGGGGGTCGACCGGCTAGTACGACCCTGGAGGGGAACGAATCTGGTCCGTGACTTGTCCAAGCGTGAGACCCGATGGATCTTTTTGACAGATTCTCTTGTGCCCAAGGGCCTTAACGTGGAATTGGACATCAACTGCTTTATTAGTGATTATTGATGTAGCAGTGATGGCCGGGGTTCTGGGTACAATTAATCTGTGTGTGTTTTACCTTCTGACTGTCCAATTGAGCTATTTGTACCATGTTAGGTTTAATATGCCCTGGTTAGACCTGAGTGTCGGATACCTGTAATTAGGATGAATTTACCTATCACTTTTTTTTGATTGGTGATGGGATATTAACCATATATGTAGATGGGGGACATTATATAGTTTGTGCCCCAATATGGTATTGATTATTTATTATGTCTTATATCTGTAACCTGGTTTGTGATATAAGTTCGCCAGCAGACAGCTCAATAGTCCCCCAGGCTACTAATACTAGATTTGGCATCGGAGACTGACAGGGGTGAACATTAGTATTCACCCATATGTAGCCATCTAGTGGCTGGGGTGGGGGAGTACATGATTGAGATTGTATTTTGTTGGTGTACGCGATGCACTTCCTTTATCCCCTGGAGACGGGAGAGCAGAGTAGTCATGGAGATCAAAACTTCCGGGGATGACTACTATAAGTGTAACGATCAGCGTCACTCAGCCACGCCCTCTGTCGAAGTCGGATATGACGAAACGCGTCAGACAGGGCTGAGTGACGCACGGGAGTGAGCTGGCTGCTGACGTACCGGACTGTGGGAGCTCAGGACGGATCGGGCAGGTACCGGTCGGATCTGGGACACCCAGCCTGGATGTGGCTACTAGCATCTGATTTTACAGCGTTTGTTTGATCTTCTAAAATGTGAGTTTTATTTTGTACGGGTTTTGCTGGGATTCAATAAATTGTATGCAGTTTTACGCTATGTTGGATTCCCGATCCTTCTTTTCATATACATGCATCACTTGAGGGATACTTCCTGTGGAGCAGACTGGATTATCGGATGTGTATGTAGGAGTGAGGTGTTTCACTGAAGATTGGAGTGTATCCAGCATCACAGATTATTTGAAACCCATACGATTTACTCACCATCTTCTGGTGAGTGCATTTCCTAAAGGGGACCCGGAATTGCTCACGTGGTGTCATGTTTGGTGGTGGCAAGATAGTTATTATCAAAGTCTACACTGCATGAAGAGCACACAGTTTTAGTTTTTTTTTTATTAGCGCTGCTGCAGAGACTGTTCTGTGTTTTGATTGTGAATTTTATACCTCGTTTAAGAGTTATTTATCAGCAGCTGCTTGAAAATATAGTTGGACATCGTATCACCTTTAGCGCTGAGCAGAGACTGTGTAGGCATCGTTTAAGTCTTGAGGTTTAATAAATGAAAAATGTTACAAAAATTTTTGGACAGTCCAAGCTATTTAGTAAGAGGCATGGCGGGTTTTTTGAAGTTGTACATTTTTATCATAATTTTTTGGAAAATGAAGAAATTAATAAAAACGTTCACAATTTTTTTTACATACTGTCACCACTGCAGTACAGCATCATCATATAACTGGTGTGGCAGTGATCAGGGACACTGACTGGTGACAGTATGTAAAAAAAAAGAATTACATTTTTTTAAATTTTTTTTATTACATTTTTTTTTACACACTGTGACCAGAACACTACAATGTAATGTAACATTGTACTACTCTAGGGTAGTGATCAGGATTTTTAAAAAATTATGATTGTTTATAGCAGTGAATTACATTGCTATAAGCAAACATTTTACTGAATGAAACTGATTCATTCCGTTTGTTTTGTTGCGATTAGCTGTGATTGGTCAAAGCTAATCACATGGTACAGATGGGCTGTGATTGTTCTTGTTTGTACCATGAGATCACATTGACCAATCACAGCTAACAACACAAATGCACACACTGGATGGCATGAAAGGAAGCCATCTATTTTTTATAACTGTCATGTGACCTGCTGTGATTTGTCACAGCGGTCACACGGTACACTGTACCAACAGTGAGCCGGTACACTGATCAATCATCAGCTGTGTCCAGTGGACACAGCCTGTGACAGATCATGTTACTGCGCAGCCTCATGGACGTGCTTTCTAAGAGGACGTCATATGACATCCACACAGGATGGTAAAGCCACCACCCAGCCGTCATTTTGCTACAGGCCAGGTGGGAAGGTGTTAGTAACAAACATTTCTCAACCAGGGTGACCCGGCATCCTAGAGTGCAGTCTGAGTTTATCAGGAGCACCATGGCATCCTTGAGTGGGGCTGCTATGCATGGCAGAGACTGGTGGAGCTCTGAACAGTGCAGTACTTTGTAAACAAAGTAGGGGCCCAGCATGAATTTATATGTTTTATCACCATGTTATAAAATACTTCTACCTAGAAACATAGAAACATAGAAAAGTGATGGCAGAAAAAGACTGAGTAGTCCATCGAGTCTGCCCCTTTTTATTTATTTATTTATTTTTAATTTTTTTTTTTTTTATTATAATTTTTTTTTTTACATTAACCTTGTTGTTTGACTATGGATTTATGTTTATCCCAAGCATGTTTGAAGCCATTTACTGTTGACTGTCTCACAACCTCTGTTGGTAGTTTTTTCCAATCATCAACCACCCTTTCAGTAAAATAATACTTTCTAAGATTAGTTTTGAACTTCCCCCCAGTTAGTTTGAGGTCATGTCCCCGTGTTCTTTATTTTGGTTTCATATTGAAAAGACTGCCCTCCTGAACTTTATTCAACCCCTTGATGTATTTAAAGGTTTCAATCATGCCTCCCCTCTCCCTTCTTTCCTCCAGACTGTACATATTAAGTTCCTGAAGTCGCTCTTGATATTTTTTATCCCCCAGACCTTTTACCATTTTTGTTACCCGTCTCTGAACTCGTTCTATCTTATCAATATCTTTTTGTAAGTGTGGTCTCCAGAACTGGACACAGTATTCTAAGTGAGGTCTCACTAAAGATCTATATAGAGGAATCAGAACCTCTTTCCTCCTGCTGGTGATCCCTCTACTGATCCCTCCAGGCTGGTGGTAATTATAAGGTCCCATGAGATGTCTGTTGTGGAGAACAAGCAGGAGAAAAATGATTCATGAAAAAAAAAAAAAACTGTATATGAGAAATAATTGCTTTCAGAGGTATAATGTGTTATGCAAAGAAAATCATTACTGTATATAAATTGAGGGATTTAATTCCACAAGAGTTTTATTGAGTGAATTGCAGGCATGAACAATAGCACTAGAAAGACATACAGTACATAACATTGAGTTACTGTAAAAAAAACAGTATTGGTGCCATTACAAAGGATGCATATGCATCAAAACATATTAGTACAAACGTTTACAAGTAGGTTGAGTTTCAATATATCAGGGTTTTAGCAACAAGAATGTCTGCTATAGATTATGGGTGTAAGGGTTGTTGGCTAACGGTGGACGGGATAATTGCAGTTGAGATCAACTCTTGGTTGGATATTTGTAATGTGTTAGAGAGGCTGGCACCTTAGATAGTCATTGGTGGTGGGTGGGGGAGAAGGGTGGGGAGGTCTTGTGGAAAGGGGAGGGGAGGGAAGGGAGGGCGAAGGCAGTGTGGGAGGGTTCAGCCCTCTGGGGTCGAGAGCGAGCATTTTAGTGGCTTAGTTAGTTAACTAGAAAGTCACTTTTCTATGTTTCTATCTTTAGTGAGACCTCACTTAGAATATTGTGTCCAGTTCTGGAGACCTCACTTACAAAAAGATATTGATAAAATAGAACGAGTTCAGAGACGGGTAACAAAAATGGTGAAAGGTCTGGGGGATAAAACATATCAAGAGCGACTTCAGGCACTTAATATGTACAGTCTGGAGGAAAGAAGGGAGAGGGGAGACATGATCGAAACCTTTAAATACCTCAAGGGGGTAAATAAGGTTCAGGAGGGCAGTCTTTTCAATATGAAACCAAAATCAAGAACACGGGGACATGACCTCAAACTAACTGGGGGGAAGTTCAAAACTAATCTTAGAAAGCATTATTTTACTGAAAGGGTGGTTGATGATTGGAATAAACTACCAACAGAGGTTGTGAGACAGTCAACAGTAAATGGCTTCAAACATGCTTGGGATAAACATAAATCCATAGTCAGACAACAAGGTTAATGTAAAAAAAAAAAAAAAAAAAAAGGGGCAGACTCGATGGACTACTCAGTCTTTTTCTGCCGTCACTTTTCTATGTTTCTAAAGGGAATCATCTGCCTTTCAGGGGAAGAGGGAAGCTGCCAGTAGTCTTGCTCAGAGAGTTTGGCATATGGCACGGTATTTCTCTGAACTCTGGAAGTTAATCCAGCACATCCACATTTTATGGTGTTTGTTCAGGGTGTCTGAAGAGATTGCTATTAATTCCTCCATTTCCATGACTTTAGTTAGTCTATTGAACCGGGTCTTAAGCGAGGGAGCGATCTTCTGTCTCCAGAGAACCGGGATGCACATTCTAGCTGAATTTATCATGTGCATGACTAGAGATTTGCGGTAGGAGTGTTTCATAGTTTCCGAGTAGTGTAGGATGTATTGGTAATGGGAAAAGTCCATTGGGTAAGTAGAGACTTGTTTTATTATGCTATGGACCTGTTCCCAGTACACTTTGATAATTGGGCAATCCCACCAAATGTGTTTCAACGAGCACCCTGGGCTCCCCCATCTCCAGAATTCGTCAGGGTATTGGGGATAGATTTTGTGTAGTAGGGCGGGAGTTCTATACCAATGGGTTATCAGCTTATAATTGTGTTCTTGCGTGGAAACGTTGCGTGAGCCTTTGTGTGCAGTAAGGCAAATTGTTTCCCATTCCTCTTCAGGAAGTGAGTCAGGGGACTCTACTCCCCAGGCTTTCATAATGGGAGCTAGGTGATCTGGTGATCACAGTGCGTATAGACTAGCAATCAGGAGGTCTTTGAGGTTAGGAGTCGCTCAAAGGTGGTCAGGGGTTTAAGATAAAGGTTCTTCTCCTTTGAGCAGGTAAGGAAGTGTTGCATTTGTAGGTAAGACCAAGTAGGTATGGACTCTACAGTGTTGGACTCGGTTACGTCTGCCTTGGTTCGAAAGGCATCCTGGGTTAAAAAAGGGTGTGCTCTTGGATGATAGTTGGGTGGGAATTTAGCTAGAGCAGCTGAGCAGCCTGGAGGGAAACCTGGATTGTTTAGGATGGGAGTTATGGGGCCTGGGAGGGATGCTAGTGAGGTGGATTTTGAGATTTCTCAAAGACACTGGACGGGGAGGGGGGGGGGGGGGTAATTAAAGGGACATTTTTGTTGTTTAATTCCCTACTTTGTTTTGGGAGCCAGATTATGTCCTGCATAGATGGTTTAGTGGTTAAAAAGCGGGTTCATACCGTGCTAAGAGTCAAAATATTATCAAGCTGCAACAAACCATGTGATAAAAAAACACAGTAATTCATGTCATTCCAAATTGTGTCGCGCTAAAACATTGCATTAATTAACTAGTAAAGTGCATATCCCAAATAAATATCATATATCATATAAATTGCATTCTGGGCCTCTATTCGAACCCACAGGCTAGGGTCAAGGTGAATGGCCACCTGTCGGACGCCTTCTCCATTCGGAACGGAACCAGAAAGGGATGTCCACCACCAGATTCTCCACCACCAGACACCATGTGACACCTCCAGTGATAGAATAAAAGATGGGGTACTCTTACCGGAATTAATGGACCCACTATTTCTAGTTAGGGTCACCAATGCAGGCAGATAAACCCTCTGCAAGGTGTATGTTGTCAATGTGGCAGCAAGGCTCTCCTAGGTATCAGAAGATACCGGTTCCCAGAGGTCCACTAAGGTCTCCCAAAACTAGCTCCCAAACTCATTGATAACCAGAAGAGAAAGAGGAATCCACATAGTGTAACTCCGCAAAAAAACTAGTTTTATTAAAAGCAGTAAAAACAGGGTACTAACAAACATCGATGCATAAACAGCGCATTAAAAAGTAATTGCCGCTGGATAGCTCCGCCCTATTTGCTGACGTCACCACGCCCCACGTGATCCTGGAAGGATGGGTCAAACGACAACTATCTGCCGGAAATTGCTTTTTAACGCGCTGTTTATGCATCAATGTTTGTGAGTACCCTGTTTTTACTGCTTTTAATAAAACTATTTTTTGCGGAGTTACATTATGTGGATTCCTCTTTCTCTTCTGGTTATCAGTGAGTTTGGGAGCTAGTTCTGGAAGACCTTAGTGGACCTCTGGGAACCGGTATCTTCCGATACCTAGGAGAGCCTTGCTGCCATATTGACAACATGCACCTTGCAGAGGGTTTATCTGCCTGCGTTGGTGACCCTAACTAGAAATAGTGGATTCATTAATTCTGGTAAGAGTACCCCATTTTTTATTCTATCACTGGAGGTGTCACATGGTGTCTGGTGGTGGAGAATATAAGGAATCTGCACAAGATCCTGTTTTTTCTTCTTGAAGTACCCAGGACATTTATTTTGGCTGTGGGAACATTGACTGCACATCTGATAGAGAGCTTTCTTTTAAAGTGCCAGATATTAAGCTGCTGATGAACTTGCTGTTTTTCATAATTTTATTTATATGCACGTTTGCACTTTAAGAATTGTGTTCATCATAAGCACATTTTGTTTAATCAATGTTAATTTAAACACTGTATGTTTGAACCTCACTAGTTCTATCTTGCACTTTTATATGATATTTATTTGGGATATGCACTTTACTAGTTAGTTAATGTAATGTTTTAGTGGAACAATTTGGAATTTAATAGGGTGGTTTAGGACTGATTGTTCAAGAGACACCCAGTCCTTATCCTTGTTGTGTATGTGCCAACCTACCACTCTCGCCAACAGTGTTGCTTTGTGGTATGTCTGGAATTCTGGTAGGCCAATACCGCCCCTGTGCTTGGGCGCAGAGAGTCTGGCTAGGCTTATTCGGGGTGGAGGGCTCTTCCATATGAACATACTGAGTTGGGACCCGATGGAGGAAAATAAAGATTTGGGGAGGGCGATGGGTATTGCGAGCGCAATGTACAGGAATCTGGGAAGGGATGTCCTTTTTATGGTGGCTGCATGCCCAAACCAGGAGAGTTTCAGCTTCTCCCAGGTTTTGAGGTCTTTCAAAAGTTCCTGCAGGAAGGGGAGGAAGTTCAGTGTATAAAGTGCGGCTGTCATGGCAGGGAGTTGTATGCCCAGATATGGGATCGCGTCCACCTTCCAGGCGAAGGAGAATGAGTCACGGCATCTGCACAAGACATTTTAGGGCAGAGAGATATTGAGAGCGTATGATTTGTTGATGTTAATTTTGAAGTTGGAGATTGAACCGAATCAGAGGAACTCTTTGAGACGGTTGGGAATGGTGATATCTGGTTTTGTAAGGAAGAGAAGAATGTCGTCAGCAAAGGCCACTACCTTATAGGTACGGTCTCCTATTGTGACTCCCGAGATGTCTGGGTGGGCTTGAAGGAGAATGAGAAAAGGTTCCAAAGTAAGGATGAAAATTAATGGAGAAAGAGGGCATCCCTGTCTGGTTCCGTTCCGGATGGGGAAGGCATCCGACAGGTGGCCATTCACCTTGACCCTAGCCTGTGGGTTCGAATAGAGGCCCAGGATGCTAGGCCCACTGAGGAGAGGACCGCTGCCATGTAGTCCCATGCCACTCTGTTGAACGCCTTCTCCACATCCATAGATAGAAAAAATCCTTCTGTCGATGTCTTGGTCAGCCAGTGTTGGATGGTTAGTGCCTTGATGGTATTGTCGTGGGCATCTCTACTGGGAACAAAGGTTTTGAGATACTAAGTTGGGGATGTAGGGTAAGAGTCTATTGGCCAGTATCTTTGTGTAGATCTTAATATCTAGGTTTAGTAGAGATATGGGTCTAAAGTTTTCAACTTTTTGTGTATGACAGAGATATGAGCTTCAAATAGGCCTTTGGGGGGCTCAGAGAGTTAAAAGCTTTTAGGAAGTTGAGCCGTTGAGAATTTCTGATAGTATAGACTAGTAAGGCCATCTGGGCCTGGGCTTTTCCGGGGTTTCAGGCTTTTTAGGGCTAGTTGAAATTCTGCCGAGTTTAGGGGGGGTGTCGATGTAGTCAGTGCCGTAATCGTAGACTGCTTTTCTCTTTTCATTTGCGCTGTTAAGAAGATGCATTTACCCCTTATAACGCATTTGTGAGCAAGCGACTGGGTCACGGCCGACGTCTCTGAGGAGGGGTTTAGAGTGAAATATTCCTGCAATGACAGCTTCATGGACTCCTTACTGACCAAGTCACAGAGTATTTGTGGGCTTGTCTCCAGTTCTTGTGCCTCTGTTCAAAATTGGGGAAACGGAGGGTCAGGGTAAGGTGATGGTGATCCGATATATACATAGGTTCTATGGTGGCGTCATGAAGGTAGGTCAAGTCTGTCTGGGTAAGGTGGAAATAGGCAATGCATGAGTATTTGTTGGGGGAAGGGGAATAATAGGTATAGTCTTTGGTGTCAGGGGTAAGAGTTCTCCTGGCGTCATGGAGGGACAATAGGTGCACTTGGTTTTTAATTTGATGCAGGGCGCGGTATGGCAGAGAGGGAGATCCAGATGAGGAGTCAAGGTTGGGGAAAAAGGGGGACGTTAAGATCACCTCCCAGGACGATCATCCCTTTACGGAACGGGTTAAGTTTTTCTACAACTTTCCTGACAAAAGGGACTTGGTGTTTATTTGGGGCGTAAATGTTGATGAACGTCACTGGTTTATTATATATGTGGCCTTTGACAAATAAGTAACGTCCTTCTGGGTTAGCTAGATGTGTAGTAAGCTGGAATGGGAGGATTTTGGCAATAAGGATAGCTACACTTTAGTTTTATTTATTGGGGAGGATGCGTGAAAAACATGTGGGTACTTGGCATTCTGAAATTTGGGAGTGTTTAGTGCTTTCAAGTGAGTCTCCTGTATATATACTACCTGAGCCTTGAGCTTAGATGCTTCCCTGAGGACTGCAGACCTTTTTTAAGGGGTATTGAGGCCCTTGATGTTAATGACACTCTGACCCACAATGTGGGATCCCTGTAGGGTACCGGCCAGGTGGTAACCTGGCTAATGTGAGAGGGTTGTAGAGTGGACTGGTGGGCGGAGTTGAGAGATAGTTGGCCAGCGAGGAGAGCACTAAGAGAGTCGGTGGTCTTAGTGAGGGTATAGTTATTTTATGGGCTTGTTTTGTACTAGGGAGGGAGAAGGTTGCTATTATGCTAATAAGCTAATGTGTTAAGGCGTAGGGGGTCCCAATACAGAGGGAGGGTGTGCATGTGAGACGCACTCGCCAAGCGTGGTGACACGGGGCCCTGTCCACACCAGGCGACTGTGTCAGCTGTTCACAGGTTTGTGTGAGGGGGTAAGTGGAGGGGTCTTGAGTTTCAACATTGCATATTTCAAGCAGTAAACAGATACTTCAAGGCTTAAAACTGTATCTCTTTAGATCTAGTTAACTTGTAAACTGACACCATAATGGGTATTCATATACATGTTTCTCAATAAGCATTGTGGTGCCGAACCACCTACCTGAGTCGCCATCAATAATGATGACAGGGGGATCGGCAGAACGGTAAAACAACACACTAACATAACATCAAAATCACAACAGCAACAACAAAACTATAAAGTAATTAAAAATTAAAGGTGATGGCGCTGACTAGGCTGCTAAATAAATAAGTGCTAGTGAAAAAAACCATGCCTGCAACATATTTCACCTTGCACTATATGTGCGTGCTGCCAACATATGATAATGCATACACATAAAAAACATGGGTCAACAAAACTAAAAAATAGCATAAATAATTAACACAGATAGTAATTAGTGTCATAAGTATCGTGAATAAATGTCCATTTGGGTATCCCAACACCACAGCCTATAGGGAGGCCCCGAGGTTGTCTGAACTGGGCGTTTGGGATGATCCCTCATCTTAATTGCACATCAGAGTCTTTGCAGCGACAGGAGTCAATTGAGAGGGAACCCGAGGTGGGCGGCAGAAGGAGGGGGGAAACAAGTGAGGGCCAAGGCTCCCCTCTATGGCTGGGCAGTAGAGCCTGGAATAAAGTGGCAGGTTAGAGTGTCTGGGAGGGAGTTATATTCCCACAAGAGTGCAAAAGGACTGCCAATTCCTGGGTATGAAGGGATTCAAGCTCTCCTGCCCGCCTGGTGTCCGCGCCGGCCAACTAAGCCTGCCCGAATAAGCTGTGCTTTACCCCATTTGAGAATCTAGTCCAAGGGGGAGATATGAGCCATTAACTTTAGGTCATCTCCTGAGAGCAGCAGTAGGGGGTACCCAACCTGTTTCCTTTTCTTTCCGCAGCAATGTCCAGAGTTGGAGGTCTATGGAGGTCAGTTCCTACAACTTGAGAGCACAGGTGGAGAAAGATGGCCCATTGACAAATAATAGGGTCTGGGTTTTCGCAGTCCTAGTCGCCAATGCTAGGGGATAATTAAGTGGACAACAGTTCTAGAGTGCAAAGGGGTGAAAGCAGCTGAGGGGACATGCTGTTGGGCAGGGGAGGCCACTTGTCTGTGTTCTCTCATAGAGATAGGGCAACAGTAAACTCAGGAGAAGATGATGTGTGATAGATCGGGTGGCAGTTAGTTCCATAGGCCTAAGAGTGTGTACATTTGGGGCAAGGATGCGGGGGTTAAGGTTGCATCGCCATTTGGCGGTAGGTTGCTGAGGAGGGGTATCATCTCTTGGTTGTGAGGAGCAAACGTTGTTCTGGCTCCCATGGGATCGGGAAGGATAGCAAAAATCTTAGGAGACACATCATCAAATTGAAGCACTACGGGTGTCAAAAACTGGATGGGAAAAAAAGGGTCTAACATTAACCGCAGTAGTCAGTCAAAGATATGTTACCCATCCATTTAGCCATATTTGTGTAGGCAAGCATTTGAGTTTCAAGCCTCCTACTCTGCATCAGGTTCAGGGTCAGGATCTCCCTGGGGTTCCTCTGGAACCGGTTCAGCTTGGTCCTGTCTTCTGCGACGGGATGGGGTGGCGCTTGTTCTTTTCCGTGGTGTGTGCAGGTCAGCTTCCTGAGGAAGAAGCTCTGCCCATAGTGCTGGGATTGTGAACTCCCGAAACCATTCAGGGACTGGGATAGGTCTCATGCTCACATGTTCAAAAAATTGAGGGATTTCATTAGAAACTGGTCACGCAATAAAACAAGTTAAAATAATTCAAAGGTAAAAGTTGTATGACCTTACAGTGTTCTGACTCCTTGTGGACCACTCTTCAAAAGTGAAAGACTATCACCAACACTGGAATTAGATTTTTTTTTTTGTTAAGAAGCCTTTTTTTTTTTTGTCCACAACCTTCCCTTTAACACAGTTTTAGATAAAGCTTTTAGATAAAGCTGTGCTGCTTACCTCCTTCCCTTTGAGAAAGAATATTGGGCACTCAAAGAGGATCTACATGTGCCTCACTTGCTCTAGAATTTAAGTAGCACCTTTCCCAAAAACAAAGGAAAGACTAATATTTCACTATCATTGATTTCATTGATCTTAGACTATCGTGTCCCAATGGGGGAACTAGGGAACACAAGCTCATTGACAGAAGTAAACACGTAATAATGAAACTATTGGCAAAATAAAACATATCTTATAGGATGCCATCTATAACCAGTATTACCAACATTGTTTTTTTCTGAACCCCCCTCCCCATAACAAAGGTGTAATACCAATTGATCCTGCCAGTAAGTCTGTTACTTTATAACATTTCCTTTAATAGACCAAGCTATCCAGGAAAGGTGGCAGTTGGAGGGTTGAGACAAACCACTTAACACTGACAGGGGTGCTAACAATGCAAAGCTTTTAATAATATAGTTCAAAGAATTTAGCAAAAGGAATAGCTGCTGCTGTAACTGCTGTTTATGTAAAGTTAAAAAAATGGCAACCACTCAAACTTACAACTAGTCTTTTAAAGTAAGGTGCACATGGGAAGGTTTTAGAAGAACAAACAATACAAACATTTCCTAGGACACTTACCAGATTGCCAGCTAAAATAATAATAATAATAATTAAATACAGTAAATAAAAGCAAAACAAAATACACAACAACTTGCATTAATAACAGAGGATTTAGTTGCATGATTGCATGACATTTACAAATATATGTGGAAGCTACACTGCCTTGTTAAAGTGGTTCTAAAGCTTTAACGTTTTGCACCTCTGTGCTGCAGCTCCCCCCCCCAGCCCCCCATCTTTCCTGAGCCAGATTCGATCCAGCGATGTGCACAACAGCAGCAGCTCCTAACGCTTTCTCTCTCCTCATTGGGTAGTAGGAGCCATTGGTTCTCCCTGCTGTCAATCAAATGCTGTGACACGGGAGAGGGGCCGAGTCCAGCTGTCTGTATCAATGGATGCAGCAGCAGGACTCAAGAGTGAGCACGCATGGGTGCCCCTATGAAAAGCAGCTTACCATGGGGGGGGGGCCTGCCGAAGAGGAGGGGCCTGGAGCGCTAGTGTGGGACCCCAGAAAAGGAGGATTGTAGCTGCTCTGTGCAAAACCATTGTACAGAGCAGGTATGTATAGACATGTATGATATTTTAATTAAAAAATTAAGGTTTACAACCACTTTAAGGCCCCACAGTGTAGTGTGGTCTCTAACTCTGTCTGTGAGTGCCTCCATTTTGGAGCATTTATAGAAATGGATAAATTGAAGGCAAATATGCGTTAAGGGGGCCCATCTAGTTATGTAAATTCTGTTTGAATTTACTAGTCTATCTAAAACTACCCTCTCCATATGTTGATAAAGCTGCTGTCCAAGTATCATGTACCTAGTGGAGACTGAGTAGAGGGGACTGCTCTTGCACCTCATGCCCAACACTTCTAAAGGTGGTGACACAGAGTGTGAGAGAACAGAGGGGCATGAGAGCCAGAGTTTGCAGTCTAGACCAGAATTGTGTTGAAGCCAGATGAGTAGAACTGGAAGCTGAAGACTATCATGCAGGAACTGGCTCAGGAATAATGTGGTACCAGATTAGGCGGCAAAGAAAAAATCAAAAGAAATGAGCCAAGGTCAGTAACAGCCAGGCAGACAGGATACAGGACAGAAGGCAGTAGCAGAGTCCAGACATTAAGCTGCGTCATACACAGTGAGGCAGATTCAACAGGTCAGGTCTTAGGTAAACAAGGACAAGCTGAAGGCCACTTAGCAACTTCCTTCTGCAGTGCTTCAGTTTATGTAGGCTACTGAGTGCCAAACCAGCACTGAGCACACACAGTAATTTTTGTGAGCGTGCATGCTAATTGTGCACACACCTTCTCACTAATTCATGTACAGCATTTCCCATATGCAGAGAGTTGTGGGCAGTGTAATGCGTATGCGCATATGTCTGCTCTGGTTGCCTTCTGCTGCTGAGAATCTAGCCTTCTAAACAACATAGATACAGTGAAGAAGTGAGCATAGGCCCCCTAAGACAGGAGGTGTGTTGCCAGCCATACTACCAGATTAAATAAAGAAACAAAAGCCTAAAAAAAATAAAATCTATCCCCATCCTGAATATTGAATGTAGAAACAAAAGAAAAAACCCCCTCTGGGACTTTAACCGGGAAGACCAACTCACTAAGAAAAGAATACATGCATAAAAAATAACATTTATTGGTATAGTTAAGAACAGACCATCCAAACAAGGTGATGGTTCAAAAATGAACAATAGGCAATGAAACCAACATAAATTACCCAAATTACATACACATGAAATGACAATGACAATAAAAAAGGACCACTGATCTGCCAAGAAAAGGCAGAAAAGAACCCAATGCATTTCTATGTTTGAATGGATATCTTCCTCAGGGGTAAGTGATCGACAAATTTAAAAACAACCCCTCCAGTCATGCAGAATACTCTGGAACCTTTTTTTTTTGTTGTTGGAGGGGTTACAAATAAACCCTCTACATCTCCCAAACAAAGGGATATAAACCCAATTGGCAGACGGATAAATAGAAAAGAACTACGGCCAATTGAAGAGAATGGCTGACAAAGTATCGATGTGGTAGCGATAGAACAAGAACTAGGCCAGTGGACAAGTATATAGGTAGTGTGCTCAGTTCACAATCATAGCAAGTGGCGAATCAGAAAACTGGATGATAATATGCAAGGAGACACGTGACACTGGGTAAGCTATATGTCAAGTATCCAGCCAAGAGGTGACCCCAAAGGGAAACCAAGCCAAGGTGCTATAGATGAACCCACCCAAGTGGGGAAAGGCAATGCATCTTGTGTTCACTAAGCGTATAAACAAACGTCCATAGTATAGCCACCACGCTAGGTCCTTGGTCCTATGTAGCCACTATATCTAAGTATTGGCAAGCTGCAATATATTACATTTATGTTCTTGGATTTAGATACACTTCAAGGCAATTCTTATTGCTATTTTCACAGATAATTGGAAATGTCTGCTAAATTGTCTATATAGGCAAAAACATGCAGGTTCTACTGATGAGAAAGAGAGTACTTGTACCATGATCTTTCAATAAAATATTTTACAGTAGCCAAGCTGTTTTTGATACCTTTAGACAGAATCAAGATAGCCATCTGTATCCTGAAATTGTTGTACATCATCCAAATTCCCTGAACAAAGTCTTTAAAATCACAGAGGGTATATAAACTGTGTTAAAAAAAAAAGTTAAACAATACTCAATAGAGAACAGCTGAGGTTGCAATGAAAAAGAAGACAAGTGTAATACCTAAAAAGAATATTTTCATGATACTATACAAATTATCATGACCTTCGTCACCATTATTATTATTTCCATTACCATATCAACAATTCCTCAATTTTAGGTCATTCATACTTAAGCTGCTCAATTATTGTGAATCTATCTCATCAAGCTTTCATGTCCTTGTATGTGGTTTATAATAATGTATAACATGCTAACATGGTCATGCATATGACTAAAATATTAAAGGTAAAATCTGTAATTTGACACCAGCATAATATTCCTCTACATAAATTAAATACTTGCACATTTCCTTGTCTGTCCGTTAAGTACGTTTGTGTGGTCTATTTGCCAGTGTAAGCCATTTTTTATTACTAGGCTGAGGAATGTCAGTTTATACAAATCTGTGTTTCTGAGACTGTAACCCAGGGATTTAACTGAGGAATGTGAAAATAATATTAGAGAGACCTCTTTAATATTGCAGATTATCCATGTTTAGAGTACTGATAAATGCATGCTCGCAAAAATAAAACAAGCATAGTTATGCTCTTAATTTATATTATATTTAGTACCAAAAATAAATCTCCTCAAAGGTTTATGTATCACATATAGTAGACCCTATATTTATGAGATGAAAGAGAAAGACACTTAATATGCCAAAATATACAACCTAGGTGTATGACATACTGCCATCATTTCAGATAGCCAGGAGAGATAGAGAAATTGGTAAGTTATATGTTGTAATGTTTTTACAGGCACTTACAATGGCAAGCATTAGCAAAAATAAAATTTACTGCAATAAAATAAAACAGAGCACAAATATATTCACTTAAGTAAGCACTTAAGCAAATATATTTTTCTCTACAAATCATAGGACTGCATAACAAAATTTGATAGGCAATTAACCAAATTTGATCTAGTTCAGTGTCAGAGTCAAGTCTGGGATTAGAGTCAAGTCTGGGGTCAAAAGGTTGAGTTCAGTGTACTTTAAGTAGTATTTAATAAAAAGGTTTTCTATTTAGTATCAGTGTCAGTTAGTGTCATTGTCAGCGTGTTTTAGGTAGGATAATAAATTGCAAATTGCACACTATTGTTTCTGGGACTTACAGTTACAAACAACATACAAACAACAAATAAAATACATAATATACATACATAGTATCACTGCAATTTTCAGAAGTAGAAGAATTTAATAAGGGTTGTTCTTTGGTGGTGGGTCATAGTAATGGCGAGAAATACAATGGCACAATTTAAGAATTATTATTTTTTTACTATTCATTAACCACCAAATGAAGGCTTGATTTGTCCTGTAAAAAACATAGCATAATTCACCTGGATACACTACGCAACTGCAAAAATATGTAACATTTTACTAAAATAAACTATGTTAAAATTGCAAAACTGTTTTCAGACCCTGGGTTAAAGATTTATTTTGTCAAAAAAAGAAGTGTAGACTGCCCAACGCAGAAATTTTCCACTACCTTCAAATAAAACATTTTTACTTCCAATACATCAAACTTAACTCCTTGGACTGTATGACTCACTTTCAGCATGTATGTCACCACGACCCTCACACCCCTGGCCTTATCTCTCAGCTGTATCATCAGCTACTAGATGGACCCAACTCTACACATCACAAGAGCTGCAAAACTGACCAAGCAAAAACTTTGAAGACTCCCTCTCTGAACTCTTTAGAAACCAAGAGTGGAGTCACCCAGAGTGTGGTTTACACTAAAATAGAAGCAGTCCTACTAGAGACTAGCGTAGGACTGTAAAATGTGGCAACCATGGGTGACCCAATTCTTGCCCCTGCATTTCGATGACTTTCTGGTCCTTCCCTAATAGCATTACCCCTGAGATATCCAAAACTCTTCCCATTATCTGCGTTTCAGGTGCTCCCCTGGGAATCCCCCCACCCTCTTGTTTTCCCCATTCTTTTACTTCTCTCTTCTTTTCCTCTACCTATCAGTCTCTCTATCATTCCAAACTTGTCATCCGTGGCCTCTGAATTGCTCTATATTACCACTTACAGCTACCCAGTGGTTTATTGCCTAGCATCCGGTTCTCTCTTCTGTTAAATATTATTCTGCTTTTAAGTTTCTGGATTGTCATCACCTGTGCTACCTAATGCCCATGAAGGTCTACTGTTTAGACTACCTTGTGCCTTTTTCTTGTTGTTTTTCTGAAATCTTGAGCTTGAGCTTTTGTTACATGCCTGTGTAAATGCCAATAAACAGATTGAACATGCAAAAAAAAAAAACAAATATTGCACAACATTTTTCTTTTTTCTGCATATTTTGTTTTGTTCCCATTTTAAGGCTATTGTAAAAAAATTGATGACATAACAGGTAAACAACAAATGTAAATAATTCATTTTCCCATTTATGTTGGGGGTATTTAATGTGATGTTTAATTTTATACGACACATGTGCGATCATGATCATGTACGCTGTAATAAAAAAACGTAAGATATGCCCCAAAATTTGAAAAAAATTACAAATAAACACATTTCCTTTGTTTTTGCTCCTATTTGCGCATTTATATGTTTTATATTAAGGGGAATAGTGCACAGTATTTTTGCAGCATATATTTCGCTATGGCATTAAATGTATTTATTTTTTGCTATTAGCTTTGGTTACAGACAGTAGCAGCACCACATTCTACTTTTATTTTACATTCCTTGCACCTTTTCATCTCCATACCCTAATTTCCCCATTTTTTTCAAAAATATTAGCGCAATTACATATGGTTTTGGTATGGTTAGAAATTGCCCAACAACAGGACAATTTTGAAGAAGTGGGAATGGGCCAAAACGCAGAGGCACGGGTAGCTGCCTTTTGATGAAAAATAGAGCTTCAGTCCTCACAAACAGGTTTATAGGGGTATGGAGAGGAGTTAACTGATTTTGCATTCTTTTTTTTATTCAAAGATGAAAAAGAATGTTGCCATGAACAAATTTCAGCTCCATGAAAACATTGTCAACAACAATAAAATGTGGCATATTGTACACTCCAAAATGAAAAAAATAGCTCAGCACAAAATAAAAATAAACAATACAAAGGTAACTAATGTTAGCATGCTATAATATCTAATTACATACATATTTCATTAGTTGAATAGTCCAAAGTGAGGTTGACTTACTAGATAGAGTATGTGAACAAATCTGGATTTATGCCATAAGCAAATATAAATCTTCTAGGGGTACAATCCCATGACTGAAATGTATACACTATTAAGGAAAGGTGAAAAAGAAGCATGGACTTTACTTGTACCCCATGAAAGGAATGGGGTACATTTAACACCACATTATTTCACCACTTTCCATCTCGGGCAATTTTGAGATTTTTTACATACATGATAAAATCAGCATTTTTGTGCTAGAAAGTTTACTTTGAACCCCCAAACATTATACATTTTCTAAAAGCAGAGGCCCTGGAGAAAAATATAGCAGGTGCTGCAATTTTTTATGTCACAGAATTGTTGCACAGCCATTTATTAAACACATTTTTAGGAAAAAAATACAATTAAAGGGTGCACACAAGCACTGCCAGCCCCATTGTTAGTATAACATGTAGTATACGCTGCATGCCTTTTTGTAAAATTCTTCCTCTAAATACCTTATTCCTTCTCCCTGATAAGCGGTCACATGACCGCCCATCGCTCTCTCCCTCCGATGTATGTACTAGGGAGGGAGGGGTCGAGATCTCCCTCTGATGTCTGCCGGGTGGTCATGTGACTTCCCTCTGTAGTGCATACATCAGAGGAAGAGAGCGATGGGCAGTCACGTGACCGCTGATCGGGAGGTATTTAGAAGAAGAATTTTACAAAAAGGCATACAGTGTATACTACATGTTACACTAGCAGTGGGGCTGGCAGTGCTTGTGTGCAGTAATGTGTGCACTGCTCGGAACAGTGCTACAAGGGGAGAGGGAGCTCACACACAGACTAGCTGACAGGCAGGGAGAGAGGGGGAGGAGGACATAGGAGACAGAGAAGAGCAGAGAGCAGGGCTGTGGATAATGGAGGCACGTAAACTGACCACAGTTTCAGAACTCAGCAGCCATGATTAATTGTGGTCAGTTTACAGGGGGGGCAGAAACTGGCAGGATCAACCAGGTATGTCAGGTGATACAGGGGGCCAAATTACACAGCATAAGAACTGTGCTGTTATTCATGCTTTAAAGGAACAGGATCCTTTTTTTAGGTTAACGAATACGTTAAATGAATTTTAGTGCTTACAAACACAATATAATACCAATTTTTTTGGAAATATATAATATAATATATAGAAAAGATGATGTTGCGTTCAGTAAATAGATAACAAACATGTCAATATTTCAAATTGCACTCACCTGTGAAATGACGTCAAACTAAGGTAACTAAAATTGTCCATAGGTGATGCTTTCAAAGCCTTTTCAGGTTGTCAGTTTACAGTTAAACATGAGCTCTGACACTAAAATTATTATTCTCACTCATTCATGGCATGTTTCTTGCAATCACTGTTTACATATGTGTGTCAGATCTACATCTGCATTCACATTTGCATGTGGTGGGGACGGGGTGCTTTAATATTTACATTTATTTTATTTTAATTATTTGTTTTATATTCAACATTATTGTGATCACAAGGAATGAACAAACACCCTTTGTGATAGCTTTGGGCAGTGGCAAGCACTGTTTATGAAGAGTTTGCACCCTATTAAGGACTTCCTTCACCTCCACTAATAAAAAAACAAACAAACAACCCCAGATTATTTATAATAGTATACAAATATTACATAGTCCTAGAGACTCATATCATGTATGGCTCTTAGCAGATAGTGAAATATACACCCTATGAACTGAGGTTCATTTTGACCCCAGGCATGTTTTGTGACTCTAGATATGTAACATTGTTGGGATATTGGTCTGTGTTCACTTTATCTTCACCTGGTGTGTTTGCAGGTTTATATTGATATAACTTTATTACTTTACTGCCCCCCCCCCACAGGTCAGGTGGCCTTGCTGTGTTCCACTGGAGATCCCTGGGTTCAGTGGTGCAAATAGGGATATTGCCCCCCCCCCCCTTTCTTCTTTGTTCTACTCACTGTATAACATTGTGGACAGTCTACTAACTATGTCTTAGAGATGCCACAATTTCACCTGAATGTGGGCTAGGTTCACTTTAGTAATGTAATTAACTTAATAATTGTAATTAGATTTATTTTGTGTGTTCATTATTATTATTGTGATTTAAGATATAATGAATGAGTTAATACTTCAGTGTTAATCCTGAAGAAGTCATAATGAATCTTAAGAAATTAATAAAATATGATTTTAAACAATGTGTTGTTAAATGCACCTAAATTATTTTCTGGAATACAAGTGAAGTATTCCCTGTTACTTTTTCACCTTTCCCTTAGGCAAATAGTGTATACATATGACTTACTGGAGTAGAGGCTGTTTTCCTAGCAAATTGAATGTTCATTTTGCAAACTGTATACAGTATTCACTTTAATTGGTTAAATGTTGATAAACAAACCTGGATGACTTCTGTTTTTTTGAAGACCCAATCATGTGTGAGGAAAATGAAAAACGATTTCTGCTAGTACATGATTGGGTATTTAAAGTGAATACATTAAAAAAGAAAAAAAGCCCTAAGAACACTAAATTAACTAAACTACCCTGAATATATAACAGCACCCTAATAGAGTTGAGCGAACACCTGGATGTTCGGGTTCGGTGGGTTCGGCCAAACTTCGCGATAAAAATTTTGGGTTCGGTACCGAACTTTACCCCGAACCCCATTGAAGTCAATGGGGACCCAAACTTTTCGGCACAAAAATTACTGTAAAAAAGTCCTGGAAAGTGCTAGAGGGCTGCAAAAGGAAGTAAAATGATTTTAGAACAAAAATCTGTCCCTTACAGCAACAGCAGGAATCTGACCCTATAGGAGTAGGCAATGATTTTAGAACAATAATCTGTCCCTTACAGCAACAGCAGGAACCTGACCCTATAGAACTAGAACATGATTATAGTACAATAATCTGTCCCTCTAAGCAGTAGACTCTACCTAGTCCAGTCATATCTTTCTGTAATGCAGGATGAGATGTTATTAGATCTGCAATCTGTCCCTAAAAGCAGTAGTAGTAGTAATCTCTACCTAGTCCACAATAAGATCGTTCTGTAATGCAGAATGACATGTTATTATATCTGCAATCTGTCCCTCACAGCGCCGGCAGCATCCTCTCCCTATACTAGCCAGAGAGAATGTGACATGCAGCACTAAGTGACTCCAGCTTATAAAGAGGCTGGGTCACATGATGCACTGGCCAATCACAGCCATGCCATTAGTAGGCATGGCTGTGATGGCTTCTAAGCAAACCAGTGAAACGCTTGTTGATTGGCTGTCCTGTAGCTATTCAACAGGCGGCATCAAATAAACGAACCCAGAACCCGAACACAAACTTTTTTTCAAATGTCCGGGCTCGGGTCTGGGTCATGGACACCCCAAAGTTCGATACGGACCCGAACTTTACGGTTCGCTCAACTCTACACCCTAATCCTTCAAACAAAGAAGAACAGAGCATATTTTTTAAACTAATTTTTATCCATTCCTCACTCCAGCCCTGCCCTTCATGTTCTCCTCCCCTATTGGCTGGTCTTCTTCCAGGTTGAATAACAGGAAGAGATGAATAATTTACTAACACCAAAAGAGCCTGAATATGGAGCAGCTGTGCATGTTAATCAATCAGCTTCTAGCTTTGCAGTTACTCCAAATTCTGTCTGCTCCAGTTTTAGTAAATTCCCAAAAAATGTCATTCAACCCTCTACCCGTGTGCCCGAATGATGAATAAACTGGCACTCACACATCATAATATAAGCATCATACTTAAGAGGATGAAGAAAGACCTCGCCTTATCACATGACTGCACTAAAGACACTTGAAGTAAAGGTATGTATTATTGAATAATTGAAGCATAGGATTCAAGGATTCAAGGAGGGGAGGCGGAACACACTAACTGGAGTACTGTTTTAACATTATTAATTTAACTTTATATGTAGATGTTATAACTAGAGTTGAGCGAACCCGGACTGTAAAGTTCGGGTCTGTACCAGACTTTGGAAGGGGTCCATGCCCCGAAATTTGAAAAAAAAATCTGGGTTCGGTATTAGCTGCAGGGCCGCCAATCAACAAGCGTTTTACTCGTTTGCCCTTAGAAGCCATCACAACCATAACTACTAATGGCATGGCTGTGATTGGCCAGTGCATCATGTGACCCAGACTATTTTTGGCGCCTGTTGAATAGCTGCAGGGCAGCCAATCAACAAGCGTTTCACTCATTTGCCCTTAGAAGCCATTACAGCCATGCCTACTAATGGCATGGCTGTGATAGGCTAGTGCATCATGTGACCCAGCTTCTATATGAGCTGGTGTCACGTATGCCGCATGTCACATCGTCTCAGGCTAGTATAGGGAGAGCATGCTGCCGGTGCTGTGAGGGACAGATTATTATTCTAAAGTCATCTCCTAGTGCTATAGGGAGAGGTTCCTGCTGGTGCTGTGAGGGACAGATTATTGTTCTAAAATCATCTCCTAGTGCTATTGGGAGAGGTTCCTGCTGGTGCTGTGAGGGACAGATTATTGCTCTAAAATCATCTCCTAGTGCTACAGGGAGAGGTTCCTGCTGGTGCTGTGATGGACAGATTATTGTTCTAAAATTATCACCTAGTGCTATAGGGAGAGGTTCCTACTGGTACTGTGAGGGACATATTATTGTTCTAAAATCATCACATAATGCTAGAGGGAGAGGTTCCTGCTGCTCCTGTAAGGGACAGATTATTTTTCTAAAATCATCACATACTGCTAGAAGGAACGGCTCCTGCTGCTCCTGTGAGGGACAGATTATTGTTCTAAAATCATCTCATAGTGCTATATGGAGAGGTTCCTGCTGGTTCTGTGAGGGACAGATTATTGTTCTAAAATCATCTCCTAGTGCTATAGGTAGAGGTTCCTGCTGGTGCTGTGAGGGACAGATTATTGTTCTAAAATCATCTCATCATAGTACTACAGGAAGAGGTTCCTGCTGCTCCTGTGAGGGACAGATTATTGTTCTAAAATCATCACATACTGCTAGAGGGAGAGGTTCCTGCTGGTGCTGTGAGGGACAGATTATTGTTCGAAAATCATCACATACTGCTAGAAGGAGAGGCTCCTGCTGGTGCTGTGAGAGACATATTATTGTTCTAAAATCATCTCATCATAGTGTTATAGGGAGAGGTTCCTGCTGGTGCTGTGAGGGACAGATTATTGTTCTAAAATCATCTCCTTGTGCTATAGGGATAGGTTCCTGCTGCTCCTGTGAGGGACAGATTATTGTTCTAAAATCATCACATACTGCTAGAGGGAGAGGTTCCTGCTGCTCCTGTGAGGGACAGATTATTGTTCTAAAATCATCAGATACTGCTAGAGGGAGAGGTTCCTGCTGGTGCTGTGAGGGACAGATTATTGTTCTAAAATCATCTCCTAGTGCTATAGGTAGAGGTTCTTGCTGGTGCTGTGAGGGACAGATCATTGTTCTAAAATCATCTCATCATAGTGCTACAGGGAGAGGTTCCTGATGCTCCTGTGAGGGACAGATTATTGTTCTAAAATCATCACATACTGCTAGAGGGAGAGGTTCCTGCTGAGTGTCCTCGTAGTCCTTGGAGAGGGACATCGTGATACTACTCTACTAAAATCTTGTTACTAGACAGGGAGTGTCGTGGTCG
>BLSH010037196.1:461500-472577 GCA_018402905.1 Glandirana rugosa
GACAGGGAGTGTCGTGGTCGTCCTCAGATTATTGTTCTAAAATCATCTCCTAGTGCTATAGGTAGAGGTTCCTGCTGGTGCTGTGAGGGACAGATTATTGTTCTAAAATCATCTCATCATAGTGCTACAGGGAGAGGTTCCTGCTGCTCCCGTGAGGGACAGATTATTGTTCTAAAATCATTTCCTAGTGCTATAGGGAGAGGTTCCTGCTGGTGATCTGAGGGACAGATTATTGTTCTAAAATCATCACATAATGCTAGAGGGAGAGGTTCCTACTGCTCCTGTGAGGGACAGATTATTGTTCTAAAATCATCACATACTGCTAGAGGGAGAGGTTCCTGCTGGTGCTGTGAGGGACAGATTATTGTTCTAAAATCATCACATGCTGCTAGAGGGAGAGGTTCCTGCTGCTCCTGTGAGGGACAGATTATTGTTCTAAAATCATCACATACTGCTAGAGGGAGAGGTTCCTTCTGCTCCTGTGAGAACAGATTATTGTTCTAAAATCATCACATACTGCTAGAGGGAGAGGTTCCTGCTGGTGCTGTGAGGGACAGATTATTGTTCTAAAATCATCACATACTGCTAGAGGGAGAGGTTCCTGCTGCTCCTTTGAGGGACAGATTATTGTTCTAAAATCATCTCATCATAGTGCTACAGGGAGAGGTTCCTGCTGCTCCTATGAGGGACAGATTATTGTTCTAAAATCATATCATACTGGTGTAGGGAGAGTTTCCTGCTGCTTGTGTGAGGGGTGCATTTCTTGCACAAAAATAAAAAGTGCGTCTTCGTTGCTGTTTTCCAAAAAAAAAGAATTTATTATACTTTTTTTTGTATTAATAAATAGTGCTACATAGTACATTTGCGGCCAGAATGAGGAGAACGTCAAATAAGGGACGTGGTCATTGTGCTGCTGTTGTTGGTGAAGTTCCTGTTGCAAGGAGAGGATGTGGTCGATTTGTGCCATCTACACGCATAAGTGAAACACCTTCTTCAGGTGTGAGTAGCCGACAGAACGTTCAACGTTATATGGTAGGCCCGAATGCCGATCAGCGAATGGTGAGGCCAGAACAAGTACAGGCGCTAGTAGATTGGGTGGCTGACAATGCCTCCAGTTCATTCACATTGTCTCCCACCCAGTCCCTTGATGAAAGCTCAGAGTTGGCACCTGAACCCCATGGCCATCTGTCTTTCACCTCAGCCCCTTGTAAATCAGCCAAGCAGTCTTAGCCCCAAGTCATGCAACAGTCTCATATGCTTTTTGATGACTCTCCTGGTGTGCTTTCTGTGGGCCATTCACATAGCCTTGCCCCAGAAGTGGAAGACATTGAGTGCACCGATGCCCAACCACTTCTGTTGCATGATGAGGACATGGAAACACCAGCGCAGCACGTCTCTGATGATGACGAAACACAGGTGCCAACTGCTGCTGCTTTCTACAGTGTGCAGACTGACAAGGAGGGCAGTGGTGAAGGGTGGGTGGAAGATGATGTGGAGGAGGATGATGAGGTCCTAGACCCCACATGGAATGAAGGTCATGCGAGTGACGTGTGCAGTTTGGAGGAAGAGGTGGTGGTCGCACAGAGGCACCAGCACAGCAAAAGAGGAAGCAGGTTGCAAAAGCGGAGTGAGCATCCCCTAGACAGTATGCCTGCTACTACCCACCGCACCCAGGGACCTAGCACACCAAAGGCAGCTCAAAGGCGCTCCCCGGCGTGGCAGTTCTTCAAGACGACACAAGTGGTTTGCACGCTGTGCAATGAGAGCCCGAAGCAAGGCATAAATGTTGTAAACCTGAGCACAACCTGCATGACCAGGCATATAAATTCAAAGCACGAGCTGCAGTGGAATAAGTACCTCAAAATCCAAGAAAGGTCTTCGCCTCCTCCTGCTTCCTCTTCTGCTGCTGCCTCGGTCTCTTCCTCCACCTCTACAGTGCCAGTGTCACCTGCCACCCAGCAAACAGACGATGTGACAGCAACGCCACCATGTCTGCCAGTGTCCCCAAGCATTTCCACACGGTCCCCTGGAAGTTTACAGCTGTCCATCTCCCAAACACTGGAGAGAAAGAGGAAGCACCCCCCCCCCCCACCCAGCTGCGATCCCTGGCCCTGAATGCCAGCATTTCAAAATTCCTGGCCTTTGAAATTCATTGAAGTCATTCCGTCTGGTGGACACGGACAGTTTTAAAAACCTGATGGTGGTGGCTGTCCCACAGTACGTGGTTCCCAGCCGCCACTAGTTTTTCAGGCGCGCCATCCCTTCCCTGCACAAACAAGTCGGGGACAAGAACAAGTGTGCACTGCGCAACGCCATCTGTGGCAAGGTCCACATAACCCCTGATATGT
The DNA here is from genome assembly GCA_018402905.1 of Glandirana rugosa. NCBI lineage: Eukaryota > Metazoa > Chordata > Amphibia > Anura > Ranidae > Glandirana > Glandirana rugosa. Next base: position 463,849 of record BLSH010037196.1, read on the forward strand.
GGACCAGTAAGCACGGGCAAGGACGCTAAATCTCGCTAACTGCACACTGGGCAAATGTAGTGGTGGGTGGGGCTGAGGCAGCTAGCCATTTGGCGCTATCCTTCCGCCACCCAGGATTGCAGGGCATTTCTCTTTGCTTCCTGTTGCCTCCTCCTCCTACTCCGCTTCCTCCTCCTCCTCTCCCACCTCCTCATCCACTCAGCGTAATGCCTTCACCACCGACTTCAGCACATCCAGGGGGAAACGACAGCAGGCTGTTTTAAAACTGATATGTTTGGGGGATAAACCCCACACTGCGCAGCAGCTGTGGACAGGCATTGAACAACAGACCGATGAGTGTTTGTTGCCACTGAGCCTCAAGCCCGGCCTGGTGGTGTGCGATAATGGGCGAAATCTTGCAGCAGCTCTGGGCCTAGCCGGTTTGACGCACATCCCTTGCCTGGCTCATGTGCTGAATTTGGTGGTGCAGAAATTTCTAAAAAACTACCCGTATGTGTCAGAGCTGCTGCAGAATGTGCGAGCCGTCTGTGCGCGCTTTCTGAGTTCTCACCCTGCTGCTGCTCGCCTGTCTGCATTGCAGCGGAACTTCGGCCTTTCCACTCACCGCCTCCTATGCGACATGCCCACAAGGTGGAACTCCACCTAGCACATGCTGGAGAGACTGTGCGAGCAGCAGCAGGCAATAGTGGAGTTTCAGCTGCAGCATGCACAGGTCAGTCGCTCTGAGGAACAGCACCACTTCACCATCAACGAGTTGGCCTCCATGCGAGACCTGTGTACCATATTGCTGTGTTTCGAGTACTCCACCAACATGGCCAGAGCCGATGACGCTGTTCTCATCGTTACTATCCCACTTCTATGTCTTCTTGAAAAAACACTTTGGGCGATGATGGAAGAGGATGTGGCACACGAGGAAGAGGAGGAGGAAGCGGGGTAATTTCCATGGTTATCAGGCCAGTCATTCACAAGTGGCTCGGAGGGTGGGTTCCTGCACCAGCATAGGCCAGGTAAAAAATGTTCAAGCCAGGGCACAGTTCTGGAGGATGAGGAGTACGAGGAAGAGGATGAGGAGGAGGAGGAGAAACTGTGTTCACAGCAGGGTGGCACCCAACGCAGCTCGTGGGCATCACTGGAGCATGGCTGGGGGGATACAGAGGACACAGATGATACACCTCCCACAGAGGACAGCTTGTCTTTGCCTCTGGGCAGCCTGGCACACATGAGCGACTACATGCTGCAGTGCCTACTCAACGACAGCCGAGTTGCCCATATTGTAACTTGTGCTGATTAGTGGGTGGCCACCCTGCTGGATCCCCATTACAAGGACAATGTGCCATCCTTAATTCCCTCAATGGAGCGTGATCGGAAGATGCGCGACTACAAGCGCACACTGGTAGACGCGCTGCTGAGGGCATTCCCAAATGACACAGGGGGCTCAGTGGAAGCACAAGGCAAATGCGGAGAAGGAGGAAGAGGTCGCCAACACAGCTGTGGCACCGCCAGCACCTCAGAAGGCAGGGTTAGCATGGCCGAAATGTGGAAAAGCTTTGCCAGCAGCACGCCACCACAAACAGCACCACCAGGTGATAGACAACGTCTTAGCAGGAGGCAGCATTTCAGCAGCATGGTGGAACAGTATGTGTGCACACGCCTACACGTACTGACTGATGGGTCTGCCCCATTCAACTTCTGGGTCTCCAAATTGGGCACATGGCCTGAGCTAGCCCTTTATGCTTTGGAGGTGCTGGCCTGCCCTGCAGCCAGTGTATTGTCTGAACGTGTGTTTAACACGGCAGGGGTTGTTATCACAGACAAGCACAGCCGCCTGTCCACAGCCAACGTGGACAAGCTAACGTTTATTAAAATGAACCAGGCATGGATCCCACAAGACTTGTTCGTACCTTGTGCAGAATAGACATTTAGACCGGCCTCACACAGCCATTGGTATACTTGTTTTTTTTTTAATATGTCTCAATATTTTGGGGGCTACCCCAATTAAAAAAAAACAAAAAAACAGTGTTGGCTACCTCCTCCTCCTCCTCCACCGCCACTTCCACCTACACTGCCACAGTCATGGCCTAGTCAACCTCTAGGCTCCTACTCCACATCCTCCTCCTCTTCCAATTTTTATTTTTTTATGTGATTTTAAGTAATTTCCCTATCCACATTTGTTTGCAGGGCACTTGTCCTACTCTTACCCCCATTTTGCTTCCTTTTGCAGCCCTCTAGCCCTTTCCAGGACTTTTTTACAGCCATTTTTGTACCCAAAAGTTCGGGTCACCATTGACTTCAATGGGGTTCAGGGTGCGGGGTCAAGTTCGGGTCAAGTTCGGTACCGGACCCGAACTTTCCCGCGAAGTTCGGCCGAACCAGACGAACCCGAACATCCAGGTGTCCGCTCAACTCTAGTTATAACAATTTATTTTCATTTATTAGTTACTTCCAGTGTTCATTCACAAACAGGAAACATTTCTCCAAAATATCTTGGAGGAAGAGCTGTTAAAGAATATTAACTGGAGGGAAGACAAATGGAAAGTGTGTATCTTACGGGATGCTACCGGCAACTTTAAAATTTGCTTCACAAGGCCTATTGTTTGCACTGGGGTTTGTTGCACTTTTAAAAGTACCCATGCAAACAGAGAATGTTTGAGCATGGTGAGTGGGAAGGCAAATTACTGGCATACCTGATGCACCTGGACTCCAGCCCCCAGTTGTGATAACTCTACAAGGGCTTCCCTCCAAGACCCAGATAACAGACCCTGTCCTAGTGGCTGCAGAATTTCACTGATTCTTATCCACTCTGTACACTGCCCCTGCCGCTCATTTCTTGGCCAAAACCTGTGTCTTTCTAAACAGTGTAACATTTCTATGATTGTCAGCCACTCAAGTGAAAGCTCTTGAAGCCCCCATTAACATGGAAGAAATTGATAAGGCCCTTAAATCTTTTGCATCATTGAAGGTGGACACAGATGGCCTGCCTCTAGAGCCCAAACTTCTTTAACTGGCTCCAATTATTATATCAGGGACCAGTGGCACGAGTGGCAGTTAACAGCCATTTTTCCTCCAATTTCCCGTTATCTAGAGGTACGCATCAGGGGTGCCCCCTCTCACTGCTGCTGTATGCGTTAGCCGTTCAACCCTTGGCCACTGCCCTATGCACTCTCCTGGAGACACGCTGGTTGTGGATCGGCCACCTACTGGAAACTATCAGTTTATATGCTGATGATATATTGCTATACCTGGAGGATCTGGGGTCTTCATTGCATACTGTTCTCCGGTTCATAGATGAATTTGGGACACACTCAGGCCTTAGGATCAACTGGGAGAAGTTCTAAATCCTACCCTTTGATCCCTCTGTGCTCTCGCCACTTCAAGCCTCACTGCCCCTAGCCAGGGTGAGTGTCCTTAGATATCTAGGATTGCAAATTACCCGCTCTCCTGCTGACTACATTTCCATTAATATAGACCCCCTATTTACCTTGATCAAATCTAACATTCAAGTATGGAGCTTCCTCCCCCTAGGGGTCATGGGAAGAATTAATGTATTCAAGATGATTCTGCTGCCAAAATAACTTTACCTGGTGTGGCATGCCCCAGTTTACATCCCACTTAAATTCTTTTAAATGATGGATTCCATTCTTACTTATTTTGTATGGGGACCCAGCTTCCACAAACTACCTTGGCAATTGTTGAAGAATCCTATTTCCCTGGGAGCGCGGCCCTACCTGATTTTAATTTATACTATATAGCTTCCCAGCTTTCCCATTTTTTCTATTTAGACAAGCAGGACAAACAGTGGTACTTAGCCTTAGTATGTTATCCAGCCACTCACTTTGTCACCCACCCTCTACAGGTTATACTACGTTGGACAAGGGGCACACAGGACCACTATGATTGGTCTAGTATGGCTAGCCATCACCTGAAAATTTAGGACCTTACTATGCACACAATCGGGGTACCCGCTTTTCATGCTCATACACCTTTAGGGTGTAATGTTCAATTACCAGATCTAATGATACCAGATCACACTCTTTGGACTTCCAGGGGCATACTATATTTATACCAGGTTTTCACTGGAGCTGGGCTAAAATGTTTTCAAGAGCTCAAAGAGGAGTTTTCCCTCCCCAACTCCATGCTTTTCCGTTATATAAAACTATGGCTTGCCCTACACGCCCAATTTCCTTGCCCCCCTTCCCAGTTCCCATACCTCCCCATCTTGGACTCAATATTTAGTGTAGATCACAATTGATTTCTATATTCTATACTGATCTTATCCCACTCTCAACCACTAAGTTGGTCTATCACCTGAAATCCAGACGGACGTGGGATATTGGGGATGTGGAGGATGAGAACTGGTCTGAAATACTGAATGCATGTAAACAGGTGTCTCCCAAGTCTTCAGATCACTTTACACAGCTTTACATTCTGCATCAGGCATACCTACAGTAACTCCAGTACGCATTGCAAGGTATCGCCCTTCTCACTCCCCTACATGCCCTAGACGTTCCGATACCTGGTCACTTACTGTGAGAATGTCCGGTCATGCATGATTACTGGTTGCAAGTGGTTCTATTACTGCACCACAAGATGGGCTCACCTATTACAGTTGGCCCCTGGTTATGTCTGCTAGGTCTTCTTCCTAACCCTGAGGATGACAAGCTTAGGGCACTTTTTCTACAAGAAGTGCTTTTTATTACTAGGAAGCTCATTGCACGCCAATGGATGCAGACACTCCCTCCTACACTTCAAGCCTGGTGTCAAGAGATCAACTCGGTATTACCCTATAAGAAACTGTACATACATAGAGGGTGCCCAACCAAAAATAGTAAAATCTTGGACCGTTGGTTGGCTGTCTCGGATACCTGCCTTTAATTATATGCTGATACCAAACGCTGTCTGTTTTTTTTTTATGCTAACCCTACTCGTAAGTTTTACTACACCTAGTAATGTACCCCCTCTGTTCCCTCAGAACATACAAGGTATAGTTTGTTTTTTTCTCTCCATTTAGTCATATGGTCAATTTTATGGAGCAGTTTTGGATTGCCATCAATACATACCAGAACTCTACTATGATTGTGTTTCCATGTAAGTCCTTGCTTTGGTTGTAAGACTATTTATGCTTTTTCTCAATAAAACACATTGTAGAGTCAAAAGAACCCTTGTAGTTGCTGTTTATAAAACAACAGATATTATCAACATATATGTCTTACATATACAGTTTTGTTACACATGCACAAACTTTATTTTATGGGATTTTCAGGAACCAATTCCTCTTGAGATGACATATGCCAGGTTCTGCATTTGAATTACTTTAAACCTGTCTATTAAATGTGCTGAAGATCAGAATCCTTCAAAAAGATGAAAACTCCCTTTCATTTGCCAGACAGATCATTTAGAGTTTAGAAGGAACTTTCTTACACCGACATTATTGTCTTCTTGGAAATTGCATAAAACTGGTTCTTTTAAGACATGAATCTTTTTTTTCCCTCTTCTTTTTTTTTGTGTCAGACGCCACTAGTGTCTGCATCCCTCCAGAAGATAGCACAAGGTAGCCATTTAGAGAAAAACTCAGTAATAGTTTTGTTTTAAAGGACAAGGGCTAATCACTAGCTGTTTAACATTCTTGTCACATGACAAGAAGGAAGAATAAATCAGTTAAACAGCAAGATGCAGAACGACATGCATTCATGTAAAAAGGGGTGATTGCCTTTTAACGTTGCACTGTTTTTTTTTTTTAAGCTGTTAAAGCCCAAACATCCTGGTCTATCAGTTTATGAATTATTAATAAAAAGCGAGAGAAAAGAGGCTTTCTTTTTCTAAATACCATCTACTAAGCCACGGCAGACTGAAGTGCCTCACACTGATTCCTCATTTACATAGTCCCAGTTGGAAGCTAATGAAGACTGCTGAGCCACCTTTCAACATGCAGATAAACCTTTATGTATTTAAAAGCAGGGAATATGTGCTTGTTGCTGGCAAATTATTCATCTTAGATCTGAAGTTTTTGACACCGCCTGCGTCAGATAAACTGTCACCCAAATTGCAAACTAATTAGTGATTCAAACATTTTCGAGCTGATTGATGACAGAATAATTTACGCTTGTTTCTCAGTTTCCAGCTGGCACAGGCTGCTGACTGGAGTCCTAATTAACGCTAGTACATCAGTCATGTTCTGCCAAGGCAGCACGTACAATTAAAAGGCAGTTTAAATGGAATATCACATTAAAGAGGCTGATAGATGTAAATGTGAGGAAACAGCGCTTTAGGAAGGAATGACAACAAAACCCACAAACCAAAACAGAATAGAGTTTTTTTTTTTAACTTCTCAAGAAATGCATGAAACAAACACAACAAAAACTAAACAAATAATGAGAAGGCAGTACTTCAGACATCACTAAATTAATTTAAAATTGGTCAACTATTACCTATTTTAAATCCTGCATGGGCATTTAAACTCTACCATGCTAAAATTGTGGAATCGTCATTCACAGGAGTAGAATAATCAGCTCTGCATAATAGATGAGTCAGTACATTACCGTATGGTTGTAAAGACTCTTCCAGGATCCAGTATGTCCAATGGGAAATGTTTACATTTTCCTTGTTGCCTGGGGGGAGCTAAGCAAAGGAATGGTCAGTATAGGTAAGTATTTCACAAACGACTATAGAGAATTGTAGACAGATGTAGCTAAGCTCATTATTAAAACAAACCATCTACCACCATAGTAGCTCATAGGACCTGTGTCTGAGAATAAATATCAATTTTAAGCAGAAGCCTTCTACATGACTCAGTTTAGCCTTGTGCCTGCAGTATTGACCACACTGTAAGTCAATTCAGAGTTCGCCACCTTCATTTATAGAAGGAAATAATTAAAGACCACGCCAACAAATTGTGGCAGTTTTAAAATGTAGGATCCTAAGACTTGAGAAATATCAGTACAAATATTGATTGTATTATATCAGTAGTGCAAAGAAGAGACAATTGGGTCAACTTTTGCTTAAGGGCAAAAACAAACCAGGGCCCATTTATACCCTTAAAAGGCCCAGGGCCATCTTTTATATCTACCTAAAGAGAATGTGAATAAGAGAAGAGAAGAGCTCTTATACGCCTCTATTCAGTGGCCTATGCGTCCTACCTCCCTTCCATTCTAGTTAGTGCTTTTAGCATTCAACACCCGGAGTGTTGGATGTCTGTGTGTTAATCTGCGCACTGTAGATCCTTCCTACAACCTTTGTGGTGGGGTACACAGACATAGGAAACTCGTGGAAGTGTCAAAAACCTAAGACACTGATGGATGGGAGGAGGGTATTTAGCTGACAGGGTCTCTTTAAAGTATTGATTGCATATCTACCTTACAGTTCATGAAAAAATAGACAATATTTCTAACTGGTCACTGTAGGTAATAACTGTTTTTTTTCGGATAAATGTGTAGAAGAGATCAAGTTGATAAAAAAAGCATCAATATTAGGGATGTTAAAATATGTTCAACTCGAACTTTGGGGGTTTGCCTGTTCGGGAAATGTGGTGTTAGGAAAGGATTGCCTGGCCCTTCTCCTGGACTCTTTTGCTGGCTTTTGCCGGTTTTTGTCGTTGCGCGCGTTCATGCGCGCGTGCGTCCGCGCACCTGGGCGCGCGCCCACGTGGGAAGCGGCGCCATACAGCCCCATTTAAGCAGCCTGCACCTGTCAGCAGGTGCTGTTTGTTCTACAGCGTCTGAGTACCTGTGAGCCCCAGCTCTGCTACCTGATACCTGTTCCTGTATTGTTCCTGTCTCTGTGATCCGACCCAGCTTGTCCTGACCTGCTATCTGTCTGCCTGCACCGACCCCGGCTATCCACGACCATCCGCTTGCCTGACCCCTTGTATTGTGCCACCAGCCCGTTTACGAACTCTGCTTGGACTTTGACCATTCTCTGCCTGCCCTTTTTGTACCTTGCCTGCCTGCCAGTTGCCGAGCGAGCCTGTACGACCATCCATCTGCCTGCACGACCATCTGGAGCTTCACAACACCACCAGTGACCATCCAGCCCTCGTGCCATCCCGCACTATGGGACTTCCTGTCTCTACTACCAGGGGTCCCCAAATGGGGTGTGTAAGAGTGGTTGTTCCCTGCATAAGACAGACTGCACCGCCAGGACCGTGACACGTGGGAAATTCGAGTGCCCCATAAAGCAGTGAAATGTCAGCAGCAGGGAAATGTCACCCGCTGATTGGCCAAAACATGCACATGAATTGCATGCTTTGCCCAATCACAGCACGCTCTGCTGTGAGAGCCATGATTGTCTAAAATGCAGGATGCCTTTGGCCAATCATGGCTCAGAGGGTCTCAGTCCACACTCACACTATATAAGGCTGCTTGTACAGTGCCCCGTATGTAGTGCTGTGTGACATGTAGCTAGTTTAGCTAGTGGCATGTAGACAGGCAGTGTAGTATATAGATCTAGTGTAGAGACAGTATATACAGGCACTGTAGTATTTAGATCTAGTGCAGAGAGTATATACAGGCAGTGCAGGCAGTGTATTATATAGATCTAGTGTAGCCTATATACAGGCAGTGTAAGAATATATATCTACCTTATATAATATATATATATATATAATATACTGCCTTCAGTGTGGCCTATATATACAGCTTATTCAGTGTATATTATATAGAGTCAGTTCAGGCAGTGTAAGAATATATATGTACAGTATATATAAATACTCTGCCTTCAGTGTAGACTATATATAT
>BLSH010037196.1:474251-496066 GCA_018402905.1 Glandirana rugosa
TGTACAGTATATAGTATATATATATATATATATATATATATATATATATATATATATAATACGCTGCCTTCAGTGTAGACGATATATACAACTCATTCAGTGTATAGCCAGATGGCTTTACCGCCGCATATTATAAACACTTCTCAGAGCTCCTTACACCCATGCTGACAACAGCACTCAATACTATCCTCCAGGGATACAAATTTAGACCTGACTCCCTCTCTGCCATAGTCTCCATGTTGACAAAACCTCACTTCAATGACTCATCATGGGTCAATTTTCGCCCAATCTCACTGCTTAACCTGTATAGTAAGCTTTTAGCTAAAGTACTCGCTATCCGTTTAAATAATATTGTCGGATCTCTTATCCAGAAAGACCAAGTAGGGTTTATACCCTCACAGCAAGCTGGGATAATGTCAGAAGAGCGGTCTTACTAGCTCATGCAGCTAGATCATGCAAAGTCCCAACATACTTCCTTTCGCTGGACATTAGAAAAGCTTTCAACATACTATCATGGCCATATCTGACCTTTGCCTTAAAAACCTGGGGCTTCGGCCCTCATTTCCTTTCCTGGATAGCCTCTCTCTATAACTCCCCGCATACATCAGATATGAAGGCTACAAATCTGACCCCTTTCCAGTTCTTTGAGGTACTCACCAGGGGTGCCCCCTTTCCCCACTCCTCTTCGCTCTTGCCATAGAGCCACTGGCGCAGCTAGTACGATCCAAACCAGACATTAGAGGCATCAAAATGGGTGGACATCACCACAAACTTTGCCTTTTCGCGGATGATATTCTCCTTTTCATTTCTGCCCCCTTAATCTCCTCCCCAAACTTCCTTAAAACCTTAGACGAATTTGCCAAAATATGTGGTCTAGTAGTGAACCCACACAAATCTAAGGCGTTAAATATCTCTATCGGTCCGACGCTCTTAACTCAACTCCAACAAGTTCTCCCTTTTCCTTGGTCCATGCACAGTATCCCATACCTAGGTATACATCTCACAGGTGATATAACTGGGCTATACTCTGCCAATTATACCACCATGCTAACCCATCTGAACCGCCTTCTGTCCTCTTGGTCCAAACTACCTCTCACATGGATGGGCCACATAACTACGGTCAAAATGACTAGCTTACCTAAAATCCTATATCTTTTCCGAGTGCTACCAATCAACGTCCCCCCCCCACATTACCTCCGCATCCTACAGAGATGCACATTCAAATATATATGGGGAATAGTCAGACCCAGAATAAATAAACACACTCTCTTCTCCCTCAAACTTAGAGGGGGCCTTGGGGTCCCTAACTTCACCAAATATTTCCAGGCAGTGCGACTAGCCCAACTTCCTAAATATCATGCTACGCGTGAAATCCCACTGTGGGTCTCGCTGGAATCAATTGACTACGATCTGTTATCTATGGCCAACCTATTGTGGCTACACCCAAAAGACCATAAATCCATCCACAATCCAATTGCTGCACATGGCCTACAAATCTGGGATAGGCTTAAACTTAAATATGGCCTACAATCCCCACACAACCCGCTACTATCCTTTTTGCAGAACCCAGACTTTTACCCAGCATGGATATCTCCCACGACATTTAGCAACTGGACAAGAGCTAATCAAGCTTGCTCATTCACCAGACACATTTAAAACATTCCCATCTATATGTGAATCCCATGACATACCTAGCTCCAAACTTTTCCGGTACATACAATTCAAGCACTTTTTTGTCCCATGCCTATGTAGTGACTCATCTTTACCAGCAATGTCACTCTTCAAACACACATGTCATAAGGACCCTCACGTGAGAGGCTTAATTTAAATCCTCTATAATCAACTCCTATGCCCTCCACCTCCAACCTCCATACTGTATGTAACCAACTGGGAAAAGGATCTGGGGATACAGCTAGATCCCAAAGATTGGACAGATATATGGGAAGCCGCTAAAACCTTCTCCCAAAGCATAGTAGCTGTGGAAACAAACTATAAAGTTCTTATGAGATGGTACCAGCCCGAATCTCGAAATTCCTAACCTCATATTCTCCCCTTTGCTTTCGAAGATGCTCTGAGTTGGGCACCCACTTCCATATTTGGTGGACGTGCCCCCTGGCAAGAACCTTCTGGGTAAAAATCTTTCAAATATTATCATCCCTGTTTGACAACCCACTGAATCCTGAACCAGTCACGGTCCTTCTGAATAAGAAACCCATAGGAGTTACCAAGACCCAATTCAAACTCCTCCTGCAGGTCACAACCGCGGCAAAACAGACCATAGCGAAAACATGGAAATCTCAACATCACTGAGACCAAAAATAGAATTACTAGAGCCATGATCCATGCCAGAATTGAAGCAATCATTTTAGACAAAACCACAGCACAAGAAAAGATATGGAAGCCCTGGATGGACCGTGTTATAACCCCTAGCTTTGACTATACATTGCTAACCCCTTGAATCTGTACAACTCAATTGTGGGAAAACCTTGAAAGATTATTTTCTCTTTCACAAGTTCACTGCTCATGACTTGACCAGCCTCCCCCTTGGACCCCTACCTACCCCTCCCCTCTTTTCTTTCCTCTCTCCTCCTACTCTCCTACCTCCCCGCTTCTCTTCTCTCTATCTGTCATAATTATATCTTAGGTCACATGTTCACCTTATAGACAAAGGTACTTATAGCTCATCACATCCAGCGTGGTGTCCTCCAACACAGTTGACTCTGAGCTCTATCTTAACCCGACTGGCTCAGTGTGATATCTCTCTCGCTCCTCTCCTCTCAGGACGAGCAATACCCCACACCCTCAAATCAGCCCACGCAAATGCCTGTAATGGCTATGTTTGATGGACACCTCCCCTTCTCGTACTTTGTTTTCAGTATCATAAAACATATATGTACATTATCAATGTAATGATGTATGACGGATTTCGTTACCCTCTCTTTTTTTGCCTTTTTCTTGTTAAACCCAATAAACATTTTGAACAAGAAAAAAAAAAGTAAAAAAAATAAGGAAAAAAAAATATTTAACCACTTCCAGCCCCAGAAGGATTTCACACTTTAGGACCAGAGCACTTTTTGCGATTTGGCACTGCGTCGCTTTAACTGACAATTGCGCGGTCGTGCGACGTTGTACCCAAACAAAATTTGCGTCCTTTTTTTACCACAAACTTCTACTTTCTTCCTCCAGTCTTCCTCCATCTTCTCCTGCCCCACTCCTTCTTCTGGTCTTCTGCTTCTTCTTTCGGTCTTCTTCCTTCCTCTCACCATCGCCTTCTTCTACATCTTATTCTTCCTCCTTATACTCTACCACCACTGCCGTGCCATCCAGAGGTGACTCTCAGTATGAGCGGACTTCAGTTTGACAGCTATTTTATAGGTAAGGCAGAGCCACCCAATGATCTAACCGAGTGACCTTGCTCCCTTCTGACGCCATGTGCCTTCAGAGGGAATGGGGTCACCCATTTACATCACCTCGTGTCCCCGCCCCTTCTTATAAAATAACTGTGAAACTGAAGACCGCTCCTTCTGGGATTCGCCTCTGGACGGCACGGCAGCGGCACTGGCGGCAGAGAAAGAGGAGGAAGAAGAAGATGATGAAGAAGGCAATGACGAGAGGAAGAAAGAAGACCGAAAGAAGAAGCAGAAGACCAGAAGAAGGAGTGGGCAGGAGAAGATGGAGGAAGACTGGAGGAAGAAAGTAGAAGAATCGGGGGGAAGAAAAAGAGCTATTTTACAATAAAGGACTTGTCAAAACTGTCTACTGTTTTTTGTAACTACTACACTTCTTTTTTGGTGAATAGGTAGGGGTACAATATACCCCATACCCCTATTCACACGGGGAGTCGGGATCTGGGGCCCTCTTATTAAAGGGAGCTTCCAGATTCTGTTAAGCCCCCCACCCGCAAACCCCCACAACCACCTGCCAGGGTTGTGGAGATGAGGCCCTTCTCACAATCAACATGGGGACAAGGGGCTTTGGGTGGGACCCCAAAGCACCCTCCCCATGTTGAGGGCATGTGGCCTGGTATGGTTCAGAGGGGGAGTCCCACGCCCACGCCTCCTCCTGCCATGCCAGGGCTGCGTGCCCGGATAAGGGTCTGGTTTGGATTTTGGGGGGACCCCATACCATTTTGGTGCAGGGTTCCCCTTAAATTTCAACCTGAAGGGCCTAGTATGGACTTTGGAATTTGGATTTTTTTTTAAATTTGGCGCGGGGTTACCCATAAAATACTTACCAGACCTGAAGGGTTTGATACAGACTTTGGGGGGACCCCAACGCAATTTTTATTTTAAATTTTGGTGCGGGGTTCCCCTTAAAATCCAAACCAGACTCAAAGGGCCTGGTATGGACTTGGGGGGACCCCCAACGCAATGCTATTTCAGTGATTTTTATCTATATTGCCAGGAACCGGCAAAACATTACAGCCGTGAGCAATTTTAAATGACAATTTTTCTCTTACAAATGTAATTTTGTGGTGGCACGGTTCTAAACATTGCACAGATCCGCCACTTTACAGGCATACTAAGGGGACCCCCCAGGCACAATATTTAAAGGAATATTTCATTTTTATTTTTTCACTTTAAGCATTATTAAAATCACTGATCCTGAAAAAACAATCAATTTAAGAACTTTTTTTTGCATTGATACATGTCCCCTAGAGCAGTATCCAGGTCCCCATACACTTTTTATGGCAATTACTTGCATATAAGCCTTTAAAATTAGCACTTTTGATTTTTTCATGTTCTAGTCCCATTGATTTTAATAGGGTTCACGTGTTCGCACAAATTTTTGGCCTGTTTGCAAGTTCTGGTGTGAACCAAATCGGGGGTGTTCGGCCCATCCTTAATATATGTTAATATTTTAAGGCTCCATGCACACTAGCATTTTTTAAGCTTCTAGAAGCTGCTATCAGCATTTTTTTCTGCTCCATGAAGCGAAATTGTGTTAGGGCCAGTTCACACCATTGAAATGCGTTCCGGATGCTTTTCTGCATGCGTGTTTTTGGCGCGTTTCCGGTCCGTTACGGTGCGTTTTTGATGCAGTCCAGTGCAGTTTTTTCAGCCCTTTTTTCTTAGGACATGTGCGTTTTTGGTGCATGTAGGTGCGTTCCAGTGCGTTTTGGTGCGTTCCGGTGCGTTTTTGATGCGTTTTAGCGCATTCCAGTACAGTTCAGTGCATGAAAAATGCAGCATGTTCTACTTTTTTTTCTGGAGCTGGAACGCACTGGAACTGACTGCACTGGTGTGAACTAAGCCTTTGAAAGCCAAATAACATACTTTCCATGTGTTTTTGAACCAGAAAAAAAACCGCACTGGACTGCATGTGGTGTGAACTGACCCTTATTCTATGTGTCCAAGCACGGTACTTTAGGCTATTAGCATGTTTTGAGCTTCAGCATATAGGAGCAGAAAAAAATATGTTTTTGTAGAGTTTCTTGAAGCGTTTCTCCAGCAGGCACATTGCTAAATTCTCCTAAATGCTCCTAATAGCGTTTTGTGAATTGTACTTTTTACTACAAAAATGCTAATAAAACGCTAATGCTCCTAAAACGCTGCTAAAATGCTACTACAAAAAGCTATTGCCATTGTTTTTTATCCAACATTCTTTCCAGCATTTTTTTAGCTTAAAAAAATGCTACTGTGCTTGGGCCCTTAAAACTTTCTTCTGTATATAACTCATTATACTGTATACACATACAGTATATATATACACACAGTATGTATATGGGAGCCACTATATTTGCTCAGTACAACTGCACAATTTGCATCCAACTTTTTTGTTTTATGCAATGATTATGCTTTACTGCTGCCTCTCACGATGCAAGTCTATGGGGGTTCATTTACTAAAGACTGTGCACTTTGCAAGGGCACTTCTCCTGAGCTTAGTAAAGACGAAGGTGAAACTTCATTTTGAAAAGAACACCCAATCACATGCAAGCAAAAAAAAAAAATATTGTATCTTTGCTTGCATATGATTGGATTCTGGAAGACAGCAGAGCTTATCCTCATTTGTTAAGCTTTGGAGCAACTGCAATTGCAAAGTGCAGTCTATTTGCCTTTAGTAAATCAACCCCTATGAATAAGCCAATACGCATTGACCTCTCTATATAACTGATATCCCAGCAGTTATGAGGGAGAAATTGCATTGGTTGCTTGTAAGTTTCACTTTAGCTGTTACTAGCTGTTACTCTACACTAGAGTTGAGCGGACACCGGGATGTTCGGGTTCGGTGGGTTCGGCTGAACTTCGCGAAAAGGTTTGAGTTCGGCCCCGAACTTGACCCGAACTTGACCCCGAAACCCATTGAAGTCAATGGTGACCCGAACTTTTGGGCACTAAAATGGCTCTAAAAAAGTCCTGGAAAGGGCTAGAGGGCTGCAAAATGAAGCAAAATGGGGGCAAGAGTAGGACAAGTGCCCTGCAAACAAATGTGGTTAGGGAAATAACTTAAAATCACATAAAAAAATGGAGGAGGAGGTGGAGGAGGCCTCAAAAAAAGAATAAGTTCACTTAAGTATACCAATGGCTGTGTGAGGCTGGTATAAATGTTTATTCTGCACAAGGTACAGACAAGTCTTGTGGGATCCATGCCTGGTTCATTTTAATAAACGTTAGCTTTTCCACATTGGTTGTGGACAGGCAGCTGTGCTTGTCTGTGATAACACCCCCTGATGTGCTAAACACACATTCAGACAATACACTGGCTGCAGGGCAGGCCAGCACTTCCAAGGCATAAAGGGAAAGCTCAGGCCATGTGCCCAATTTGGAGACCCAGAAGTTGAATGGGGCAGACCCATCAGTTAGTACGTGTAGGCGTGTGCACACATACTGTTCCACCATGTTGCTGAAATGCTGCCTCCTGCTAAGACGTTGCCTGTCAGCTGGTGGTGCTGTTTGTTGTGGCGTGCTGCTGACAAAGCTTTTGCACATTTCGGACATGCTAACCCTGCCTTCTGAGGTGCTGGCAGTGCCACAGCTGTGTTGGTGACCTCTTCCTCCTCCTCAGCCTTCGCCTTGTGCTTCCACTGAGCCCCCAGTGTCATTTGGGAATGCCCTCAGCAGGGCGTCTACCAGCGTGCGCTAGTAGTCGCGCATCTTCTGATCATGCTCCAGTGAGGAAATTAAGGATGGCACATTGTCCTTGTAACGGGGATCCAGCAGGGTGGCCACCCAGTAATCAGCACAAGTTACAATGTGGGCAACTCGGCTGTTGTTGGGCAGGCACTGCAGCATGTAGTCACTCATGTGTGCCAGGCTACCCAGAGGCAAAGACAAGCTGTCCTCTGTTGGAGGTGTATCATCTGCATCCTCGGTATCCCCCCAGCCACGCTCCAGTGATGCCCACGAGCTGCATTGGGTGCCACCCTGCTGTGAACACGGTTCCTCCTCCTCATCATCCTCCTCCTCCTCATCATCATCCTCGTCCTCCTCATCCTCCAGAACTGTGCCCTGGCTTGAAAATATTTTACCTGGATTATGCTGGTGCAGGAACCCATCCTCCAAGCCACTTGTGAATGACTGGCCTGATAACCATGAAAATGACCCCTCTTCCTCCTCCTCCTGTGCCACATCCTCTTCCATCATCGTCTGAAGTGTTTTTTCAAGGAGACATAGAAGTGGGATAGTAACGCTGAGAACAGCGTCATCGCCACTGGCCATGTAGGTGGAGTACTCGAAACACCGCAATATGGTACACAGGTCTCGCATGAAGGCCCACTCGTTGGTGGTGAAGTGCTGTTGTTCCACAGAGCGACTGACCCGTGTGCGCTGCAGCTGAAACTCCACTATTGCCTGCTGCTGCTCGCACAGTCTCTCCAGCATGTGCAAGGTGGAGTTCCACCTTGTGGGCACGTTGCATAGGAGGCCAGCGAGCAGGAAGGCTGAAGTTCCGCTGCAGCGCAGACATGCGAGCAGCAGCAGGGTGAGAACGCCGAAAGTGTGCAGAGACGGCCCACACTTTCTGCAGCAGCTCTAACATATCCGGGTAGTTTTTTAGATATTTCTGCACCACCAAATTCAGCACATGTGCTAGGCAAGGGATGTGCATCAAACCGGCTAGGCCCAGAGCTGCTATGAGATTTCGCCCATTATCGAACACCACCAGGCCGGGCTTGAGGCTCAATGCCCGCCCACAGCTCCTGCGCAGTGTGGGGTTTATCCCCCAAACATATCAGCTTTAAAACAGCCTGCTGTCGTTTCCCCCTGGATGTGGTGAAGGTGTTACACTGACCGGATGAGGAGGTGGCAGAGGAGGAGGAAGCGGAGTAGGAGGAGGAGGCATCAGGAGGCAAAGAGAAATGCCCTGCAATCCTCGGAGGTGGAAGGACATGCGCCAAACTGCTATCCGCTCAGGCCCACCCACCACTACATTTGCCCAGTGTGCAGTTAGTGAGATATAGCGTCCCTGCCCGTGCTTACTGGTCCATGTATCAGTGGTTATGTGGACCTTGCCACAGATGGCGTTGCGCAGTGCACACTTGATCTTGTCCCTGACTTGTTTGTGTAGGGAAGGGATAGCTCGTCTGGAAAAGTAGTGGGTGCTGGGAACCACGTACTGTGGGACGGTCACCCCACCATCAGGTTTTTAAAACTGTCCGTGTCCACCAGATGGAATGACAGCATTTCAAAGGCCAGGAATTTTGAAATGCTGGCATTCAGGGCCAGGGATATCGAGTGGGTAGGGGGGTACTTCCTCTTTCTCTCCAGTGTTTGGGAGATGGACAGCTGTAAGCTTCCATGGGACCATGGTGTGGAAATGCTTGGAGACAGTGGTGGACATGGTGGCATTGCTGTCATATCGTCTGTTTACTGGGTGGCAGGTGACACCGGCACTGTAGAGGTGGAGGAAAAGGCCGAGGCAGCAGCAGAAGAGGAAGCAGGAGGAGCTCGAGACCTTTCTTGGATTTTGAGGTGCTTATTCCACTGGAGCTCATGCTTTGCATGTAGATGCCTGGTCATGCAGGTTGTGCTCAGGTTTAGAACATTTATGTCTCGCTTCAGGCTCTGATTGCACAGCGTGCAAACCACTCGTGTCTTGTCATCAGCACAATGTCTGAAGAACTGCCATGCCAGGGAACTCCTTTGAGCTGCCTTTGGTGTGCTAGGTCCCTGGGTGTGGTGGGTAGTAGCAGGCCTACTGTCTAGGGGACGGTCGCTCCGCTTTTGCAACCTGCTTCCTCTTTTGCTGTGCTGGTGCCTCTGTGCAGCCACCACCTCTTTCTCTAAACTGCACACGTCACTCGCATGACCTTCATTCCATGAGGGGTCTAGGACCTCATCATCCTCCACATCATCTTCCACCCACTCTTCACCACTGCCCTCCTTGTCAGTCTGCAGCAGTTTCGTCATCATCAGAGACATGCTGCGGTGGTGTTTCCATGTCCTCAATCTGAAACAGAAGTTTTTGGGCATTGGTGCACTCATTGTCTTCCACTTCTAGGGCAGGGCTATGTAGATGGCCCACGGAGTGCTCACCAGCAGAGTCATCAAAAAGCATAAGAGACTGCTGCATTACTTGGGGCCCACACTGCTTGGCTGATTTACAAGGGGCTGAGGTGAAAGACAGATGACCATGGGGTTCAGGTGCCAACTCTGAGCTTTCAGCAAGGAATCGAGTGGGAGACAATGTGAAGGAACTGGAGGCAATGTCTGCCACCCAATCTACTATCACCTTTACTTGTTCTGGCCACACCATTCGTTGAGCGGCACTCGGGCCTACCATATAACGTTGAAGGTTCTGTCGGCTACTCGCACCTGAGGAAGGTGTTTCACTTGTGCGTGTAGCTGGCACAGATTGACCATGTCCTCTCCTTGCAACAGGAGCTTCACCAACACCACCAACACCAGCAGCACCAGCAGCACCACAACCATGTCCCTTATTTGGAACTGTGGTATAGAAAGAAAGTATGGACTTTATCGGCACATACACAAGTACTATTTAAAAACGAGTTTTATTGGTCCTACTTTAAAATTGAGTCACCATTGACAACGGTGCTCACTACAGTAACATATAAAATACTCTTAATACTACCAAGCAGTATATGAAATCCTCGTGGGGGATAAAATTATCCGTATAATAATGCACAACATACACTGTTAATTCATAGCCATAACCATAAATAACAATTCCCACTGTGAGGGGTCCACTTGGCTGACTTGGTAGGGGTGAATTGTTCAATAGCTCAACATGTTTCATGACTCAGAGGTCGCTTCCTCAGGAGCTTAAATTTCTACTAAAGAACAAATACACATTAGTACATATTCCATGAATCAACAAAACTCCAGCACATCAATAGATTGTCACTCACTTATGCCAACAGAGGCCTGCACATCTCCTCTCCGGCCGCCCAACTGTCCCTTATTTGACACTCTCCTCATTCTGGATGCAAATGTACTATTTAGCACAAATTTATATTATTTTTTATAACGCTAATCTGTCCCTCACACCAGCAGCAGGATCCTCTCCCTACACTAGTATGAGCTGATTTTATAACTCTAATCTGTCCCTCACAACAGCAGCAGAATCCTCTCCCTACACTAGTATGAGCTGATTTTATAACGCTAATCTGTCCCTCACACCAGCAGCAGGAACCTCTCCCTCCACCAGTATGAGATGATTTTATAATGGTAATCTGTCCCTCACAACAGCAGCAGGAACCTCTCTCTACACCAGTATGAGGTGATTTTATAACGGTAATCTGTTCCTCACACCCGCAGCAGGAACCTCTCCCTACCCCAGAATGAGGAGATTTTATAATGGTAATCTGTCCCTCACACCAGCAGCAGGAACCTCTCCCTGTACAAGTATGAGATGATTTTATAACGGTAATCTGTACCTCACACCAGCAGCAGGAACCTCTCCTTACACCAGTATGAGATGATTTTATAATGCTAATCTATCCCTTACACCAGCAGCAGGAACCTCTCCCTACACCAGTATGAGATGATTTTATAACTCTAATCTATCCCTCACACCAGCAGCAGGAACCTCTCCCGTAATTCGTATGAGATGATTTTATAACGGTAATCTGTCCCTCGCACGAGCAGCATGAACCTCTCCCTATACTAGTATGAGATGATCTTATAACGGTAATCTGTCCTTCACACCAGCAGCAGGAACCTCTCCCTACACCAGTATGAGATGATTTTATAACGGCAATCTGTCCCTCACGCCAGCAGCAACAACCACTCCCTACACCAGTATGAGATGATTTTATAACGGTAATCTGTCCCTCACACCAGCAACAGGAACCTCTCCCTATACTAGTATGAGATGATTCTATAATGGTAATCTGTCCCTCACGCCAACAGCAACAACCTCTCCCTACACCAGTATGAAATGATTTTTAACGGTAATCTGTCCCTCACACCAGCAGCAGGAACCTTTCCCTATACTAGTATGAGATGATTCTATAACGGTAATCAGTCCCGCACACCAGCAGCAGGAACCTCTCCTTAAACCAGTATGAGATGATTTTATAACGCTAATCTGTTCCTCACACCAGCAGCAGGAACCCCTCCCTGCACCAGTTTGAGATGATTTTATAACGCTAATCTGTCCCTCACACCAGCAACAGGAACCTCTCCCTACACCAGTATGAGATGATTTTATAACGCTAATTTATCCCTCACACCAGCAGCAGAAACCTCTCCCTATATTAGTATGAGATGATCTTATAACGGTAATTTGTACCTCACACCAGCAGCAGGAACCTTTCCCTACACAAGTATGAGATGATTTTATAACGGTAATCTATCCCTCACACCAGCAGCAGGAACCTCTTCCTACACCAGTATGAGATGATTTTATAACACTAATCTATCCCTCACACCAGCAGCAGGAACCTCTCCCTATACTAGTATGAGATGATCTTATAACGCTAATCTGTCCCTCACACCAGCAACAGGAACCTCTCCCTACACCAGTATGAGATGATTTTATAACTGTAATCTGTCCCTCACACCAGCAGCTGGAACCTCTCCCCACACCAGTATGAGATGATTTTATAACTGTAATCTGTACCTCACACCAGCAGCAGGAACCTCTCCCTACACCAATATGAGATGATTTTATAACGCTAATCTATTCCTCACACCAGCAGCAGGAACCTCTCCTTATATTAGTATGAGATGATCTTATAACGGTAATTTGTCCTTCACACCAGCAGCAGGAACCTTTCCCTACACCAGTATGAGATGATTTTATAACGGTAATCTATCCCTCACACCAGCAGCAGGAACCTCTCCCTATTCCAGTATCAGATGATTATATAACGTAATCTGTCCCTCACACCAGCAGCAGGAACCTCTCCCTACACCAGTATGAGATGATTTTATAATGGTAATCTGTCCCTCACACCAGCAGCAGGAACCTTTCCCTATACTAGTATGAGATGATCTTATAACGGTAATCTGTCCCTCACACCCGCAGCAGAAACCTCTCTCTACACTAGTATGAGATGATTTTATAACGCTAATCTGTCCCTCACACCAGCAGCAGGTACCTCTCCCTTTACTAGTATGAGATGATTTTTTAACGCTAATCTGTCCCTCACACCAGCAGCAGGAACCTCTCCCTATACTAGTATGAGATGATTTTATAACTCTAATCTATCCCTCACACCAGCGGCAGGACCCTCTCCCTATACTAGTATGAGATGATTTTATAACGCTAATCTATCCCTCACAGCAATGGCAGGACCCTCTATTCCTAACACCAGCGACAGGACCCTTTCCTGTGACTCCTGCTATCCGTTTTGCCTGTACCTGTTCCAGTTGACCTACCCGGCTTGTTCCTGACTACTCCTGCTATCTGCCTGTATCCGAGCTTGGCTTGTCTTTGACTACGATCCTGCCTGCTCCTTCTGATACCTCGCTGCCAGTCTATTACCAAACCTGTGTGCACCTGACTCCGCTTCTGTATCAGCATCTGCTCTGGACTTGTTCACCACTGTCTGATCCAGCCTGCCTGCACCTGCCTGTGCTCCATTCCTTACCAACATCAGTCTCGCTAGCTGCTGTACCCATGCTCCAGTCTGTGGCACCCAAGTACCAGCCTATTTCAGTCTCCAGCCTGTCAGCTATCTCCAGTCATCCTGCTGTGTCGGTGTTCCTCCACAGCTCTGCCATCAATTCCGGTTCAGCTCCACTGCTAGCAACTTTGCCAGGCATTCTTGCGACTCTGCACTCCCGTGCCTCCTGTCTGCTCGGTCAGGGGCCTCGATTCAGAGGTGCAAGAGAGGCCTTCCTCTGCATATCAGACTCTACTACCAGGTACGTGACATGTTTCACTTTTTGAATTGAATAACTTAAATAAATTAACATTTTGATGATATTCTAATTTTATGAAATGCACCTGTATATTGGTTCCTTTGCTAGCTGCCAAGTTATCCATTAGTGCAGACTATAGGATTTTGAATTTCAGTGTTAATTAAGACCATCTGTGAGTTGGAATGTGGTGGTACTAGAGTGGAGCATGTCTGTGCTGGGCAGCTGTCATGAATTTGATACTGGTGATGTTAATAGCCAAATGTGGCAATGCCTTTACTTGGGAAATGACTTATCACTGGTTGGCCAGGTCCACCTGTTGGTGGATTGACAGTGCATGGCAGCAGCATATTCAAAAGCTCTATCAATCAACAGCCAGGCAGACCTAATGAGAAACTAGTCTTTCAAAAACCAGCACTCTCTGCCCACACCTACTTAAAACCCTTTGGCCACTGCATTTTAGCGTGACAGGTGCAGTAGCTGAGAGGGAAGTGCACAGGGTGTTTTTACCACACAGGATGTAAGACAAAACCTTTGTAAGGAAGAATTGGAAAGCAGTAAGAACTTTACCGTCACCTGCTGGTGGCACTGTGGCTTCCAGACCTATAGGCTGTAGCTCCAGTGTCCACCAGCGGGTGTCTCTCAGCAGCCACAAGCTCATGGTAATATGTCATCACCTGATGCTTGTTGCAGAAAGAGTATTTACCCTCTGTCTGTGCTACTTCCCTTTGCCTTGGCTTTTGTCTATGTGCCCCTGACCTGTGTTCCTGCATCCTGATCCTGTATCCTGAGCCTTGTCCTGTCCCTGCACTTTAATCCTGATTCCTTACCTGCCTGCCTGCCTTTTCCTACTCCCGTACACCCTCTCCCTGTCCTGGCTTGCTCCCTGCTCCTTTTGCCTGATCTTTCGTGTATGACCGTGACTCTGACACCGACTACATGTCTCATATCCTGCTGTCTTTATACATTTGGCTTAAGTAGTTGCTCAGGTGGCTTAATCCTTCCCCACTATTTTTAAATCCAATAATAAAAGATTTGGCCTGGAAAACACCTTAAGATGAAGCTATGATGAGATTATATGAGCCTATCAGTTATATATACATTATAATGTGTAAGAAGCAGTGGTGATCACAGGACAGTATTCTATTGGAAACAATCATTTCACATGCGTGAATGAATATGACAAGGTGCTGTCATATATATTAGATAGTAGTACATATGAATAATGCATTTATTGATGAGGATACTTCCCACAAAACGTTTGTTGTACTGTTGGATAGCACCAGCAGGAAAGCTGCCAAAGAGGAAAAAAGAAGAATAAGTGCTGAAAATTGTCACTTAAAGCAGAGTTCAACCCAAAAGTGGAACTTCCACTTTAAGTAATGGTGACCCCTGACATGCCACAATTGACATGCAATTTTTTTGGGGGGCGAGCGGGTACCCAGCTCCCACTTCCTCTCCAGGTGCTGCGGCGCTGGAAAGGACGTTCACCTCTCCCCCCTCCCTCCCTGCAGAAGTTTGCCTGGCCATTCACAATGCGCAGCATGGCTCTCACATGCGCAATGTGTGTCCGGCTGTGAAGCCACAGCCAGGCGCCCACACTTGTGATGCCAGCACTGCGGAGGGGAGGGTGAGAGGAGAAAAGCGTTGGGCGGCTGCATCGGTGGACCGTGGGACAGGTGAGTGTCTGATTATTAATAGTAAGCAGCTACACTTTTTGTACCTTCTGACATTTAAATGGGTGGAACTTCGCTTTAACCAGGACCAATTCATTTTGATAAAAGTTAACCTATTACATACAATTTTGTAAGCTGCACTACATACTCTTTCCTTTAGACCAATATAAGTGGGAGTCTTAATGGTATCCTGGGCTAGCTAAGATCACCTATCCAATCTGCCTACACCATAGTTCACAGAGTCATGGCCTGAGTTTTCTGGCAGCAAGGAACAATTCTGATATCATGTGACCGATATTTGAAGACGCTGTTTTGATTTTGGAAAGCTCACATTGTCAGGGACAAGACTTGTACTGATCTACTAGGTGAAAGCTAATACAAGCTGAAAAGGAATGAGCTGTATAAGATGCTGTCTACATTTTGCTTAGCTTTCATACAGGTTGACATTCTCAATTTTGTATTCTTTATTAGGGATGAGCGAACACCCCAGTTCGGTTTGCATCAGAACATGCGAACAGACAAAAAGTTCAGGGCGAACATGCGAACACCATTAAAGTCTATGGGACGCGATCATGAAAAATCAAATGTGCTCATTTTAAAGGCTTATATGCAATGTTATTGCCCTAAAAAGTGTATGGGCACCTGGGTCCTGCCCTAGGGGACATGTATCAATGAAAAAAAAAACGTTTTAAATCAATGTTCAGGAGCAGTGATTTTAATAATGCTTAAAGTGAAAAAAAAATCAAAAAATTCCTTTAAATATTGTGCCTGGGGGGTGACCTTAGTCTGTGTGTAAAAAGGCGCATCTCTGTTAGGTGTAGAACATAGCCAGAGCAAAATGACATTTCCATAGGAAAAATTGTCATTTAAAATTGCGGCTGTAATGTATTGCTGGTTCCCGGCAATATACAAAAAATCTCTGAAAAAAGTGCATGCGGTCCCCCCCCCCCCCCCCAGTCCAAACCAGGCTCTTCAGGTCTGGTTTGGATAATAAGGGGAAACCCGCGCCAAATTTAAAAAAAAATTGAAAACCAAAATCCAAACCAGACCCTTATCCGAGCATGCAGCCCTGGCCGGTTAGGATGGGGGGGGGGGGCGAGCGAGCAACCCCCTCCTGAACCGTACCAGGCTACATGCCCTCAACATGTGTAGTATGGGTGCTTGGGGGAGGGGGGCTCTGCAGGGGCCAGACTGCTGCAGTGGAGAGAGCGGCGGCAGGGAAAGAAGAAAGAAGATCAAGATTGAAGACAAAGAGAGGGAGCAAGAAGACTAAAAGAAGAAGAAGACCAGAAGAAGGAGCAGGCCAGGAGAAGATGGAGGAAGAAAGAAGAAAGAGCTATAATACAAAATAAAGGACTTGTCAAAAACTGCCTATTGTTTTTTTTATACTACACTCCTTTTTTGGTGAATGTGTAGGGGTAAAATGTACCCCAAACATATTCACATGGGGGGTCAGGATCTGGGGGCCCTCCTATTAAAGGGGGCTTCCAGATTCTGATAAGCCCCCTGCCGGCAGACCCTCACAACCACCGGCCAGGGTTGTAGGGATGAGGCCCTTCTCCCCACCAACATGGGGACAAGGTGCTTTGGGGGGGACCTCAAAGCATCATCCCCATGTTAAGGGCATGTGGCCTGGTATGGTTTGGAGGGGGGGCATCTGGTTTGGATTTTGGGGGGGACCCCACACCATTTTTTGAAAAAATTTGGAGCGGGGTTCCCCTTAAAATCCATACCAGACCTGAAGGGCCTGTTTTGGATTATGGGGGGGGACCTCACGTCATTCTTTTGAAAAAAATTGGCGCAGGGTTCCCCTTAAATTCCATACCAGACCTGCAGGGCCTGGTTTGGATTTTGGAGGGAACCGCACGCCATTTTTTTTTTTTAATTTTGGTGTGGGCCCTGCTGTTGTAAAATAGTTAAAAAATTGTGATAAAATCCCCCAGGCAAACAGGTGGCCAAAAATTGGGCCTTGCTTGTTGGCGGTGCCAGAACAATGTAACCCCTTGCAGTTACTCCTGTTGGACGGAGGAACTGAGCCTGATATTGTAAATTAGTTTACAAATTCTGACAAAAGCCCCCAGGCAAACAGGTGGCCAAAAATTGTGACTTGCTTGTTGGCGGTGCCAGAACACTGTAACCCCTTGAAGTTACTCTTGTTGGACGGAGGAGCTGGGCCTGATGTTGTAAATTCGTTTACAAATTCTGACAAAAGCCCCCAGTCAAACAGGTGGCCAAAAATTGGGCCTTGGGTGTTGGCGGAGCCAGAACACTGTAACCCCTTGCAGTTACTTTTGTTGGACAGAGGAACTGGGCCTGATGTTGTAAATTAGTTTACAAATTCTGACGAAAGCCCCCAGTCAAACAGGTGCCCAAAAATTGGGCCTTGGGTGTTGGCGGTGCCAGAACACTGTAACCCCTTGCAGTTACTCTTGGTGGACGCAGGAATGGGACCTGCTGTTGTAAATTAGTTTAACCACTTAAGCCCCGGAGCCCTTTTTTACACTTGTTTACAAGTTAAACTCATTTTTTTTTGCTAGAAAATGACTTAGAACCCCCAAACATTATATTTTTTTTCAAACACCCTGGAGAATAAAAATGGCGATCGTTGCAACACTATTTGTCACACAGTATTTGTGCAGCGGTCATTCAAGCACAATTTTTTTGGAAAAGAACGCTTTTTTGAGTTAAAAATTAAGACAACAGTAAAGTTAGCTCAATTTTTTTGTATATTGTGAAAGAGGATGTTACGCCAAGTAAATAGATACCATACATGGATATAATGAATACGTTTATTGTACACATGAAGGATAATATCATGAAACAGCTGACAATAGATTCAAGTAACAGAACAATAACATAAGGCTGACAATTGATCATAATGGGTACATAGTGACATAAATGAAAACAAATGCACAGCAATTATATGCTATGCCGTTCAAGGTGTTGCACTATACACAATACTCTACGCGTTTCGAGGATCCGTTCTCTCGTCAGGAGTATCATATCACAATTAGTCTATGGATATAGATAATACAGAGGGTATATTAGTAAATTGCATGGGAAACAATCTTTGGTAAAAAGAAAAAAGCCTATGAGGGTTTTCTTACAAGTCAGCATCACAATTGTCCCAACAAGTATCCATGGGACAGTGGGCACCCAGAGTGGCATCCAACCCGGGGCTGAGGCGGGGACAATGGGGCCCAATCCTGGGACAAAGGCCAAGGCGACCAGCCAGAGAACACGTAAGGAAAGTAAAGATGAAATTTCGACCACGTCATATCTTTGAAGGAGTATATGCGTTTATAAATCAATCAATATGGTGGTAATATGACATGAGTGTATTTAATGTATAAAGATAAAGTGATATGAATGTGAGGATATAAAAGGAGGTGGCTTGAGGAGGTAAAAGTAAGAATAGTAGAAAAGGGAGAGAAGAGACACTGATGAGAAGAAAGATGTGAGGGAGGGAAGAAAAAAAAAAAAACAAGCCTATTTTGCCTTGTATCGCATGGAGGGACATGGTGGAATGGAGAGGAAAAATAAAAATAAATATAAGTAAAAAATAAAAATCGCAATAAAAATAGCAAATGACCGACCCCAAGCAAACCAAAGGGGTGGGTGCAGAGAAAGAAATGAAGAAAAAGACTATAACATGGTGAAAAACTTACATGGAAGATGTCAGCATGTATCAGTGAACATGTGGCATGGTGAACCGACAAAAGAGTGAAAGGCTGGTCAGTCATGGCTGATGTAGCCAAGGAGTGGGCGTGTCCCCACCAGCGTCATGCTCGGCAGCCAATGGGCATAGCAGGGAAGGAGGGAGCTAAATCCCGGCACAGAGTCAGGAAGGAGCTCATCCCCGCCCATCCCTAGGCGTAGGATGGAATACACGATGAGTCCCCGCCCTGCGGCGGCAGATGACATCGCAGAGCGGGCGTGTGTGCATGGCGCTGATGCACAGGAGGACCCCCCAGGCCGTCCAGCATGGGGGGGAGAGGAGGGGTGCTGCCGCACATCGCAATCCCTTTGGTTGCCTTGGCCTTTGTCCCAGGATTGGGCCCCAGGTTGGACGCCACTCTGGGTGCCCACTGTCCCATGGATACTTGTTGGGACAATTGTGAAGCTGACATGTATGAACACCCTCATAGGCTTTTTTCTTTTTACCAAAGATCTTTTCCCATGCAATTTACTAATATACCCTCTGTATTATCTATATCCATAGACTAATTGTGATATGATACTCCTGACGAGAGGACGGATCCTCGAAACACGTAGAGTATTGTGTATAGTGCAACACCTTGAACGGCATAGCATACAATTGCTGTGCATTTGTTTTCATTTATGTCACTATGTACCCATTATGATCAATTGTCAGCCTTATGTTTTTGTTCTGTTACTTGAATCTATTGTCAGCTGTTTCACGATATTATCCTTCATGTGTACAATAAACGTATTCATTATATCCATCTAATCCACGCACTTGTACCTTGATGCATTTGCTACTTGATGTAACTTTGCAATGGCTTGCCTCACTCAAAGTCCCAACGGCCTCCTTTTTTTTTCTTTTTTATGTATACCATAATTAGGGATGGAGGCTCGCCATTGGTGGGAGTGCCAGACCATATAGCTTTATTTGTCTAGATACCATACATGTTAGGGTTTAAAATTGTGCACACTTTCGGAATGGCGACAAACTCCGGTACTTAAAAATCTCCATAGGCAATGCTTTAAATTTTTTTTTAGGATTACCAGGTTAGAGGTGCAGAGGACATCTTTTGCTAGAATTACTGCTCACACTCTGGTGATCGTGGCGATACCTCACATGTGTGGTTTGAACACCGTTTTCATATGCGGGCGTGACTTATATATGCATTTTCTTTGCTGCGTGAGCTCCCGGTTACGGAGGCGCTTTACATTTTCTTTTTTTTTTTCTTTTTATATTTATTTTATTATATTTTTCCTCTTAACACTGTTCCTTTAAAAAAAAAATCTGATCACTTTTATTGCTATCACAAGGAATGTAAACATCCCTTGTGATTGTAATATATGGTGACAGGTACACTTTATGGAAGGATGGGGGGTCTAAAAGACCACAGTATTATGATCGCAAAAAACGGCTATTCTGAATACGGTCATTTTTTTAAAACCGGCGCGGTTTCCCACCGAGTAAACTAGAAGGGACGTTCTGACGTTGCTTCCCGAAATGTACAAAGGAGTCCCGATTGAAGCCAATTCCAGCTTCCACAGGGACTCCACACAGCGGCCAAAAGTGTCGGATCGGAGCTCCGGTCTCCTGGTGGGACGGGAGACTGGAGAAGAGCAGCGGACGTGACGGGAGGGGGGATGGTCCCTCCAGCTCCCTGGGATAAAGACCAAGCGGCTTCCGAGCCGGATCGGCTATTATCACCAGATAGCCAGCCGCCTGCTCTAAAAAACGATACTGGGGCACAGCCTGTAGCTGCAGGCTATACCCCGATATTTCCACTTAAAGCTGCCGCCGTTTATAAACAACGATTCACGTTAAGTGGTTAAAAATTGTGATGACATGCTCCAGTCCAACAGGTGGTGAAAAATTGGGCCTTGGGTGTTGTCGGAGTCAGAACACTGTAACCCCTTGCAGTTACTTTTGTAGGGCGCAGGAACGGGCCCTGCTGTTGTAAATTAGTTTAACCACTTAACGCGAATCGCTGTTTATAAAAGGTGGCTGCTTTAAGCGGGGGTATAGTCTGCAGCTACAGGCTATACCCTGGTACAGTTTTTAGAGCAGGGGCCGGCTATCCGTTGATAACAGCTGATCTGGCTCGCGAGCCGTTCGGTCGTTATTCCAGACAGCGAGAGGGGACATCCTCCCCTTGTGCCACTGTCTGCCGCTCTTCTTCAGCCTTCCATCCCACCGGGAGACCGAAGCTTCGATCTAGCGCTTCTGGTCACTGTGTGGAGTCCCTGTGGAAGGCGGAATTGTCTTTGATCGGGACTCCTTCGTACATTTCTGGAAGCAACATCAGAACGTCACTTCTGGTTAACTCGGCGGCTAACGGCGCCGGTTTAAAAAAAATGACAGTATTCAGAATCACCATTTTTGGTGATCTGAATACTGTGAAGTGTAAAGGAGGGATGGGGGGTCTTTTAGACCCCCCATCCTTCCATAAAGTGTACCTGTCACCATATATTACTATCACAAAAGATGTTTACATTCCTTGTGATAACAATAAAAGTGATCTTTTTTTTTTTTTTTAAAGGAAGATTGTTAAGATGAAAAATATAATAAAATAATGAAAAAAAAATGTAAAGCGCCACCGTGCCAGCGAGCTCGTGCAGCAAAAAAACACATATGTAAGTCGCGCCCGCATATGAAAATGGTGTTCAAACCACACATGTGAGGTATTGCCGCGATTACCAGAGTGTGAGCAATAATTCTAGCAAAAGACCTCCTCTGCACCTCTAACTTGGTAACCATTAAAAGAATGAGTACTGGAGTTTGTCACCATTCCACCAGTGTGCGCAATTTTCAACCGTGTGATGTATGGTATCTATTTACTCGGCGTAACATCCTCTTTCATAATATACAAAAAAAAGGCTAAATTTACTGTTGTCTTATTTTCTAACTCAAAAAAGGGATTAAAAAAAAATGCTTGAAAGACCGCTGCACAAATACCGTGTGACAAAAAGTATTGCAATGATTACCATTTTATTCTCTAGGGTGTTTGAAAAAAATATACAATTTTCTAAAAAAAAAAACTGATTTTAACTTGTAAACAACAAATGTAAAAAAGGGCTGTATATATTTTAATACACCAAGTCAATTGTACTATATACCTTATGTACAGTGTACACTGATATATAGTACACTGTGCGTGTATATATATATATATAT
>BLSH010037196.1:498224-518311 GCA_018402905.1 Glandirana rugosa
TTAAGAAGCTACATAGTAGTCATTGTTCTGCTTTATATTGATTAATATTCCATTCCAAAAACAGGCAGACTTACAGCTTGCTATGCTTGTCAGCTTCTGAGTGTGAAATCACAATAGCCTTATTCATTATACATCATTGGAATTGTTGTTATCATGGTCATTGTCAGAATGTCTGCAAGAAAGTAGGTAAGCTAATTCCAAAACTAGAATCATGTCATTGACTCTCTTTTGTGCTTAAACATTCATTAAACATTGACCCTTTATATCCTCCTCTACTTTCTTCTATACTGCCCCACATTGGTCTGCAGTGGAAACACAGCAGTAAATTGGAGTCTCATCCTGTCTTCCTGCATTAACATTTTCACTGCCAGACCAATTTTTCTGTTGTTACATATTATTAAAAGTGATCCAGGCTTTCGTATGGAGAAGTATCTGTCAACCCAAGCCCTTCTGTACAATTGTGCAAGCAGCATGGGAGACCCACCAAAAAAAAACATGGCATTAGAAAGGTATTAACAATGGCAAACTCTAGATTTTCTAAAAGCTGCGGACATATTTGTCTTGACTTTACATGTTGCATGTTATGTTTTCAAATATTTATGAAATTTGAATTTTCAGTAAAAAAAAACAAACTATATTCACCACATTTTTCATTGAATATAAAAAAAAATATTAGAATTATAATCACACTATTTCTTTTGCCATGTTTTTTGGTGAGTCTCCCATGTTGCTTGCACAATTTTTCAAAACAATTTGGGTTGATAGATACATCCCCATTTAAAAAGCCTGAATCACTTTAACTTAACAAGGGAAAACCCTCAGATTAAGTTTAAAACAAGCTCAAGACTGCTATTGCATTTTCCTATTCCTTCTGTGAGATTGCCTTAATCCTTCACCATGATGTATAACATATACAACATCCATGGCCCTGGAAGAGTTCCTTTAGGTGCTATCTCTTTTATAAATATGAGGATGATGACATCTTCAAGCTGTGTTCTTGATGTTGACAAATAAATCATGTACAACCCTGAATATATATTGTACAAAACCAACCTGAAGATGTTAACACTGTCAGATGAAGGTTAGAGTCCACAGAATCTGTGTGGCAATAAAATTATTGCCATTGTTATGACCAGATGACTTCACTGAAAAGGGAAAAGAAGTGTGAATGTGTAATTTGCTGGTGGAAACATGCTAACAGATTGCCTTCTGTGCAGCTTCTGTCCTTCAAACTCATGAGTGCAGTAAAGAATGGCAGAAGTACTTCATCTTTAATAGAGAGAAGGAAAAGGAGTAGTTGGCTTTGTTGCACCTTGGGATTGGAAATACTTCTCCAAGGACGTAAAGCCATTCAAATTTGCGTTATGAGTTCTAGTTCTCACAAATGCAAATGTGATACACTGTCATCACTGGTTATCAAGTTAACCCAGTGAGTTATTTTATAGGTCTATAGAGGAAGAGGAAGGACCACAGTAAAGATTTAAGTCTGGATCATGCAGAGAGTCAGATGATTAGTATGCATTTATAGTGAACAGTATGCTAGGACTTGCAAACTATTGTCAAAAAATGTCTCTAGTTCAATCAGATACTGAAATATTGTATTATATAATATAACAGAAATGCAAAAAATGAAGGAAAAGATACAATAGATAGATAGATAGATAGATAGATAGATAGATAGATAGATAGATAGATAGATAGATAGATAGATAGATAGATAGACAGATAGATAGATAGATAGATAAATAGATAGATAGATAGAAAGATATACACTACATTACATATTGTATACATTATAATCTCTTTCATTTTGATTGATAGACTGATGGATTAAATGCGAAAGAGCAAATAGATTTTCCCTGTAACATAAGAGTACACGTAATTTTTAAGTAAGTTATATCACACAAGAAAAGTAACTCCTAGTTTAAATCCTAACTAAAATGCTATAAACCTCCAATGACTGCTTGCCTGTTTACGTGTTATATTTTAAAAAAGTAAAATATACAGACAAATATATGTGGACAAGGAAAATTTTCAATCAAATTGATGATGATGACTGAGTAGTGGAACTGAGAGAGAGTTACGTACTCCTACAATGCTTTTCTATGTGGAATGTGTCTGTTGAACCAGTCTTTCCTAACTGGCTGTTCAAGCAGAATGGGTGTCCCAACAAACACCACCAGCCAGTGCAATTGATAAAAGTTATCAAAAGTCTGTTAATTTCTGCTATAAGCCATTTAAAGTCAAATTCTGACAAATTTATCCCTCATCTAGAGTCAATTATATTACCAGGACATTTAATTTTATATGTTTGGTTCTATTTAAAGTCTTTCCTACATTTTTGCTCTATTTTATTTAATGCCATAATTTTAAATACCATACATTGTTATCACGCACACTCTGAACTGTTCAACTCATTCGAGTAAATGAAAATATTTCTCTGTAATTTTAAAATGTTTTCCTCCAAACACAGTACATTCACGGAAGCACTTGTCTTAGTCATAATCCGTAAGTGGTTTTAAAAATCTTAGGCTCACAAGATAACTGATGGTTTCCTGAGAGGTAGCCACTTGTCTGTTAATGACATGTTGCTGATTCTGTTACAAAATTGAATCTTATTGTTAAGAGCCCTATATGAACCAACACCTCTCAAGCTTGTGAAATGACAAATGGAAAGTAAACATACACCATATTTCATCAGAACATGATAGTTTATATCTTGCACTTTATACATATCCAGGATTAATACCAAAGGTGTCTTAGGGCTCATTCTCATTAGATGTATTTGAAAATCTATGCAGTGGCAATTGTTGATACACGTTTCTGATGCATTTTGTTGCATATTTTGGGGAGCTTACTGATTTGATTTGAATGGCGGAAAACAAAATAATGCATTATGAATGTCATTTCCCCCCTGTGTAGTTTATCAGTGGAAGTGGATTCTGTTGGAAACAATATATTTTGCATGCCCATGTGCAGTTTGGTGCACTTTGGCCATTATATTGCAATGCATGACAAGTGAAATCCCATTATTGTCTGGGGGGGGGGCAATTCACAGCTATGCAACATTCTTCTGTGTGATTTCAAAAAGGTGCAGTACTTTAGATGCAATATAGTGCATTTTTGGGGAATTGGCCCCATAGTCTTCAATGAGAGCGCATGAAAAATTAATGAAAATACATGAAAACACATTGAAAAAAACAAAAGAAACAGATGAACATGCAGATGCACAAATGTGAACCTACATGTGATATGGAGAGTGCAATATATAACAGCCTATTTTACTAAGGTAAGTATTTACATAAAGCCATACATTTGGGCCAGATTTGTGCACATTGCAGTGTAATATAATTGCTGATTTTTACATTGGACATTATCAGAAGATGATTCGGTCACTGCCATATGCACAAGTAAAGCAGTGTAGAGCCATTCATGATAATGGCAAAGCTGTACACTGTACCTGGCGTGCCTTGGAGAAGGAAATACACGGACAATTATGCTGAATGGGCTCAGCCAGCCTGTGTGCAAAAGCCCTAAATAATAATAACATAACTTCTCCAGTTTTAAAAAGGGTTGTTATATTAAAGCAATCCAAACAAAACTTATTTTTTTTTTTTTTAGTTTTAATTTGTGTGTACATGGGAACATTTGTCATTTTTTTTATTGCTGTCTATGACCCTGTTGAGGACATTTATTCTCATTTTCTGCGCTTATGGCAACAGAGAAAGTGAGGGTAAATCTTAAAATTTACAGTTGTCATAGGGACAGGAGTAAACACTGACAAACAGGCACATGTACTCTAGACAGCTGTCAAAAGTGAAATTCCCTCTTCATTTTTGGAGATTGTTTTTCACTTCCTGTTGTGCTTCCAGGACAGGAAGTAAGCGTAAAGCTGGTCATAGATGGATTAAAATTTGTCTGGTTCAGCAGGGACTGGTCTAATTTCCATCCATCTATGGCAGTTCCCATTCCAGAGAAGTTGATCTAACAATTGACTTCTCTTGAACTGGCCTGTTGAAAAATTGGCCTTCGATCAGTGTTGCAGCCAATTGGCTGTAGCGATGATCAGTGCATTCTGAATGCAGAGGGGTCCCTGCAATACAATAACACAGTGGAAAAGATATCTCTATCAACCTCGCTTGTGTGGATGGGGAAATCTGTCCAGTTTTTTTAATCAGCCTAATTGATCCATGAAAGACCAGGTTTAATTCTCCAATAGGGACACAGACAGTAATAAAAACCTTACAAAGGTTACAACCCTTCCTCACTCTAATACCGCAAAATTGGTTTCAACCAACTTTATATAGTAATGACATCTACAGTTAATATTTTTATGACTCTAGGGAGAGAGCACTAATGATTATATCACTTTTCATACATTTATTCCTAATAATTTTATATTGCCTCCACTGTAAACAATGAAAAGTAAAACTGCTGCAAGAAATATACCTTTTTTGTACTTTTGGGTAACTAAACGTTTTGACAATTCTAGACAAATAAACAGAGCATGCACAGGATTGATGATTACAGTAAACTTGTTTACACTAGGAAATGTGAAGAAGTAGCAGGTAATAATAGCAGTAAAAAAAACAAAAAACAAAAGATATTTTGTGTTGAGCCATCCTTCACTAGTTTGTATTCTTCTTTTGTTGCTTCTCGTGGAAATAGAAGATGTTAGTGTAATAAATAATTGTGGTTATAATGGAACACAACTGTTAAGCCAGGGTTGGGATGAAATAATGACGTTTATCTAAAGCCAAGATTTCTACAGTTTTGAATAGAGCGTGGAAAGGTTACAACTGTTTTCAGGTTACAGTCTATCTGTGCAGGTTGCTCTCTGTGACGTGCAGGGAAATGCATCCTCTCTTTGTCTAGGTGAACATTGTTAACATGGCAGAAGCTGTTGGGAGATTAGAAATTCACAGTTGACCCTGTAGTAGGATCACAAGGGATGTCTTTCAATGGGGGCACCTGTTATGGTGACTAAAGCAGGATATAGGCGGATCAGAAATTGGCCAGTTTAGAAGGAAGCAGTTGACTTTCGTTCGGTGTGTACTGCTGTCTATTCAACACATAGCACACACTGAATGCAACCATTCATTAAAAATGTGACTGCCCCCTCCATCACCAGTGCTCTGCTATCTTACATTGTGTCCTGCCTGTCACAGATCCCCCTTCTATGCCTGCAGTCAACTCCCTCCATATGCCTCCATGTTTCCGCTGTTCTCCAAAACCACTCTGTTTTCTCTGATTCCCTCGAAGGTTCTTCCTCCACTGCCCTTTTCAATACTTTTCTTTTATTCACACACTGTATTTATTATGTGAATGTATATATATACATTGTACAGAAGTGCGTAAACTGTTAGCGCTATATACAGTAAATCCTGTATTATAATAATAATAATAATAATAATGTATATGGTTGTACATATGTGTTTACTTTTTAAAATGGCTTGCTGTGCTACAGTTGACCTATGATACGTATAGAAATTACGCATGCAAAATTGCAGGAGCAATGCCTCCAAAACACACTGTCTAATAATAGCAGAATAAAGCAGGCCTACCACGTACAATCAAGTATCAAAAAATTCAAGAAGAAAACCAAATAATGCTTACTCACCAAAATATTTTATTATGCATATATACTGTACCTATATTTAAACTACATTTTAATTCTCTTTTTTTTTTTTTTTGGATAGTCTGTTGTTTAGCTCATTGTCACGACACCTGGGGTTAGGTGACAGATGAGCACCCCTGGGGTGCGAATCACACCGAGGGTTGCGAAGCGCACCGCTAAGGTTGTGGACCTATAGCTCACTGCTGCTAATGAGTTCCAGCTGGTATGGGAAGAGGGGCCCCTGGACCATGGACACTGAAACACAGTGTCATGGGCAGCGCTTCCCGGTGTGCACGCACAGAGGAAGTGCGCATGTGCGCAGGCATGTACGCAACAGGACAAGACGGTGCACACTCATCGCCCAATAAGAATCTTGGCCATCCTATAAAAGGCTGCTCATTATGCCTCCTAATTGCTGGATCGTCTTCAGCTCTCCTGTGTTCCTGAGCCTGCATCTCTATTATCCTGATTGATTCCTGCTGTGACCCGACTCTCTCCTGTGCTTGACCTTAGGCTTTACCTTGGACTTCTCCCTGCCTGATTCCCGGTATCTGACCCTTGGCTTGCTCAACGGACTTGCTAGCTACCTGAGTCCTGGTGTTTGACCCCTGGCTTGGCTAACAGACCTGCCTTCCATCCACTTGCACCTGATCGTCAGTCAGCATCTGGGACTGAACTTGCACTGCATCCTGCTCTCTTAGACTGGTCTTGCAGACCCTCTGCCAGCTGATACCAGTCTTGTCCTGGAAGTGGCCCCACAGCTCTGCTGGTTGTTTACTTTTATCTCTGGCTGCTGTCAATCTGCTGTCAGTGTTCCTGCTGCTTCTCTCAGCCTGCGAGTATCCCGACATGCCTCATCCATCTGCTCTGGTGACCCGTGCTTCTTTATGCACTGTACCTTCTGTCTCAACCCCAGAGGTACACTGCGTTCAGCCGTGAGAGGAGCCTCTCTCAGCATTTCAGCCTCCAACCAGGTACGTAACACACAGGGAGCTAGTGCATCAGTTTCCCCCTGGATCCAGGTCACGGCCCCTGGGGTCCCCTAGCTCATGCTCGGCTGGCTATAAGTGGAAGAGAGGAAGCAGCAGCGCAGTAACATCGAAGGATAGTCAGCGGCTTAGCAAAGGGTCAGGCCCACAAGCAGACAGGAGAAACAGAGAACAAGCCATAGATCGGGGTATCAGGCAGGCAGGGATACACAGAGAATGAGCCAAAGGTAAGGATATCAGGCAGGCAGGGAAAGTAAGAACAAGCCAAGGATCGGTACACAGAAATAGACACAGAGCATACAACAGGAACAACCACACACAAAGCCAAACACACACAACATTGATCAGCATTGCAGGCTTGCACTGCCAGGTGTTATATAATGTTCCTAATTAGGGCCTGGGGTGGAGCCCAGCTGAGGAGGGCTAGTAAAGCATACAGGTGAGGGAGGCCCGGCCTTTAACTGGACACCTGCAGCACGGTAGGCAACAGATAAGACATTAATGTTTACAGTGGTTTCATGACAGTACCCCCCCCCTTATGAGGTCTCCCCCTCCCCTGCTTGGGTCCAGGCTTGGAGGGAAACCTCAAATGAAACCTTTTCGCAAATACCTCAGATGCAGGAATTCACAACCTCCCCTCAGGACCAAACCCTCTCCAATGCACGAGGTACTGAAGGATGCCTTTACAAAGGCGAGAATCCAGAATTTGACTAACCTTGTACTCCTGATTCTCCTCAGAGACCGGAACCACAGTAGGGAAAGGACGAGAGAATTTGTTGAGGATTAAGGGCTTCAGAAGGGAAACTTGGAAGGAGTTAGATATTCTGAGGCTTTTGAGGACTGAAATTTAAAGCAAATTGGGTTAACCCCATAAATTATAGAATAATAGAGCCATATCACTGTTCTACAATCATCTTCAAATTGTGTGTGAAAAG
The DNA here is from genome assembly GCA_018402905.1 of Glandirana rugosa. NCBI lineage: Eukaryota > Metazoa > Chordata > Amphibia > Anura > Ranidae > Glandirana > Glandirana rugosa. The sequence continues at coordinate 505,766 of BLSH010037196.1, forward strand.
CCTATTGCAGGCGCATGGAGCCATATTAGTGTTCTAAAATTTAGTACAATAATATGGCTCTCTATGCGGCTGGAAGAACAGTAATATGGCTCTATCCCCCTTAAATAGGCTTTTCCCATACACTTTGAAGATGATTTTAGAACACTGCTATGGCTTCTCCCACTAATTTATACTTTTCACACACAGTTTGAAGATGATTGTAGAACACTGATATGGCTTCTCCCGCTAATTTATACTTTTCACATATAGTTTGAAGATGATTGTAGAACAGTGATATGGCTTCTCCCAGCTAATTTATAGTTTTCACACACAGTTTGAAGATGATTTTAGAATACTGCTATGGCTTCTCCCGCTAATTTATACTTTTCACACACAGTTTGAAGATGATTGTAGAACAGTGATATGGCTTCTCCTGCACACAGTTTGAAGATGATTTTAGAACACTGCTATGGCTTCTCCCGCTAATTTATACTTTTCTCACACAGTTTGAAGATGGTCCACATCCACCTCCATTTTTGATTTTTTTATGTGATTTTACTTTAAAAATGCTTTTAAGTTATTTTCCTGTCCCCATTTCTTTGTAGGGCACTTGTCTGACCCTTACCCCCATTTCCTTCCTTTTGCAGACCTCTAGGACTTACCAGGACTTTGTTACAGCCATTTTAGTGCATAAAAGTTCGGGTCCCCATTGATTTCAATGGGATTCGGGGTCCGGGTCAAAGTTCGGGTCCTGTCCGGACCCGAACCCGGACTTTGTCCCGAAGTTTGGCCGAACCAGCAGAACCCAAACTTCCAGAGGTTCGATCAACTCTACTGATGAGCTGAAGGAATTGGAGGAACCCAGCATGACCCGACACCTTGGAATCATGTCCCCAATGAAGGATCTTAGGTCTTAATTCAGTGGGGACAAAGGTCTTGCCAGGAGGAATTTTAGACTCCAGAGTGGTGGAATGGGCAAGAATACACCTGGTCAGAATGATCTGCTCAGGTTCAGAGGTGGGCTCCTCGTCCAGCGCGTCAAACGACCTAGAGATTGCATCAACTCGACTGTGTCAGGAACCAGGTTTGTACGTGATCGTAAAATTGAAATGGGAAAAGAACAGACTCCACCTGGCCTGTCGGGAATTCAGTTGTTTAGCATACTGTAAGTACTGTAAATTTTTATGATAAGTGAAAATTGTTATGGAGTGAGGGGAACCCTCCAAGAGATGATGCCATTCCTCTAGTGCCAATTTAATAGCAAGAAGCTCCCAATTGCCAATAGTGTAATTTTTCTCTACCTGAGAAAATTCTTTGGAGAAAAACACACATGGTTGTCGTTTATTCTCAGAAAATTGAAGAAGCACCACTCTTACTCCAGTAGAGGAAGCGTGCACTTCAATTAAAAATGGGACCCCAGGATTAGGTCTCCTCAAGAGAGGACTAGAAACAAAGGCTTGTTTCAGATCATGGAATGCAGCGACAGCATCAGGAGGCCATTCCATCTCATTTGCACCTTTCTTAGTCAAGGTAATAATAGGCACAGCAATAGAAGAGTAGTTCTTAATAAATTGCCTATAATAATTGGAGAACCCAAGAAATCACTGTGTGGCCTTGAGGCTGGCAGGAAGAGGCCAGTTGGCAATGGCCGAGACCTTTTTGGGATCCATACGAAGACCTAAACTGGAGACAAAGCATCCCAGAAACAGGGCCTCAGAACATTCAAAAGAACATTTCTCCAGCTTGGCATACAGGTTATTTTCCCTAAGGCACTGGAGTACAACCAGGACATGGTTTCTGTGGACAAGCAAATTTTCTGAAAAGATTAGAATGTCATCCAGATAGATGACCACAAATTGATACAGCAAATCCCTGAAGACCTCATTGACGAAGTTTTGAAATATAGCTGGGGCGTTACACAGCCCAAAGGGCATAACCAGGTATTCATAATGCCCGTCTCTCTTGTTAAACACTTTTTTCCATTCGTCAACCTTCCCTTATCCAGATCAGATTGTAGGCACCCCTGAGATCCAACTTTGTAAAGACAGAGGCGCCTTTCAATCTGTCGAATAGCTCAGAAATTAGGGGTAAGGTGTATCAGTTCTTGATTGTCACAGTGTTTAAACCTTGATAATCAATGCAAGGTCTTAAGGTGCCATCCTTTTTGGCAGCGAAAAATAATACTGCTCCCGTCTGTGACAAGGACTTCTGAATTAACCCTTTTCTCTAGGTTTTTAGTGACATACTCTGACATGGCCTGGGTCTCAAGGATGGACAGAGGATAGGTACGACCCCTGGGTAGAGTCGCTCCAGGAACAAGGTCAATGGCACAGTTAAAGGACCTGTGAGGAGGAAGCATTTCAGATGATTTCTTACAGAAGACATCCCGGAAATCGTTATATGCAGTGGTAAGGGTAGAAGAAACCGACGTAGTGGCAACAGGAAGTCTCTCCTTCAGAACAACCTTGAGTAGACAGGGTGAAAAACAGGAGGAACCCCAAGCCAATATCTGCCCAGAAGTCCAGTCAACATGTGGAGAATGGAGCTTTAACCAGGGAAGACCCAATATGATGGTGGTTTAGGCTTTAGGTAGGACAAGAAAGGATATCTCCTCCTGGTAGAGTATTCCTACTGACATCTTAACTGGAAGGGTCTGGAAGCTGATAGTGCCCCCAGGAAGAACCATACCATTGATCGCAGATACCACCAATGCAGTGGCGAGAGGTGAAAGGGTAAGCTTCATGGAAGAAGCCGTTCTCCAGTCCATAAAGTTGCCAGCAGCTCCAGAATCAAGGTATGCCAGGACCGAATGAAAATAAAAGGGCGCTAGCTGCTGAAGGGACACGGCCCGGTTCCCCAAAGATGTTCTGAAAGAGTTTCAAGAACCTAGACAGGCTAGAGACTGATGGGTCAATCGCTGGGGCAGCCCAAGCTAAAGCCTCACTGGACAGGAGAGAGATAATGTAGGCCACCTTAGCCAGATCAGACGGGAAGTTTTGAGGCGGGAGCTCAAAATGAATGGTGCACTGGCTGAGAAACTCCCTGCAGGCCTTAGCGTCCCCAGAGTAATGGGACAGAGCCGGTAATTGCAACGGGTTAGCAGCTGTGATTGTGACTGGAACCAATATGGCCACAGGCTGCGTTGGAGGTTGTTGGACTGGAGGTCCTAGGGAGGCTGGTCAAAGCGGGATGCCAAATCCTGCAGAAATTGCATCACCTGAGTCTGATTAGACTCCTGGGTCTCCAGTCTGCGGACTATGCCCTGCAGCAGATAATCTGCAGGTAGCGGAGCATCAGCTGGGTCCATGGCCGCTCAAACTGTCATGACCCCTGGGGTCAAGTGACACGTGCGCACCCCTGGGGTGTGAACCACACCAAGGGATGTGAATCGCACTGCTAAGGTTGTGGACCTATAGCTGACTGCTGCTAATGAGTTCCGGCTGGTACGGGAAGAGAGGCCCTTGGAGCACGGACACTGAAACACAGGGAGCTGGTGCATCGGTTTCCCCAGAGCATGGAGTCAGTAGGTATTCACCAGAGCCTCTGGTGGTGAATATGGATTTGGCTGCAAATGGATCCAGGTCGCTGTCCCCAGGGTCCCCTAGTTCACGCTTGGCTGGCTACAGGTGGAAGAGAGGAAGCAGCAGCGCAGGAACAGCAAAGGATAGTCAGCTGTCTAGCAAAGGGTCAGGGCCACAAGCAGACAGGAGAAACAGAGAACAAGCCAAAGATTGGGGTATTAGGCATGCAGGGATAAACAGAGAACGAGCTGAAGGTCGGGGTATCAGGCAGGCAGGGAAAGTCAGAACAAGCCAAAAATCGGTACACGGAAATAGACATAGAACATACAACAGGAACAACCACACACGAAGACAAACACACACAACATTGATCGGCATTTCAGGCTTGCACTGCCAGGTTTTTATATAATGTTCCTAATTAGGGCCTGGGGTGGAGCCCAGCTTAGGAGGGCTACTAAAGCACATAGGTGAGGGAGGCCCAGCCTTTAACTGGACACAGGCAGCAAGGTAGACGACAGATTAGACATGAATGTTTTCTGTAGTTTCATGATACTCATTCACAGTCTGACTATGGCTCACACATATTAATTTGCTCCTCCCCAATTAAAAGCCTTTATCCCATGGGTTAGTAATAGTGGTAAATTCGTAGTTTCAATATGAAATACTGTATATGTCAAAAATAGGAACATTTTAGACGTGTATGTTTTTTTCTCAAGCTACGATTTATTTTCTATTTAAAACATAATTAGAATGAGAAGTACATTTCTTTTTGTATTAAGTGACTGTGGCCTAAAGCATGCTACAGGTATTCATTGGTCATAGAGATGATTGGAATTTAGTCCTATATATATTAAAATGTCTTTCTGACTTTCCACAAACCCTACCTCACATTTATTGTTGCTATTAAAAGGGAAGAACACCCTTATTCTCTTATAAGAATATTATATCTGTTTGTTATACAGTGCCTTGAAAAAGTATTCATACCCCTTGAAATTTTAAACATTTTGTCGTGTTACAACCAAAAATGTAAATGTATTTTATTGGGATTTTATGTGATAGACCAACACAAAGTGGCACATAATTGTGAAGTGGAAGTGGAAAATGATAAATGGTTTCCACATTTTTTACAAATAAATATCTGAAAAGTGTGGCATGCATTTGTATTCAGCCAGTCAATACTTGTAGAGCCACCTATCAGTGCAATTACAGCTGCACGTCTTTATGGGGATGTCTACCAGCTTTGCATATCTAGAGAGTGACAATTTTGCCCAAAATAGCTCAAGCTCTTTCAGATTGGATGGAGAGTGTCTGTGAACAGAAGTTTTCAAGTCTTGCCACAGATTCTCAATTGGATTTAAGTCTGAACTTTGACTGGGCCATTCTAACACATGAATATGCTTTGATCTAAGCGATTCCATTGTAGCTCTGGCTGTAAGTCTGCCCCAGTCTAAAGTCTTTTGGAGACTCTAACAGGTTTTCTTCTAAGATTGCTTTGTATTTGGCTTCATCCACCTCCCATCAACTGTGACCAGCTTCCCTGTCCCTGCTGAAGAAAAGTATCCCCACAACATGATGCTGTCACCACCATGTTTCACTGTGACTCTGCCACACATAGCATTTTGCTTTTAGATCAAAAAGTTCAATTTCTCTTACGTTCATTGACAGACGCAGCCTTTATTAATGACACATGGGATTTATGCACATTCTACTAGGAGTAGACTAGGCAAAAAGAAAAAAAGCAAGCTGGCCCCTCCCAGGGGGCCGTCCTCACTCAGCATATAACCCCCCAGCTCTGCATAGCATATCAGTTTTTTTTTTTCCAAAAATGTTTATTGAATCAAATGAACATTACATAGAAAAAATAGTTCAATTAACAGCATGGATATATCCAGAGTATCATATACTTTCATGAGTAACAAATTTAAGCATACATGAATGGTTCAGATCTAGATATAGGTGTGTGTTCAGTTTAGACCTTTTCCCTTTCTTTATATCTCTTTTATGTATAGTGTATTTATGTGTCTTTGAGCGCCAGGGAGCCAGGTAGATGTGGTGAGAGGTATGAAGGCTAGGGTGGCCGATGTGTTAGTTTATAGTATATTTGAGAGTGTATAAAGTCAAGGTAATTACTCTCAATGGTGTAACCTTTAACTCTAGAAATCTCATATAAATTTGTGTAGCGGATTAAGTGCATTTACATAGGGGACTCCACTGCGACCTGCACTAGATGGAGTTTTCCCTATGATAAGGTAGGTGGTATGGGGAGGAAAGGGGGTGAGGGGAGGGAGGGGGGGAGGGGAGAGAGAAGAGGAAAAAAAAAAAGAAGGAAGGAGAAGGGGGTTACCCTTTTCCTTAATTTGCTTAATATTAATTCCCTTTATGATCGAGATGGGTTAACAGTGTATGTTTTTCTCTCTTTTTCTTTTTTTTCTTCTCCCTCTTTTTGACGCAATGAGAAGAAGGTAGGTATTTAGGGGGGTGTGTTGTGTTTATATTGTATCCATTTTGACCATGTTTTGGTATATTTAGATGGGCAGTCGTGTGCTATGGCAATCAGTTCTTCCATGTTTGCTATATATTCCAGTTGTTTATGCCATCCATTATTGTTGGTGGCTGAGGGGAGCCCCAATGTCTGGGAATGCATAATTTTTCTGCATTGATCATATGTTGAGTTAACTATTTGCGATATAGCATGAGGGGTAGATGTTGTATGTGTAATAGGAAATGTCCTAGTGTTAGAGGTATGTTTTGAGAAGTGATTGAGTTGATTTGGCCCCTTACTTCCTCCCAAAAAGGGATAATAAGTGTACAGTTCCACCAAATGTGAAGGAGAGTTCCTTTTTCTTGTTGACAGCGCCAACAGAGGACGTTAGTGTTCGGCTTATACAATTTAAGGGTGGAAGGCGTTTTGTACCAGCGGGTTAGCAGTTTAAAGTTATTTTCCTGTATGGTGATATTCACTGAGCCTTTATGTACTAGGTCGAATACTTGATGCCATTGGTTTTCCGTTAAATCAGTTTCTAGGTCTCTGCTCCAGGCCTCACAAAATTTGCTATTATTGTTTGTCGTATTCTCCCATCAGATAGAATGTATAGTTGAGATAGCGTGTTGTATTGGTTTTCTATCTCGACATATCTTGTCAAAGGGTGTGGGTGGTGACGTAAGGTTGCTAGATTTTTTAATGGTGTTGAAGAAGTTTCTGATTTGAAAGTATTTCCAAAAGTTAAGTGAGGAGTCTGGCCATTGGAGCTTAAGTTCTTGTAGGGATAGTAGGGTGCCTTTGGGGGCAATGTGGTGTATGAGAATGTCTGGGTGGTGTTCGGGCCTTTTGAGGAAAGAGTTGTCCTTGCCAGGGGGAAAGATTGGGTTGTATAAAAAGGGAGTCATAAGGCCTACTTGATCCGAAATTCCTTTAGTCTTGGCAGCTATTTTAAAGGTTCCCAGGGTTGGGCCTATGAGAGGATGTTTTTTAAGTTCTTGAGGGAGGTGTGTATAAGGGATCCAGGGTGTGAGGTGTAAGGGTATGTCAACGCAGGAGTTTTCTAGTCGCACCCAATCTTTGCTAAGATGATTAGTGTTCCAATCGATAATTCTTTGAAGTTGACAAGCCCAGTGATATAACCTGATATCTGGAATGCCTAAGCCTCCTTTGAGCTTTGGAGTAGTAAGTTGAGTGTAGTTAATTCTGGGTGTTTTTTTGTTCCAGAGAAATTGGGAGCATAATGTTTTAAAGCTGTGAAAGAAAGCAAGAGGGATTGCAATGGGAATAGTCTGGAGGAGATAGAGAATGCGAGGAAGGATATTCATTTTTATGATTGCGGCTCTGCCGAACCAAGAGAAGTGGGGTTTTTGCCATTTGAGTAAATCTTCTTTAATGTCTTTGAGTAAAGGAGGGAAATTACTGGTAAAGAGGTTTGAGTGGGAGGTTGTTAGAAAGATACAGAGATATTTGATAGCTTCTTTTTGCCAGATGAAGGGGAAATTTGAAATGCATAATTTAGTCATGTTAGGAGGGAGAGATATATTCAGGGCTTCTGATTTCGAGAAGTTAATTTTGAAGTGTGAGATGTATTGGAATTCACCGAAGTCTTTTAGGACGTTGGGTATTGAAGTTAAGGGGTCTGTTAGGAAAAGTAATATGTCATCAGCAAAGGCCGCGATTTTGTACTGGTCCTTTGCTATTTGGATTCCTTTTATGTCTCTGTTTACCCTTATTTTTTGCAGAAAGGGTTCCAAGGTAAGAATAAAGAGTATGGGGGAAAGTGGGCATCCCTGGCGAGTGCCGTTGTGGATGGAGAAGGCGTTTGACAGGAGGCCGGTGGCCCTTACTCTGGCCGTTGGTTTGTTATAAAGCGCCATTATAAATGTTATTAGCCTTGGGCCGAGGCCTAAAGTTTCTAAAGTTGTCTGCAAGTAGTCCCATGCCAGCCTGTCAAACGCCTTCTCCGCGTCCAGTGAAAGTAGGAAACCTGGGGTTTTGGTGCTTTGAAGCCAGTATTGTATATTGATTGCTTTTGTTGTATTATCCCTTGCTTCACGGCCTGGGACAAAGCCAACCTGGTCTTTATGGATCAAGTTGGGGACATATGGGAGGATTCTATTTGCTAAAATTTTAACAAATAGTTTAAGATCTGTGTTTAAAAGAGAGATTGGATGATAGCTGGCTGTTTGTGATGGGTCCTTGCCTGGCTTCGGGATGATAGATATGTGCGCTTCAAGGAGATTGTTAGGAGGAACTTCTGTGTGTGAGAGACAGTTGAAAGCTTTTAGAAAGGGACTGGAAAGGACTTCTGGAAAGGATTTGTAATATGCGGCTGAGAAGCCATCTGGGCCTGGGCTTTTGCCTGTTTTAAGTTGTTTGAGAGCTATTTTAAATTCTTCATCAGTGAGTGGGCCATCTATACTAGATGCAGTCTGAGAGTTGAATGCTTGTGGTGCGTATTGGTCTAGGAAACCTTTTAGAATTGAGTGTCTTGTTCCCTCTAGATTGGGGGGTTTGTGTTCAGGTGGTAGGTTGTATAGTTTATTATAGTATTCAGCGAATTGGTTTGCGATCTCATTGTTTGTGTGGACTAGGGTGCCCCCCTCTGTCCGGATTGCTCTAATAGAGGTGCTAGCTCTCTTTTCTTGAAGTGCTCTGGCGAGGTAATTGCCGCTTTTGTTGCTGCGTTCATAAAATAATTTTTGGGATAGTATGTATTTTCTTTTAGCTTTAAACCCTAATTCTTCTGATAGCAATGTCCGTAGTTTGGTTAGTTCCTTTAGAGTGGTGTTAGCTCTTGTTTTATTGTGTATGTGTTCTAAGGCCTGTATGTCTTTTAGAAGTTTGTTGATTGTGTTTTGCCTATGTTTTTTGGGTGTTGTGGCTTTAGCTATCAGCAAGCCTCTAATAACGCATTTATGCGCCTCCCATTGTGTGATTGGATTAACTTCTGGTGTGTCATTATATTTAAAGAAGTCCTTGATGTTGTTGAGTATTGTTGTATTGGATTCTGGGTGCGTGAGGATGGAGGCATCCAATTTCCATACTTTTGAGGGTGGGGAGTCCTCTGGGAACTTGAGTGAGAGAGTGATGGGATGATGATCTGATAGACACATCGTCTCAATTGTAGCTTTGGAAAGTATTTGTACAATAGATCAACTGCGCCACCCTAAAAATATTGTGTGTCAAAATAATATGTGAAGAGCTGTTATTATAACAATATAAACCAGTGCTAATAAATACTGAAGAAAATTGAAAAAAATGTGTATGTGCCCCAAATTAAGTCAACACATCTATATGACTTGAATATATCTGCAAACTGGCTTGGAAGGCCAGTGTGGATCCCTATGGATTGACAAACAAAATCCAGTAGGTTAAAAATGCATGTGTATAAACCATATTAATATAATAAGAAAAATATTAAATAGTCCATCCATTAAAGTTCTCCGTGTTAATAATCATTATATAGTCCATATAAAGTGCTCCGTGCTCAAAACCGTGAAAACAAAATATTAAAGGTGCTCCGTGCTGTTCAGTGACGATCCCCTTAGGTGACCCCACTCACCAGAATTAATGGACCCCCAGCTTTTCAGTCTGGGGGTCAGTAATGCTTAATCCAAGTGACAGGCTGTATATGGATCGTATTTCCAGCGGCACAGAACCCCCTTCACAAATCCATTGCAGACCGGGCTCCAGTATATCAAAGGTGTATGGAAAGGAAAGAGATAGCCTCCATAGTGAAGTAACGTTTAAAATAATTTATTGCGCAAACCATAAAACTACTCACAAAATATTGGATGCTTCTCTCATTTAGCCTCAACTAGGCTGTGTGCGGCGTTAGGTTGGCGTGCGTTCCACCTGTGGCGGACGTGATGTCAGAGGATGTGGACGGCCAGGAAATGACGTCAACGCGTTTCGCTTAACCACCAAGCGTCATCACGGATGACGAAAAGCTAAATCCTTTCCATACACCTTTGATATACTGGAGCCCGGTCTGCAATGGATTTGTGAAGGGGGTTCTGTGCCGCTGGAAATACGATCCATATACAGCCTGTCACTTGGATTAAGCATTACTGACCCCCAGACTGAAAAGCTGGGGGTCCATTAATTCTGGTGAGTGCGGTCACCTAAGGGGATCGTCACTGAACAGCACGGAGCACCTTTAATATTTTGTTTTCACGGTTTTGAGCACGGAGCACTTTATATGGACTATATAATGATTATTAACACGGAGCACTTTAATGGATGGACTATTTAATATTTTTCTTATTATATTAATATGGTTTATACACATGCATTTTTAACCTACTGGATTTTGTTTGTCAATCCATAGGGATCCACACTGGCCTTCCAAGCCAGTTTGCAGATATATACAAGTCATATAGATATGTTGACTTAATTTGGGGCACATACACATTTTTTTCAATTTTCTTCAGTATTTATTAGCACTGGTTTATATTGTTATAATAACAGCTCTTCACATATTATTTTGACACACAATATTTTTATGGTGGCGCAGTTGATCTATTGTACAAATACCAGTATAGGTACCCCAGCGGCACCTGTTTAAACAGCAGCCCCCAGGATACCTCACTTCCCCTTAAACTGTAACAAGTTGAGGAGAGTGTTGAGTGCCTAAATAAAAAGGTATAATCATAAACCGTAGCGCGGATAAAATAATAACATACAGTTTTGGAAAGTAAATGGAGATCTTTTTGGGAGAGCCAGAAATAATCGATTCTGGTATAGCGATTGTGAGGCATGGAGAAGAATGTGTAATCCTTTGTGTTCGGGTGTTGTACTCGCCAAGCATCATGCAGGAGAACTGTGTGTAATTGCTTTTTAATTTGTTTGAGGGCTCTAAAAGGAATTGAGGAGGTGCCAGTTGAAGTATCTTCTAGAGGGTTAAGGGCAATATTAAAGTCCCCTCCCAGAATGAGTATTCCCTTTTGAAAGGAAATGAGGTCAGTGATAATTTTCCTAAAGAAGGTAACTTGGGCGTGATTAGGACTATCTATATTAGCAATGGTTATTGGTTTGTTCCAAAGATTACCCTTGATAAAAATATAGCGCCCTTCATCATCTTGTAAGGAGTCAGTTATTTCAAGGGGGATTTTTTTAGATATTAAGATTGCAACTCCTTTAGTTTTGGCTAGATTGTTTGTTGATTGGAAAATTGTGGTAAAATCTTTATTTGTCATTTTTGGGGTCTTATCAGATCGAAAATGGGTTTCTTGTAGCAGAATTATGTCTGCTTTTAAATGTTTCATATGTTGGAGAAGTTTACTTCTTTTTTCCGGGGCGTTGAGCCCTTTTGCGTTAAGGGAGATTAGTTTTAAGTCCGGCATTATGTGTAAGGAGGTGGGAAAAGTGAAGAAGGAGAGAGAGAAAGAAAAAAAAAAAAGGCCTGGGAGAGGGGAGGTAGGGAGATGGAGGAGATTCAGGGTGCGCACGAGCTGGGTATATTAGGGAGGGAGGGGTGAAAATCACCGACTACTAGGGGCGACCAGCACCACCTAGTAAAAACACAGAGTGTCGGAGAGAGTCAGCCGGGATATGAGCCGCAGCTGTTGTGGGAAGGGGTCGAAGCCAGGAAGGTGACAGTTATTATCCGAATGTTTTGTGTAAGTAGTGTGTGTAGGGATTTACCGCGGAACTGCCACACCGCGGCCCAATAGTCTGTGTGGCTGAATTAGAAGGAGCACTGAGGGAGAGGGGTTGAGATTTCTTGTTAATTAGGTGGGGATGTGCTTGAGCACTGTACGCTTGTGTTATGTTGAAGATAGGCTGTTGTGTGATAAAAGTATTGTGGGGAAGTGTTGTCTTACCCACCTGAGTTTGTTGTGGAATGCTGGCAGGGTAAGGTTGTAGCCATTGAGTGTTTTTTTTTTTTTTTTGTGTTAGGAGTTGCGGGTTTAGATTATATGTCTAGAATAATTGGGGATGGCATTCTAAGATGTGTTGGAAAGGTCCCATGGACTATTGTGGGGGAGAGGTTAAGGTGAGGGGAAGAGGTATATGTTGGTTGATTGGGGAGATATTTTTTATTTAATCGTGTGTACAAGGCCAATGTTTGGAAACTACATGTTTGCGTCTGATTATTATGAGGTAGGGATTAGTGTTGAGCGAACCCGGACTGTAATGTTCGGGTCCGTACCGAACTTTCGGGTGTCCGTGGCACGGACCCGGACATTTCAAAAATCGTTCGGGTTCGGTCCGGGGTGCCTGGCTTGGGCTTGCTAAAAACTTTACAGGCCCAGGCACGGTGCCTGTGGGCTTTCAAGCCATGCCTGGGCTTGTAATGTCAGGCCCAAGCGAGTTGTGATTAGGGATGGAGTATTATTAGTCTGCGTTTGTACATCAAAGGTTTGTAACCGGAACATGTGTGCTAATTTATTTTTTATAGAGGGGTTAGTTGGTTGTATATGGAGAAGGGGAGTGGAATTGGAGAGGGGGTGTTATCAGGTACCCTGGAAAGGTTGTGTAGAATCTTACGGTAGGGGTTAATAAGATCTGTATATTAGATTTGGGCGTTGAGGATTGTGTTTTTTTTTTTTTTTTGTG
>BLSH010037196.1:523300-534183 GCA_018402905.1 Glandirana rugosa
TCAACATCCACCCCCCTTTCCGTTTTTTTACTTGCTTTTAATTTATTTTCCCTATCCCCATTTATTTGTAGGGCACTTGCCCTAGTTTGAAGATGATTTTAGAACAGTTATATGGCTTCTACGTTAATTAATACTTTTCAGACACAGTTTGAAGATGATCCACATTCACCTCCATTTTTGCTTTTTTTATGTTTTTATTTTTTTAAAAATATTTAAAGTTATTTCCCTGTCCCCATTTTTTTTTGTAGGGCACTTGCCCTACCCTTACCCCCATTTTACTTCCTTTTGCAGCCCTCTAGGGCTTTCCAGGACTTTGTTACAGCCATTTTTGTGCCTAAAAGTTCGGGTCCCCATTGATTTCAATGGGGTTCGTTGTCCGTGCGATCGTTCGGGTTCCGTCCGGACCCGGACCCGGACTTTGTCCCGAAGTTCGGACGGAACAGCAGAACCCGAACTTCCAGAGGTTCGCTCAACTCTAGTAGGGATATCTGGAAGTGTATAGTTCACTCTTATATCCGGTAATAACAATATTCAAGTAAACTTGCAAGCCAGTTAAACATAGAGTTATTCCTTAAACTGGTGTTAACTAACAAACACTGAATGCTGAGTATAAACATAAAACTCCTTAACAAATTGTAATACTTGTATGATCTGACCTTCCCGGGGAACAGAACAATCAAGATTTGGAGAGAAGGAGGTATTTTGGATCTGAGATAATAAATATCTAGGGTACCCAATTAAGCACGCACGTATGGTTAAGGTGCCTGGGCGTGAGGGGTTGGGAAACTAGTAGGTGGTGGAACCTGGGAAAGATGATTTTTAAACTAGATATATTCTCAAGAGGTCATATCTTTTCCTGGTGAGCCAGAGTGGGTCCCTATAGGCCAAAGGCAAGGGGTGAGAGGGGCGGTATCCTCAAGTGTGAGGGTTTACTCGACTCCATGCCTCGAGCCTATAGTGTCCCACCGCCTTCGTGGGGTCACATCACCGTGCTACTTGCAACCTGGATAGGTCAGAGCATTGGTATTTGTAGGATTGTAGTGATAAGAATAAGAGGGGTGATTCCTAAGTTGAAAGGGAAATCAACATGCAAATTCTTGGTGCACCTTTAAATTAGCATGAAGGGCGCGTACTTACTCTGTGTGGGTGAAGTCCCTTCTGATGTATCTTAATGGGGGGGAGTGGGATCTAGAGAAGTAAAGAATTAGTTGTCTTACCTTGATTAGTGTGTCGAGTTTAGTTTATATGATGAAATTTGCGAGAACTGATGGTTAGTCAGGTTTCTCCAAAGGGAATACACCCACACAGCCGAGATAGGAAAAGGGGTATACAGAGGAAATTTAAATTAGCGTTATGCATAATATACATTAAAGCGTACAGTAAATAATAAACATGCAAAAGTGGTGGTTTTGTTCAATATGGGGAGAAAGGTAGTTATGTAACATTGTTGTCCTAGAAGGAAACACCTGGTGTATTATATATCGTTAACATTTGAAGTAGGGTATCAAAAAGTTAATAAGCTTCTTGCTGTCTTGAGAGCCATGAGGGATCAGGAGACTTGGTGGGTTATGGAAGGCGGCGAAACTGAACCTTATGTGAGTGGGCCAATATACCAGGTAAATGAAAACACTTTTCTGCCGTAGTGTAGTGAGTCTTCTCCTTTTTTAAAAGGAAGGTTTGAAGTGTGTCAGTTGGAGCAGTCTTGTGAGCTGTTGTTGGGTTTTTGCGTTCAGTAGAATGTCTATTCCAATTATATGGCTTGATTCCCGGGATAAAGGTTATATGATCACATGTAGGGTGGTTTTAAAGCTCAGTCTTTCCTTGGCTTGCGGTGGGCCGGTGAAGAAGTGAGACTGCCTTCTCTTGGAGAACGTCTGTTCATAGGGGGGGGAGTGTCTAAGAGAGAGCCTGCGTCTCCTTTGGGAGTGGAGGTCTGGTTGTGCGGGCATTTCCATGGGTTCTTCAGGAGGAAAGTCCTGGAGTTGTGGGCGTAAATCTGAGTACCAGTTGGGTAGGTTAATTTGTGGAATGTTAAGTCTATCACAAAAGGAAGGTAGATCTTCAGGCACTTTTAAAAGTACCGGGCGGTTTGGAGGACCTGCTGAGAGACAGAATGGAAACTTCCATCTGTAGGCTATATTTCTGTCTCTCAGGACATCCAGGAGGGGGCGCATATCTCTGCGTTGTTGTAGTGTGATCTGCGAGAGATCTTGGAAAAGTTTTATTTCATGGTCTTGATATAATATGCGGTTCCTGAGCCTGGCATTGCGGAGTATTTCCTCCTTTAGCTGGAAGTTCACTATATTGCATATTATATCTCTAGGGGGGACGTTGTCTCTCCCTCTGGGTCTGAGTGCTCGGTGGTACCTTTCCATGTCCACTGGTGTTTCTAGCGGTCTCCCTAGGAGGTCATTAAAAATGGCTAGAAGCGCGGGCAGGAGCTGGTCTGATTCAAAAGATTCAGGCAGATTTCTAATTCTTATATTGTGCCTGCGTCCGCGGTTTTCCAGGTCTTCTAGGTGACGCCTCATGTCTCTAAGTTGCATGGTGTGGGCATCCAGAGAGCGCCTGGATGTTTGTATTTCAAAGTCATGGCGATCAGTAATGTCCTCTACCTCTTCTAGCCTCATGGTCATATTATGAACATCCCTTCTTAGGTCTGTAATCGCTGCTGTAAATGTAGCTTTTATATCAGCAGCTATGGCTTGTAAGTCAGATATGCACACTGGCTGATGTATCTGCTCTTCCGAGCATGCTGTTTTTCTTACCGCGCTCGTGGTGTCTTGTCTCTCGGGGCTGCGGCTACTGTGCCTCACTGCTTCGCCTGAGGCCTGTAGTTCCGGTTTCTTATTGCCGGGCCGGGAGCGAAATATCTCCGCGATCGGAGTATCGGCGTCCGCGGGATTCGACCTCGGGGAGCGCGATCGTGTGGGGGACATATCCCCTTGGTTTTTGCCCATCTTTAGTGCTCCTTCAGTGCACTTGTAAAGGAACCGCGGTGTGGCAGAGCTCTGCACTTATGCTGCCATCTTCCTCTGCGTTCCGGCCACACCCCCCAGTTTTTTTATGCCTAGTGCAAGGAGTTAGACCTGGTTCCCTGCTGGGATCTGCGGTTCCCCATTTTTCTTCCTTTTGCTTTTTTCAAGCTATCTGATGAAGACTGCTATCAAGTAGCCGACTGGGGCATAGAGGATACCTCGAATCCTGAAATTTCCCCAGCACGGCCGACCAATGTGAGCTACCTTTAGCTTTAGCGGGGTCCACCGCATCGTACCCGTTCTGTGCGGGGGGCTAGTGGGCGAACCCCACTTACGGGTGACCGGGCTGCACTCGCGTCCAGGTGCGTTCTGGCCGGCAGCATCCCTCCCCACCTGGGGGGAGGAAGATCTGCTACCGGGTGGCTACCCGCTGCGCCCGTCGGGAATGGTGAGTGACACCACCCTTCCCCCTCTGGGGTGCGGAGGGGGGGCGACTAGCGGTACCGCAAGTCCGGCGTAAGTCCGGCGGAGGGTCATGGGGTCAAGGTTCCTGTACTATTTCCCTCCTCCCCCCACCCCCACCCCGATCCTGCGCCGCACCCCCGCGCTACTTTACCGACATGCAGCGTTTTTTCACCGCCATGCGGCAGTGTACCGCCGCCATTTTCCCTTGGCCGCATTTGGCGGCCATTTTGCCATAGCCATGGCCATTTTAATGGAGGTTTTGGCCTCTAGTGACCGCGTGGCGGCCATTTTGCCATAGTTGCAGCCTTTTTAGCATGTGCTTTTGGCCTCTTGTGACCGCTCGGCGGCCATCTTTGGTGTGCCTTGCTATTAGAAAACGTGCGTGTCAGCGCCGTTTTTTCTTCCTGCAACAGCAGTGCACACACAGCGGCAGTGGCAGCAAAAAATGGCAGTGGCAGACAGCTGGATGTCGAGATGCCTAAGAGGGGCATACAGATCAACAGGTATGGCTGACTTTTCCCTGGGGTGTCGGTGGCAGCGGTACAGAGTCCTCCTGGGCATACCCTGGTTGCTCTGTGGGGCAATTTGGTGGGGCAGCTTTGTGGGGTGTCATGGCCCATAGGCCCTAAAAGAGTTCCGGTGGTGCAATGGGGGCCGAACCTGCGGGTTCTTCTCTGGAGGGGTCCGCGGAAGCGCAAGATGCGCTGGGCCCTCTGGTTCCCCTGGACCAGTTAACTTCCATTTTTTGGAGAGTTTTTCGCCTGGGGGGTACCGAGCCGTGCCAAGGGGATGACTAAAAAGTGTCCACCCCCTCCTTCCTCTGTGGAGGAATCTGAACTGGAAGGGGGCTCTGTGGTCACAGGGACCCCCGTGGAGCTCTCAGATGGTGAACTGGAGCCCTTGGACGGTGAGGAGGCCAGGGGGCCTTGATGGCGCATGAAAGGGCGCTGGTGGCCTTCTTGATCACCGATCTCCGTGAGTCATTGCGGCTGGACCAAGCCGGGGAGTCGCAGGAGACTGCCTGTGTTTGTGGGTCCTTCAAGCCATCATGGACCCCTAAGGCATATCCTTATGTCCAATTTTTTGACTAGTTTGTGTATAAGGAATAGCAGTGTCCGCAGAATTCCTTTTTCACTGCCCAAATGTTTTTCTGTGTGCTATCTTTTTGAGGACAGTCTTTTTCAGAAGAGGGCATCCCCCGCAGTGGACCCTCCGGTGGCTCGCCTGGCTAGGGCGATGACCATTCCCTGGGAAGGGTCTCCAGCCTTCGGGATCCGGCCGATAAGCAGACGGAGGCGGTATCCAAGGCATTGTGCTTGGTGGCGGGGGTGGCCATGAGGCCAGCTCTGGCGTCGGCCATGGTGGTACAGTCACTTACGGAATGTGCGACAGAATTGCATGATGATTTGGGCTGCAGGTGCTCACCTGGGGCTTTGCAGCGGGCTGACCACCTGATACAGGGTCTCCGGCACCTGTTTGACGCAGCCTTGGTCCTGCTTCCCATGCTGTCGAATATGTCTGTTTTTTGCAGTCATTGTCTGATGGTTGCGGTGGTTGCGGTGAGGGTCGAGTGACCATGCGTCCAAAAAGGGGCCTCACGGACCTCCCGTTTCAGGGTGGTCGGCTTTTAGGGGCTGTTCAGACGCTGTCCGAACAAGGGGTGATTGTGTCGGTACCTTTGTTGGAAAGGTTTTGCCGCTTCTACTCAAACCTCTTTGCGGGTGCCCAAAAAGGGTGGAGTCAGGCCAGTTCTGGATCTAAAAGCGCTAAATCATTTTGTGAAAGCGTGGAAATTCAGGATGGAATTTGTCCGCTCAGTCGTGGCCACCCTTCACCAAGGGGACTTCATGGCGTCTCTGGATATCAGGGACGCGTATCTGCCTGTCCCCGTTTGTCATCAGCGCTTCCTGCGTTTTGCGGTAGGAGATCTACATTACCAATTGGTGGCACTTCCCTTCGGTCTGGCCTCGGCTCCTTGGGTCTTCACCAAGCTGTTGGCTCCGGTGCTGACCCTATTGAGGCAGAGAGGCAGTGCTGTGGTAGCATACCTCGATGACCTACTCCTGCGAGCGGAGTCTGCCTCGGCTCTGGAGGACAATGTTGCTATCACCATGGCCTCGTTGAGAGACTTCGGCTGGCTGATCAACCTGCAGAAGTCAACATTGACCCCGTCCTGTCGACTGGAATATCTGGGTCTAATACTGGACACGGAGCAGGCGAAGGTGTTCCTACCTCCGGCCAAGTTGCTGACACTACAAGCAGCGGTGCAAACTCTGCTGTCACGTCAGTGGTCCTCCTTACGTTTCTGTATGCGGGTGTTGGGGCTCATGGTCTCGGCCTTCGAGGCGATACCTTACGCCCAGAGTCACACTCGGCTCCTGCAGTGAGCGATCCTGTTACGGTGGGACAAGTCTCCATGGACCAGCTGATAAAATTGTATCATCAGACCAGGGGGTCGTTCACCCAGTGGCTTCGGGCCCCGACTTTGACGTTGGGGAAGTCGTTTCTCCCCCTGATTTGGTCAATAGTCACGGCGGACGCCAGCCAAACGGGCTGGGGAGGGGTCCTGGGGCAGTTGTCTGCTTAGGGCCGTTGGTCGGTGCAGGAATTTCGCCTTCCGATAAATGTACTGGAGCTGAGGGCAATCAGGCTCTGTCTCTCCCACTGGCCGGCATGACTGCGCGGCCTCCCAGTTCGGGTTCAGTCGGACAACGCCGCGGCGGTGGCGTACGTGAACCATTAGGGCGGAACAAGGAGCTTGGCAGCAGCTGCGGAAGCGGCTCATATTCTGAGATGGGCAGAACTTCACGTGCCGGCAATCTCCGCCATTTACATTCCGGGCGTAGAAAACTGGCAGGCGGACTTTCTCAGCCAGACACTGGATCAGGTGGTATGGTCCCGACATCCAGAGGTGTTCCGCCAGATTTGCCACAGGTGGGGCACGCCAGACGTGGACTTAATGGCATCCAGGTTCAATCACAAGGTGCAGGCCTTTGTGTGCAGGACAAGGGATCCATTGGCGGCCGCCATGGACGCACTAGTCACACCTTGGTCCCGGCTTCTGTACGCCTTTCCTCCTCTCAAGCTTCTACCGTGGCTCCTGCACAGGATAGAAATGGAGGGAATCCCTACAATCCTGGTGATTGGCCTCAGCGTCCTTGGTACGCCGACGTGGTGCGGATGGTAACAGATGTTCCCTTCGAAAAGATCTGCTGTCACAGGGACCCATCCTGCACCCTGCCTACCCTGGCTGGTTTTGATGGCTTGGCTATTGAGTCCCAGGTGCTGTGGGATAGGGGCGTTTTCTGACTCTGTGTTCCCTACCATGCTTAAGGCACGTAAGTGTACATCGCGCAAGATATATCCTCGCACCTGGAAGGCTTATATTGCCTGGTGTGAGGCGGGGGGTTGGAACCCCCGCTCTTTCTCTATATCCCGGGTGCTGGCCTTCTTGCAGCAAGGCCTGGATAACAGTTTGGCGTTGAATGCACTCAAGGGTGAGTTTTCGGCTCTGGCGATTCTTTTTCAACGTCCGTTAGCTACGCTTTCTTTGATATGTACACTTGTACAGGGTGTACGTCCTGTAGCTTCTCAGGTACGGTCGCCGTTAGCACCCTGGGTCTAAAAATTAGTACTTCTGCACTGCGGAAACAGCCATGTGAGGAAATCAGGGATATTGCCTTACAATTGCTGTCACAAAGGGTGGCTTTTTTTGGTGGCCATTACATCTGCTAGGCGGGTGTCTGAGTTGGTGGCTTGTCATGTAGGTCTTCCTACTTGGTACTTTATATGGTTAAGGCGGGGCTGCACCCGTATCCTTCGTTCTTACCAAAGGTGGTTTCCTCTCTTCACATTAATGAGGACATTGTTCTCCTTTCATTGTGTCCACACCCGTCTCATTCCAAGGTGATTGCTTTGCACTCTTTGGATGTAGTAAGGGCTCTGCGGGTGTATTTGTCGGCTTCAGCTTCTTTCGGAAGTCTGATGCTTTGTTTGTACTGACGGAAGGACCGCGCAAAGGTTTGGTGGCCTCGTCAACTACTATGTCCCGTTGGATCGGGCAGACGGTGACCTATACGTATACTGTTGGGGGCAAGAACCCCCTTTTCCGGTCAGGGCTCATTACACCAGGGAGATTGGCACTTCCTGGGTTTTCAGACACCGAGCCTATTACCTTCAAAAACATATGTACAACTAAATGCTCTCTGAGAATTACATCAGCTCCCAATCTGTACATCCCAGACATCCACCTGTAATTCTGAACCATCAGTATTATTGCCATACACATCCCAGGGTTGATCCATCCCTGCTGACACAGCAGTATCATTCACAGAATGTATTTTACCTAGCCCATACCGTATGACTGTCCATGGAGGGATCTAACCACTCCACAGATTACTGTAGATGGCTGGCCTGAGAGCTGGCATAATCTTTCATAAGACATACATATTAATGTGGAACGCATAGCATTCCCTGACCCGGAAGTGGGGGCGGACATGTGTTCCACTGACTTCACTTCCGGGTCCCCCCTCTCGCTGATCTATATGGCTGGCCAGAGAGAGGAAGAGGAATTACACTCTATGCAGTGACCCAGAAGAGGCGAGGCAGCCATGTCCCGAGGGACCCACCCCCTTAACCATCACTCAATGCAAAGGGGACTAGCAATAAATATAATATAATATAATATATAAAATAAAAGAAGAAAAACGGAATATGTAGGGATATAGAGGCAATAAATCCTGTCTTAAGTGACTAAGGCTCCATTGCTATTGTCCACTTAGGGACCGAAAAAAACATTCTATATTTATGGGGCAGCAAACATGAACGGGGAGCTTGAATGCTAATAATACAGTAATAGTAAAAAGGGAGGAAAATATATATAAATAAAATTAGATTATAAAATCCCAATTGTATACATAAAATTTATATATAAACCCAAAGAGCAACTATTATAGTTGTCTAATAGGACTTTCTAAGAAATTATTGGTATCAGTGTTAATATTAATTAAACCAGCCCTTGGTGCAGTTGCAACCATATAAAAAAGGAAAGGGGGGAGGGAAGCCGTTAATTTTGTAACCCTCCCTTATAATGTAAATCCATAAGTGTACAACTATGAGGAAAGAAAGGGGGGGTTGCCTATTTAATCTATTAGATCCCCAACCCATAGCTATACCATCTACACACCACTGAAAACCACAGTGGGCAATGATAGTGTAATTACACTGGGGAAGGCGACTAATCCAAAATGACAACTATAAAATATATATACATATATAAAGTGATTTTAGTTTTAAAATAAAATGGGGGGGGGGGAGCCATTCCTATTTGCCCTAGACGAGCTAGGGATACCTTTGTAAATTTTTGTATTTATATATATATAAATATAAAAAACGTCAAACAGAGATATTAACTAACTCACACCCTGGTGCCAACAAAAGTCTATATACTCAAATCAGCGCTTAGTGTGCTTTCATCAATAAGAATGATAATAATTTTAAACTATTAAAAGTTATTAATAATAGCAGCTGCCTTATGCAAACAAAATATTTTAAATAGCACCATAAAATCAAATGAGTCAAAACACCCCAGAATGAATGGTCCCAGCAGCGCTTATATATGACATATGAATAAACACAGTCTTTCTATTAGATGTATATAGTGCTCCCAATGAAATCATCAATAGTCCATTGAATACTTCTGTGCTGGGGAATTGGATCACGTTACAGTCTTTATCCTTCACCACACCACGTGCATAAACCGGGAGGTAAAAGCCCCCCAATGTGGAAAGACTCACCAGAGGTAAGTAACGTCAGCGCCTTATGTAAAAACTCTGCAATCAAATCCGATTCGATATCAGATGATCTTTAAGTGTATGGGAACCAGCCGATAATACTCATGCGGGATTACCTGCTGCCAGGGGTGAACACATCGGCCGGACACAGATGGAAGAAGGAAGTCCACTCTGCATTATTCAACGTCCTGGTGACAGTAACAGGTAGAGGGAGCCGCCTGGTCTCACATTCACCGAATCAGTGGCAATCACCAAGACAATTCACCATGGGAACTGCCACACCATCAGGACAGGTTACAATGTCCCCGCGTGTGCTGTGAAGAGAAGAGTTGGAGGCAGGATGGACAGGAGGGATGGATGAATGAGACTTCTTTCCTATGCTTGTGCTGGGCTTGGTCCTGAATCATCCCGCGCTCACATCTCCTTCTCTCAGGCAGAGCACTGCGTGTGTCGGGGAGTGTGGGCGGGGCAGACACAGGAGGACATTTGAATAATGCAGAGTGGACTTCCTTCTTCCATCTGTGTCCGGCCGATGTGTTCACCCCTGGCAGCAGGTAATCCCGCGTGAGTATTATCGGCTGGTTCCCATACACTTAAAGATCATCTGATATCGAATCGGATTTGATTGCAGAGTTTTTACATAAGGCGCTGACGTTACTTACCTCTGGTGAGTCTTTCCATATTGGGGGACTTTTACCTCCCGGTTTATGCACGTGGTGTGGTGAAGGATAAAGACTGTAACGTGATCCAATTCCCCAGCACAGAAGTATTCAATGGACTATTGATGATTTCATTGGGAGCACTATATACATCTAATAGAAAGTCTGTGTTTATTCATATGTCATATATAAGCGCTGGGGTGTTTTGACTCATTTGATTTTATGGTGCTATTTAAAATATATATATATATATATATATATATATATATATATATATATATATATATATATATATAAAGTCTACATTGAAAAAAGATAAATCACAATGGGGAAAAGTACATATAAGCAAGCGACTATACTACTATACTGCTCAACCATTAACCCATCAAAGTGGCTCAGGGAAAGGGAGAGGTGGGAGGGGGGTGAAAGGAAGGGGGAGGGAGGAGATGGATGAGTAAAGGGTGCACAGATGGAAACTGCAACCCAACACTAGACCAAAGGATATACATGTGTATTGTCCAGGGGCCTGCCAACTGCCTTTTGTCTCTTTTTTATCCTAATGGTCACTTTTATACTCTTCAGGTCTCTTGGCTTCCTAAAGACTACACTAGAATGAGGAGGAAGTGTACCTGCAAGAAAAGGATCCTGTTTAAGCATTTTCCAATTTTGTTTGAAGACCTTTTGAATGAAGGGTGGCTTGTTGTTAAACTTGGTGCAGAATTTAACTACATCCCCTGGTGGTCAAGAGTGTATTTGGATCTCTCATTGCCCTCAGATGGTTCCTTATCGTAGGAGGACCAATATTTTAGGTAGTCCTGCTCTAACAACTCCTCATCATACCTCTTTTCTATGAATTTACTTCTTAGGATCACACTTTGTTCCTCATAATCACCCCTGCTGGTGCAGGTGCACATAAGTCTGCAAAATTGCCCAAAAGGGACATTTCTAATCCATCTCGGATGATGATGGCTGCGAGCATGGAGATAGGA
>BLSH010037204.1:7411-24293 GCA_018402905.1 Glandirana rugosa
TAAACGTCAGAGACCGTCGTTCCCGGTTTTTTTGATAGAACCCCTACTATCCCTAAGTGATGTGTCCCGAGGAAGTACCATGGAATTAGGTCAATATAGTGGTAAAGGAGGTACCGTATCGTATTGGAGATACGACTCGAATCGTTCAGGACTCGTGAGTTAACCGGATAGTAACGAAACTAAGTAACCCAGTCACTGGGGAACCGTACTATGTCAAGGAACCACTGGAGAACCATACTATGAAACCACTGGGGGAACTATATTGACGAAGGGTGGTTACTTTTAGTTACGAACGTAGTGAAATTAGTTTCTTTTAACCTAGTCCGTGTGGAGCATCCCGAGGAATGAAAATGAAAAAGACTGGTGTGCCTGATCCAATTTTCTTTGATTAAAGTGATGCAAGCATTGATTTTCATTGGTGGGAAGCAGTTATATCAAGGGGGTCACCAAAGTATCATACCAAGAGGTCACCAAGGAACTGTATCATGCCAAGGGGTCACTGACCCAATGAATCAAAGCAATGATAGGCCAATTGAGTGCTCAGGACTTGCTAAGCTCAGCATAGAGGTTATGCTATGCCATGGAGGAAATGGTGATATAACTGGATTAAGGTACCATGAAGGAGCCCTGTGTAGTGAATCCCTATCATCCCCAAGATAGTTTTTTTGGCCCTTGCTGCCAGAGACTGCAAATTCTCTTTTAGCAAAAGAAACCTGTAACAAGAGAACCATGGAAACTTCTATGGCAGACCTCTCCTTCTGAAAATACTAGGTGCCTGTCTATCATGCTGCTCCACTGGCTTAAGTACCTTCTGAGTCACTGACCTGAGGCCAGTATGCAGATCAGGTTCTCAGGCTTCACTCCGACTTTCCTGGTATGCATGCTTGTTCCAGTGAAATGGGAATGTACTAAAGCCAGAGACGGCCAGGCAACACACAATTTAAGAAGACGGTTGGCAATTGCAGCATCCATATTTCTCAGTGCAGGTTCCCGTTAAGATTTTCATTAGACCAATTTACAAAAATAGAGCAAATAGTATTGAATTGATATTAAACCATTACTTTTTAAGCAGCTGGTTCAATCACTTACTGAGCTTCTGTATATTTTAATCTTTGGCTATGTTCCAGTTTAAGCTGGTGCCCTGGCACTGCCCCACGTTTCCGGTTTCAGGGTGGCTCCTTTCTCCCACAGCATTGTATGGATCCACCGGGACTAGAGTTGTGTCTCCCCACACTGTGTGCATCAATACATACACACAGCCCCCCATAGACTATGATGGAAAGGAGCTGCCCCGCACCCCTTCTCCAAGCTAACAGACTGACTCCAGACTGCACTGTCCACTGGTAAAGACTTTCCTGGGAAGTTCAGAAAAGCAGCACTGACAAAGCAGGAGCCAGCAGCATTGAAATTTGGAAAATGGAAGTGCTGGAGAAAGAATTTTACCAAATTACTGGGGGTGTTTATATTATTGTACTCAATATATTAAGCTAAAATTATAAGGGGTTAATACTACTATATTGATGAAGCACAGTAACCCATGGAAACCAGATTTCACCTTCAAGTTCAGCGGAGTCAAAAAACAGATTTCCGCACGTTGGCCATCAGTCCAGGAAGAGGCGATGAAGGATTTAGTGCAGATGCTGGATGGCCACAGAGACCAAGACTGTGAGCGATTCAATTTAGAAACATCCAGATAGAAGCCGGTGTGACAGCTGAGCCCTGGAGATGTGCCGCAGATGTGATACCAGGGCTCAGAGGCTTAGAGGAATTCTGAGGATCTTTACCATCATGTAGCCACATTCCACAAAACTCGCTTCATTATATTTCTAACATGGAAATGGCCTCGTACATCCCTCGTACCGGCATCCGAGGTCATGTGACCTGCCAAGCAGATTGTGTCACTTCAGACCTGTAATTGTCACCTCTGTCTGCACTTCACACACTGGATAGATGGGATTTAAAAGCAATTTCTAAGTAACCAGATTCAATCAGCCGCTACATCACACAGACCGGCAGTCTGTAATGAGGTAGAAATGGCTGTTTTGGGCAACTGAACCATTCTGAACCTCTAGAACGAAATTCAGTAAGTCAGGCACCCTCTCCTCACTCCGCAGGAGTGCCACTACAGATAAAAAGTACTGCAGGAAAATCTCACCATCGTGGGAGGGGCAGAGACACAAACTACTGCAGCTGAATATCACCATTGTAGGAGGGGCAGAGATACAAAGGACTGCAGGGAAATATCACTATTGTGGAAGGGGGAGCCAGAGCAGCCTGTGTATAATCCTCTTCTCATGCTGGCTGTGCTGTGGCTCTGTGTGAGACTTCTCCCCCTGGTCATCCCTCCCTTTCTGCCAGCAGAGCATAAAACCAATCAGAGAGCAGGAGAGCCATCCAAGCAATCTCATAGGGCTTGGGATCATGGAAGATGTAGTCCAAATGGCATCTCTATAATGCAGGAATTGGCTTTCTGAACTACAAATCCAAATAGACTCTGAGACTCACAAGGTGTAGTACATTGGGCTTCTGCATTGCACACTGGGACATGCAGTCCCTTGGAGAGACTGCTGCACTCTGGAGGATATCTGCAGAACTTCAGATCCCAATAGACTGGAAGACACTGTGTGGAGAAGAGTGGATCTTTTTTGTTATGCTGCCCCGGAAAGTTTGTGGCTTTTCTAGCACAGAATCCTGAGGAGTAAGAACCTATGTCAGTCTGCCCCTCTTGCCCAAAAGCCATTTAGAGAGGGGAACATGGTGCCAGACTGGGGAAGTAAGTGGGCGTCTAGGCTAAGAGTGCTTACTCTACAGGCATCTGCCTTCCAGTGTGGCCAATCTTCATCTGCATCCTCACCTCCACAAAGAGTGTTCACCGGTCTTTATCTGCATCTACAGCCATACAGACAATGGTGGCCTGTTCATTAGGGGTGCCATCCTCCTATCCATGCTTGCCCCCTAATCTACATGTGGGGCACCGGACGCATGGATTACAATATTAATTCGCTGTTGTCACACTGATTCTCCTCCCGGACAATCAGGAAGCCCGTTTCCTGATTGGCTGAAAGAAGAAGAGATCCTATTGGCCTAGGAGGAGGGAGGAGGAGAGAGGAGGAAGGAGGAGACGCATGGCTGCTGTAGACGCACGAAAAGCCGCTACCTGTTGCCCAGAGGGAAGCCCTGCCTGCTTGAAGGGGTAAGTGCAGGGCTGACCGACCGACCCATTGGGGGTGGGGGGGTGGGCGGGGTGGATGTTTGCCGGTGACCCGACTGACTGGGGGGAGGGTGGTTGCGGGTGCACTGTTTGTTGCCCCCCCCAAAAAAAACAACAGCCACCACTGCATACAGAGTGGGTTCACCAGAGTCAAGTCATCGATCTATGAAGAGCCCCTCCACCATCCATACCCACAGCTGAAGTGCAAGATTGGTGAGAAGATTGCCAACCCACCAAACACTCTGCACCACAAAACATGAATCTAATTGTTCTCCAGAGTCAAGCCATCCATCCATGAAGGGCCCCTCCGCCGTCGGTACCCACCGCTCAAGTGCAGGATTGGGCTGCCAACCTACCAAACACTCTGCACCACAAACCAAACAAGACTCTAGCTAACTCAGTTTGCCATAGAATTCCTTAGACATTACTGTACTCCTGCAGCATACCACTGAGCAGTGCCACATCACCTGTTCTGGATCACCCTGTTTGCTCAAATTCACTTAAAATAACTAAAGGCAAATTTTTTTTTTTTAGTTTTGGATAGAGTGGCTCAGGGAAGGAAGTCCACCTTCCCCCCCTTCCCTCTCGGCGATCTTCTGGGACACGTCACAGGTCCCAGAAGATACGCCGGCCAGTCACAAGGCGCAGCGCAACTCGCGCATGTGCAGTCCGCGCCCGGCTTTGAAGCCAAATCTGGGTTCCCACAGTTATGATGCCGGTGCCACCGAGGGGAGGGGGCGATGAGCGAGCCCTCGGGCGACCGCATCGCTGGAGCGATGGACCGGTGAGTGGCCGATTGTTAAAAGTCAACAGCTACACTTTTTGTAGCTGCTGACTTTTACATGGGTGGAACTCCGCTTTAATTTGCAGGGATTGCCTCTCACTTCCTGTATGGACAGCAAGTGAAGGGAACTCTCCTCAATGGGACACAAATGGTGAAAAAAAAAATCCCACAGGGGTTATAACCCTCCCTTGCTCTATCCAAAATTTAAAAAAAATAGTTTGCCTATAGTTCTACTTTAACCAATATGTCCAAACAAAAAGCTGCAGCTTTTTTATTCAAAGGGATTTTGCATAAAATGAGCAATGTGACAGTTTTAAGCCATCCGTGTTCTATAGCAGGGATATGCAATTAGCGGACCTCCAGATGTTGCAGAACTACAAGTCCCATGAGGCATAGCAAGACTCTGACAGCCACAAGCATGACACCCAGAGGCAGAGGTATGATGGGATTTGTAGTTTTGCAACAGCTGGAGGTCCGCTAATTGCATATCCCTGTTCTATAGCATTATGTGGTGGTTGCCTTGAAACATATTTCAGATTACTGATTACAAAAATGAGCTAAATCTCATCTAGAGATTACAAACATTCTTTTTTTTTAATTTAATTCTTAATTGAGTTAATTGATGGAAATAAACATAAAGAATTCTCAGTAGAAAACATAGAATCTCTTTATACAAAAGTCCCAAATTATTTGCCTCTCGCCCCCTCCATCTCAGCCCCACCCATTCCTGTAATCCTTGAGTTAATTGATGAAAATATACATAAAGTATTCTCAATAGAAAACATGGAATCTGTTTATATAAAAGTCCTGAGTTATTTGCCCCTCGCTCCTCTATCTCAACACCACCCATTCCTGTCCTTTGGTATTTTACTCTTCAGAGACAAGGATAAAAGCCCAGCAGGGACACCACTTAACAGCCAGCAAACATGTTTGTTTATCACTAATGATATTTGCATAATTAATCTGTCAACATTGTGATACATAAATATTAATAATGGGTTCTTCTAGTGCTCTTGTCAGTTGGATCGCAGCCCCTGCGCAGGTGCCTTTTCACTAAATCTCATGGTGATCGCTAAGTCAATATTGGGATTGGCTACTGAATACGGAATTTATTTTCAGTTATTTTTCATCGCATCAAAATACCGAAATGCAAGGCCAACAAGGAGTATAACCGCTCAGCAAAGAAAACAGAAGTAAAAGGGAATGAAATGATTTGTGGTATTACACAGCCCAGTCACGGTTTCTGCGTTATCCCACGCGATCCCATGGGAGCGAACACAACTGTGTGACGGAGGTTTTGGTGTTTCCTATTCCAGGCCAGGTTGGCAAGAAGTAGAGAGAATCTAATTGTTTGCCAACTTAGTATGTATTGCTGCTATCACATGCCAACCTGATGTGCTAGGATCAGGTACAGCATACCTCCCAACGTTCTGAAATGAGAAAGAGGGACACCACATATATGTAGGCAAAGGACACATCCCTGCCAAGGAAAGCAATTGGAGTTAGAATGAAGGGTTTAATGTACTGTAGTATAAAACCTATGGTAATTAAATGCTGCATTCATTTTAATAAAGGTCCGTATTTAAAACCAAAAAAGAGGGACAATTGAGCAGCATTTAATTCCATAAGATGTCATGCCTGACGAAGAGGTCCTGAATGGCTCTGAAACTTTGTACCTTATTTTTGTGTTGGAATAAATGTTTGAACAGGGTTCTCATGATCCATGGTGTGCTGGCGATATATGCTCTTGGTTCCATTAGAGCAGGGGTTTCCAAACTTTCTAAATGAAAGGCCAGTTTATAGTCCTTCAGACTCTAGGGGGCTGGACTGTGATCAGTGAGGGTGAAAATTTCCATGGCATCAGAAGGAGTAAACAATCGGCACATTTGGTATGATTGGGAGGAATAATGTCTCATTGTTGGTGTCAGTGGAAGAAATGGTAAGAGAGAGTAATGTCACCAGATCTCCAAAAATGGGTCCAAAGCTTTAATAAGCTATCAATCATATCATTACAGCAGAGAGCAACATTTCGGAGCCAAGCAGGACCCCTTCATCAGGCATGTGGCCACATGCCTGTGGTTTGGTCACATGCCTGATGAAGGGGTCCTGCGTGGCTCTGAAACGTTGCTCTCTGCTGTAATGGTGTGATAGCTGATTAAAGCTTTGGACCCATTTTTGGAGATCTTGGTTTGCTGGTGACATTACTCTTTCTGACTACACACAGTTCCAGCCAGTGGTTGCTTCAGCACCCACATACAAATACAGCCACCTTTACAGAAACACATGCGTTGGAAATAGTGGGTGGGAGAAATGGTGTCCCACTGTTGGTGTTAGCAGGCTGAATAATTTCTTGTATCAGTGTTAGTGCCCCAAGAGCCAGATAAAGTCAAGCAAAGGGCCGCATCTGGCTCCTGGGCCCAGTTTGGAGACCACTGCATTAAAGTAACACTTCTTCCATATGAGGGACAATTGGGACATATAGTATGGGTACTGGAGCTTGTAAGGAAATGCTCATGTGATGTCAGAAACTCTCATAAAGCATATGTAAGGCTGGGTTCACACTATCTTCGCCTGCAGCTCACAGCAGGAGTCTGGTGCGTCCCCATTCACTGTTTCAGGTCCGATTTTAGCCCAAATTTTTGGCTGAATTCGGACCTGAAACTGACCAAAAGACGCACAGGGCTCCTGTGCAAATTCGCACCGGAGATATGTGAACTGGCTCCATAGAGAGCCGGTCAAAATCTCCTGATATTGCAAATTGGATGCGAGTGTGAACCCAGCCTTATAGATTAGTTCATCAGTTTGTTGTACACGAGAAACACATAATACACAACCTACTATACAGAAAGGCATTTGCACCAATTGAACTTACAACTAGAATTGCATGGAAACCTCACAGCTTGTTGGCATCCCCAGTGCGCTGCAGACAGATGAATATCAAGAACAAAGTGGTCACCGGGGCACTTATACGTCAATTCACTTCTATAACTATTATTAGGTATTCCCAAGAGTTTAATGAGTATTTAATAACGAGTGACAAGAAGCATGAGCTGGAGGCTCTAATTAAGGATGGCTCACTGCTAATTACAAGCTGGGAAGTCAGAGGGTTCACCAAGGAATGCCGGCTAGGAGATACCAAGAAAGGAAAACACTAAATATACTATAGTGATGATGCTGATTAATTTACAAAGATTCATTATAGCTAGTTCCTGCAGCCATTTGGGTGAACCACTAGCATGCTGTTCCATACAGGTGTGGATTTCTCAGGGAAACACGCTGAGAATAAAGGGCCGTACACACAGGCCAAATATCGAGCGGTGTCAGCTGGTTCAATAGACATGTTTGTATGGCAGCTTCTGTCAAAAGGGCATAACCATAAAAGGCCTGCCGATCGACATCTGATCAATGCTCTCAGCCAATCAGAACACAATAGCTCATCGGGGGAGATCACTGTACTAACATCGCATAGTTAGTACAGCAGTTCCTCCTGAGCTCTTCCATTTTTTTTTTTTTTCATGCAGCCCACATGGGTTGTAAGAAGAACAAACCTCACAGTGTGTACTAGGCTTTAAAGCGTTTGTTAGCCCAACAAAAAAAATGCTGCTCCTGTCCTTTTAATGTACAATTAGCAGCATGGTGCTTTTGCTTTTTAAATTATCCCTCTGTATCTTCTAGAATATCTGTTTGATAATGCCAGGTCTTGACTCCTCCCTGAGAGCAGACTCCCATTATCATGTAGCTGATCCTAAGAGACCATGGTCTGTGCATGTCTATGTCACTTGCAGCTCTCCTATTCTCATGTGCCTGTCTTCAACAAACCTCCTCCTCTCCTTCCCTCTTCCTGTTAACACGTAGTCTCTTCTCTCTTCTCTGCTCTCATAATTAACTTTAAAAGCTCCCATCTCCTCTGTATTAGAACAATGAGTTCCCCTGTGTCCGTGTTATATCATAAATATTCTTATATGTATAGATCAGGGATATGCAATTAATGGACCTCCAGCTGTGCCAAAACTACAAGTCCCATCATGCCTCTGCCTCTGGGTGTCGTGCTTTTGGCTGTCAGAGTCTTGCTATGCATCATGGGACTTGTAGTTCTGCAACATCTGGAGGCCTGCTAATTGCATATCTCTGGTATAGATAATACACCGGCTTCCTACACACAGCTCACTCTCCTCTCCTCTCCAGTTGACCTCAGCTGCAGTGCACGGTCCCCCCTCAGAAACTCTTGGTTGAGCAGGAGAGAGGAGAAAAAACAGCTGATCATAGGAAGCCTGTGTGTTATCTATACAGATAAGCATATTTATGTTATAACACAGGCACGGGGGAAATTATTGTTCTAATACAGAGCGGATGGGAGCATTTTATACGAGTGGCTTAACAACCACTTTAATCTCTTAAATGCCAGGATTTAAAAGCGTGATGTCCTCATATGAATAGTGTCATCACCATAAATACTGCAGTAGCATTAAAGCCCCTCTCATTACATGGTGTCATTTTTGCTGACACCTGTAAATGGCTTGACCCACCACTTAGCTTACACAGACCAATTAAATGGGCTGCACCGCGATGTGCTCCACCTTGAAAACATCTATTCAGGTTGTAGGCCTGACAGATGCTCCATAACCACATACCTCCCAACTTTCTGAGATGGGAATGAGGGACACCTATTAGCATAAGTATGTAGACATAGATCACACCTCCCTGCCACGCCCCCTTAAAGGAGAATTATACAAAAAAATATTAGCTAAACCCAAAAGTGCTTTTTTTACCGTTACTATTCCTTTATATTGGCTTTTTAAATGTACAAATGCAGCAATTTAGAAATCGGATGAAAGGTTTAGCATTGTAAAACACTTTTTGATAGATAGATAAATAGTGCATTTTATATATAGGATTATGCATCAGACCAAAATGAGGGACAAATGAAGAGCAATGAGGGACAGAGGGACATTGTTCCAAATCAGGGCAGTCCCTTGAAATCAGGGACAGTTGGGAGCTATGCACAACCAGACAATACAATACCACTGTCACTCTATTCATTCTCCCAATCCGAAGATTAACTGACTAGCTGCTACCATGAACCCTAACTTTCCTTTCACATACTTTGATAGATGAGACTTATAAAACAGATCTATATCAATCAGCTTTTTGATCATTTAGTCTTACACAGAAGGTTGTAGAGAAAGCATTTTCTTCTCTTTGGTATGGCCTGGGGTACTAAAAATCCTTGAAGATAGCAATTTTTTACTTATTTGAATTTCAAATACGCAGGAAACATGCACAACCCAAAAACAGTAAATAAATATTAGCAAAAGTCAGTTAACAAAATTGGAATATTTCACATTGCTCCTCATCGTGGGTATAAAGCATATATCAACAGTTCACCATGGATCTTCAACATAGCATGCAAATTTGATCACATCACAGCAGAGAATTGCAATGATCTGCTATGATATGATCGCTTTAATAAACTCTTGGATACCATTTCCCTATTGGAGTTAATACTGGTTCCCAGCTGCTAATCGCTGCAGCACCCACTTGCTACAAGCCATTTCCAGGAATACAGTGTGTGTGATGGGAATATTCTACATTGTACTTTATCATGGGTATAGGGACAAACTTGGTGTACATGAACTAAGAGAAAAGCAAACAAAAGTTAAGTTGTTACCCAGAGCGACCAAAAAAGTTTCTTCTTTTATCATTGAAAAAATAAAATAAAAAAGCTGATTGTTTACCTTGAGCGGGGGTCTCCAAACTTTCTAAGCAATGGCCCAGTTTACTGTCCTTCAGACTTTAGGGGGGCCGGACTGTGGCCATTGGGAAATGATAGATATTGTCCTGGCGTCAGTAGGAGTAACAAATGCATCTTTGGTATTAGGGGGACAATTAGCAACTCATCATTGGTGTCAGTGGGAGGAATAGTGCCCAGTCATTGGTATAAGTGGGGGGAAAAGTGCCCCATCGTTGGTATAAGTGGGAGGAATAGTGCCCCATCATTGGTATTAGTGGGAGAAATAGGGGTGGATTTACTAAATCTTGAAAGTGCAAAATCAGCTTCAAGGTTTTATTGTCAAAGCTTGATTGAGCAAGCTGAAGTTAGAAGCTGATTGGCTAGCATGCACAGCTGCACTGGTTTTTGCACTCTCCAGCTTTAGTAAATCAACCCCATAGTGTCCCATTGTTGATATCAGTGAAAAGAATAGTGTCCCATCATTGGTATCAGTGGAAGTAATAGTATCCCATTATTGGTATCAGTAAGAGAAATAGTGTCCCATCATTGGTATCAGTGGGAGGAATAGTGCCCCATTATTAGTATTAGTGGGAGGATTAGTGCCCCATCATTGGTGTCAGCTGGAGGAATAGTGCCTTATCATTGGTGTCAGTGGAAGGAATAGTGCACCATCATTGGTGTCAGTGGGAGGAATAGTGCCCCATTATTGGCATCAGTGGGAGGAAGAGTGCCCCATCATTGGTATTAGTGGGATGAATAGTGTCTCATTGTCAGTGGGCAGAATAGATCCCCATCGTTGGTGTCAGTTTGAGGTATAGTGCTCCATTGTTTGTGTCAGTGGCAGGAATAGTGCCCCATTGTCAGTAGCAGGAATTATGCCTCATTGTTGGTGTCAGTGGGAGGAACAGTGTCATGTATCTGTGGGAGGAAAAGTGCCCCTAGGGTCAAATAAAGGCGAGTAAAGGGTCACATCCAGTCCTCAGGCCACAGTTTGGAGACCACTGACCTTGAGCAACAATGGGGCTTGTGTTCCCACTTTCAGGTTTTTTTTTTTTAATTTTTTTGTTTTAAAACTGGCCTCCATAGTTTTTTTGGACACCCAAAAAACTTTCTGAATGTTCCAGAGGTCCCCACAGATATCAGCTGACACGGTTGTTCTGTTGAGTGACAATGGCATAATTGTACAAGCACACTTGATGATTGTGTATGGCTATGTTTGAACAGACTTGCCAGGTGCAACCCTTATCTCTAGAAACAGTAATGATCTTCTAGCTAGCTGATGGATTTAGGCCAACATCAGAAAGCACAGGGTAGACCCTGTGATAGACATACTATTGCTCTGATTTGATGCTTAGCAGCTGTATGGAACACATATGAATGGTCTAACCCTGATGACTGGCCTTCATGGTATGCATTCAGGAAGCTCAATGTCACACGGCACATTGTTCCTCCTCTGCTTTGCACTCTCTTCGCTGCTTTAATATTTACTCCACAGCATTGTTGCTGCTGCTTTACATTTTGCTACTGCAGGACCATAAAAAATAAACAGCTGTAAAACACATTCCTCTAGATTAGTGTGTAATACAAAGTGTTTATTCACCATATGAGTGACTGAATACTGCAAGGAATACCTGGGACTTTCTGCATGAATATGGTACGTAGCAGTAAGGAAGGGGTTAACCCTGCCAGAGGTAGAAGCGAGGAAAACAATTGTGCTGGGAAATCTTTTCTCCTTTTATCTAAAACGCACATTCACTCTCATAATACGGCGTGATTGCATATGAGGGTAATTGAGCAAATGACACCAATTATACAGAGTGTGCCAAAAAAAAAAGCAGCATTGGAAAATGAATGTCATAGCATAATGCACCCTTTCACTGCTGGAGGGAAATAAGCACTAACTGCAGCTATGGAGGAGAGGTATATACGTCAGCTGATATCCGAGACTGCGCTAAGCCACTTCCGCCAGGTATATTACTTAGCAATAAGTGTGATATGCATGTAATAACTGGCAGAATTTCTGAGGAGCTGCGAATCTTGTCACCCTTTGGAAGGTGTGAAGCCTGTAACAACTTCATCTATATACATAGTGCTTAGATCACTATCTGCAAAATACATTCAAAAGACCCACATGTGTTTGAGATAATCTGAATGTTCTTTGTCGTCCAAAAATGTATGTATCGCTTATTTTGTAGAACCCCTAACATCTGTAGACAACCTCACGTTGTATGCATGTCATGGGGCTCCGTAATGATGCGTGCCTTTACAAAAGCTAGAGTAAAAACAACTGGAGCCGTAACAACCAACATCTGATCAAGGTTTTCTGCATTTTATCCTATTGCTTGATATCAGTAGCAGCCCCTATTCCCCAGACCCTGTAAGATAAGAGGAATATAAAGACCATTTATTGAGTCAGGGGACCAGAAACACCTAACCCACCAGCTGAGAAAACATACTAAACCAACACACCAAGATCCTAAATCAAATCCTCCATCAAACAAGCGTAAAGGAGGAAAGGTGTTCTCTGCTATGTCTATATTAAGGAGAAACTATTTGAAACTACCATCCAGACCAGATATCCCACCCAGACAAAGAGATGACCTTCATACTAATGTACCCTACAGCCAAAATGCCTATTACTGGGCCACGACTGGCCTACTAGATTCATGTGCTCACTTGGCCATCATCTACAGCTAATTGCGCTGAATGCCCTGGTAACTTCAAGTTTCCGTTCTCCTGCTGAATCCAATATGGTTATTCATATGTATGATATTACAGAAACCTGGTTACACCAACACTGGTGTGTCCTAACAACACCAACACCATCATCAGAGCAGATCCTGAAATCAGATAAAAAAAACACTGAGATAGCCCTGATCTCAGTAACCGAAACTGAGATGGTTCCGGCATCAGTCACACAGATACTGAGACGGTTCTTGACATCATTAAGATAGCCGCAATGACTCAGATATAATCCTGAGATCACTAAATGAACCACAGTTTCATTGGCATGGTCCTGATATCACTAGGATGACCACAATGATACTGAAATGATCCTGACATCACTATGAGGTCCACAATGACATGGAGGTGCTCTGGACAGCAGCAATACACTAAGATGGTCCTGACATGAGCTAAAATGACACTGCAATGTTCCTGACATCAGCCACAAAGACACTGAGCTGGGCCTGGCATCACTAAGAGAGTCACAACACTGAGATTGTCCTAACATCACTGAAAGAGCCACACAGACACTGAGGTGGTTCTGAAATCACTGAGAGAGCCACAAAGAAACTGAGATGGTCCTAACATCACAGAGGGAGCCACAAAGACACTAAGATGGTTCTGAAATCACTGAGAGAGCCACAAAGAAACTGAGATGGTCCTAACATCACTGAGAGAGCCATAATGACATTGACATGGCCTTGACACCTGTCATGCCTACCCCTCACGTAGGTGGTCAGGCATTATAGTTAGCTTCTGTGATCTTTGCCTATAGCAGCCCCCTTTCCCATAAGGCAAGCAGACCTACTGGTACTCAGTTGCCCCCAGGTCTTATACACTATGCTATAGTGCCTGGCTTCTACGCTGGGGTAGGCATGAATTGAGCACAGCAAACAGGTACTTCCAATTGACAGGCAGCCAGAGTGGTCAGTGACAGTCCGGGTTAAGGGCAGGCCGAGTTCTGAGCTTAGTCAATAACCAATCCTAGGTTGTAAACAAGAGAATCCAAACTAGCAGGCACAGGAACAGGGCAGACAAGCAAGGACTTTAAAGCACGTTACACACACTGGCTGGCTTAAAATAGGTTTGGTCTCCACCCAGAGACTGACTACATCAATCACCTTGCAGGTGGACAGGCAGACAGGAAGAATGCAGCTCAACCAAACCAGGATGCTGGAATAAGACCAGCAGTTGACATGGACATGCTCCTGACAACATTACTAAGATATAGCCACAATAACATTGAGATGTTCCTGACATCACTAATACAACGATATTAATATGGAGATGGTCCTGACCAGGGCTGGTGCAAGGATTTTTGTCACCCTAGGCGAAACCTCATATTGCTGCCCCTGACTCCTCCCCCTTTGCCCTGTCAATTTATACGATGGAGGTGGCGGTGGTAGAGATTTTTTGTTGAGCCTCTCTACCCATTTCTTTAGCCATGGCCCACAGGACCACACCTGTGCCCCTGAATCCGCCTCATTTTACCGCCCTGGGGTGCTGCCAGCCGTGGCTCTCCATTGACATGTGTGATCTATGCAGAGCAGTGACGGATAAATAGCGGATGGGCGCCCCTGGTGGTAACGGCACCCTAGGCAGCTGCCTACTCCGCCTAGTGGTAGAGCCGGCCCTGGTCCTGACATTAAGATTGTAAGCTCCATTAGCTGGGCCCTCCTGTTCCTTCTGTATTGAGCTGTATTGTAATTGCACTGTCCCCCTTTATATTGTAAAGTACAGCCTAAAATGTTGGTGCTACATATAAATCCTGTATAATAATAATAAGATAGCCACAATGACACTGACATGGCCTTGACATCAGTCACAATGACACTGATCTGGTCTGGACATTACTAACATAGCCAAAACAACACCAGAATGGTCCTGACATCATTAAGACAGCCAAAATGACACTGGGATGGTAATGAAATTACAATGTACTAAGATAGCCCCATTGACACTGGGATGGATCTGACATTGCTAAAATAGCCACAATGACATTGCCACGATCCTGACATATGTCACAATGACACTGACATAGTCCTGGTTTCACTCAAAACACTGAGTTGATCCCAAAAGCCTTAACCCTTTAAGACTGAGCAGTCTGACACAGTTTAATGCAGCTGGACTGTTGGTTGAACTGTACGCTGCCCATGAGCAATCTGTGTTCTAAACCAGTGACCAAGGTTAACAGATAGGGAATGAGAGCTCGTCATTGCTGACTGTAATGAAGAAGTGGACTCCAGGCTCTCTTCTTTTCTCTATTACTCTGTAAGGAGCGAAGAACGTTCTGATCCACGCAGCCAGTTTTCTGTCTACTAATTAAATGGCTATTATACCACTTTTAAGGGAAAAGAAAATGATGATTGTGTTCACTTTGTTTATCTTAAAAATTGTTTTTGGGAATTACATGTATAATTAGGAGCCAGTTGATGCATGAAATGAGCCTCTAATGATGATGGCAGACGGGAGAAAAGTCAATTTTACAACTGGCTTTCTTTCAGATATTCAGTGAGGGTCCCACTTGGGCCTGTCAGGAACATTCTTCAACCAATGCTGACATCAGATAGCAGGAACTTGTGTCTTTAGTAGTGATGGGCACATTGCATTGGGTTTGATTTGCAGGCTTGCCAAGCAAAAACACCCAAAAATCTGCAAATTGTGAACTTTAATGCATATTCCATTAAAGTCAATGGGGTGAGGGGTGAATCTTGAAAATCCATTTTCTACATTTTCAAGGCTAATAGGCAAGGGATTGTCAAACAATGAATGGAATGGGGAACAAGTACCAATACCAAAAGATACAGTTTAGTTAAAAATGAAACAATAAAAATGTACAATTCCTTTAAATACTGTACTTGGAGGATGCCGTAAACCCACATGTGAAGAGGCACACCTTTAGGATGAACTAAAGCAAAATGATACTTTAGAAAGTAAAAAAAATGCAGCTAAATCATATTTCTTCTAACTCACTTTCTTTTGCAAAAAAATGTATGGGGTCCCACCCACAAAATGTATACTGCACTAGATACATGACCCTAGAAGATGGTACCAGACCCTTAGCTGAACACGTAGCCAGCCAGGCCAGAAAACGAGGTCAGCAAGCATGACCCCCCCTCCTGAACCATACCAGGCCACATGCCCTCAACATAAGGAAATAAGGAAAGAACCTTGCTGGGTGGAATGAGGGCCTATTCCTTACATCTTACATCCCTGGCACAGTAGATGTCTGTGCAAAATCTGTAAGCCACTTAGATAAAGGGGCCCCTAGATACCTGGCCCTCCCTCCTATGTAAATGAGTAATCCTGATTACTCATTCACAAAAATAAAATTTAAAAAATCACAAAGTAAATAAGCACATGTCGTGATCAATTCCTTTACAGTGAAACCTTGGTTTACAAGTAACGCGGTATACAAGCATTTTGAAAGACGAGCATTTTTTTAAAAAAAATCCTGACTCAGTTTGAGAGCGCTGTCTCGCAAAGCGAGCAGGATTAAGCCTCTGTGCATGCAATACCACATGTGGCCAGAAGTGCGGGGGCGCTGGTGAGCCTCAGAAATGCTCGGAAGTGTTCAGAAATACTCGGAAATACAGAAAGTGTAAACAGTTCCCGGGCATTTCCGAATGTTTCCGAGCGTCTCCGAGCCTCACCAGCACCACCACACCTCTGGCCACATTCAGTATTGTATACACCAGCGCCCCCGGACCTCTGGCCACATACAGAACTGCTTAGACAAGCAGTCACTGTGGAACAAATTATTTGAGTTTCCATTGTTTCCTGTGGTGAAACATGCTTTGATATACGAGTGATTTGGATTACAAGCATTCTCCTGGAACGGATTATGCTTGTAATCCAAGGTTTCACTGTATTTAAAAAACAAAACACGCCCCAAGCCCCACTATATTCATGGCCAATCACATAATCCAGAGATGTAGACCCATTATCAATCACTATAAACGCTGATCTTGATGATCCGCCGACATAAAATGCACCGATGATCATCTTCATCTACAAACAGACTCTCATTGCAACGGACAGATCCCCGTTAGCAGCTAACAAAGGAGTGGGATGCTGGCTGAATGGCCATGGAATTCCCTAACTGGCAGTTGAATGGGGCCAAGAATGTGTCTTTGGTTGCCAGCATCTTATAGCAACCAAGGGAGGCCCTAAGTGGGAAGCTCTCACATTTAGTGGCAGTAGTAACCCTGCACAGCCAGAGATTCGGTTCAGTGGGTAGACGAATAGGCCATTTAAGCCTACTTGAACCTTCTGCCTTGCAGCACTCTGGTCCTTGTTTGCCCCTGTGGTTATGCCGGTTTCCTCTAATACTCCAGTTTCCTCCCACACTCTAAATTGGCCCTAATGTATGAGTGCATGTATATGGGATAAAGACCTTACAATGTTGAAGTTTTGAAAGGATGTGAGCGCT
>BLSH010037204.1:37134-60163 GCA_018402905.1 Glandirana rugosa
AAAAACACTTCTTAGTTGTTGTTCACCCTGTGTTAGTATTTCACCTTGCTTTCAGTTTTTTATTTGTTAAAAAAGTTTGAAATATCCAATAAATTTCGTTCCACTTTATGATTGTGTCCCACTTGTTGTTGATTCTTCACAAAAAATTAGTTTTATATCTTTGTGTTTGAAGCCTGGAATGTGGCAAAAGGTTGCAAAGTTCAAAGGGGGCCGAATACTTTCGCAAGGCACTGTATACCCATGTATTTCATCTATGTGTTCAGGTGTGGTAGCACATATCCCCTGAGGAAGCCCACTAAATGGGATTGCTACACCATGACAAACAACTGTAATCAACTCACAATATGGATATCAAACATGAATTGTTTCCATGTTTTTAACAAAGCCTTACCTCTTCCCTTTGAGTTTTTAAACATGAAATAATTGAATAAATTGATTGAATCTTAATGCATGTTTAGACTCGAGTTATTGGCACCTAAAAAATCCAAGCTCTTATATAGAGCATTTCAAGCATCCTGTTCAATAATTTTTGGGATGCGGTGAGATCTCCTCTTATCAATGTATCCTGTGTAAATTGGGTCACACAGTATTACATATGAGCTGTACCAGGGACCTTATGTACCGGAGTCACAGAACATCACATATGAGCCATGATGGGAGGACATTGTGTATGGGGGTCACAGAACATTACATATGAGCTGTGGTGGGGGACATTGCGCATGGGGGTCACAGAGCACTACATATGAGCTGTGATGGGGTACATTGTGTATGGGGGTCACAGAGCATTACATATGAGCTGTGATGGGGGACATTGCGTATGGGGGTCACAGAACATCACATATGAGCTGTGATGGGAGGACATTGTTTAAGGGGGTCACAGAGCATCACATATGAAACATAATGGGGACATTGCGTGCAGGGGTCACAGAACATCACATATTAGCCGTGATGGGGGAACATTATATATAGGGGTCACAGAACAACACATATGAGCTGTTATGAGAGGACAGTGTGTATGGGGGTTATAGAACATCACATATGAGCTGTGATGAGAGGACATTGTGTATGGGGGTCATAGAAAATCACATATGAGCTGTGATGAGAGGACATTGTGTATGGGGGTCATAGAACATCACATATGAGCTGTGATGAGAGGACATTGTGTATGGGGGTCATAGAACATCACATGTGAGCTGTGATGGGAGGACACTGCGTATGGTGGTCAGAGAACATCACATATGAAATGTAATGGGGACATTGTGTGCAGGGGTCACAGAACATCACATATTAGCCGTGATGGGGGAACATTATATATAGGGGTCACAGAAAATCACATACGAGCTGTGATAAGAGGACACTGTATATGGGGGTCATAGAACATCACATATGAGCTGTGATGAATGGACATTGTGTATGAGGGTCATAGAACATCATATATGAGCTGTGATGAGAGGACATTGTGTATGGGGGTCATAGAACATGACATATGAGCTGTGATAAGAGGACATTGTGTATGGAGGTCACAGAGCATCACATATGAAACTTAATGGGGACATTGTGTATGGGGGTCATAGAACATCATATATGAGCTGTGATGAGAGGACATTGTGTATGGGGGTCATAGAACATCATATATGAGCTGTGATGAGAGAACATTGTGTGCAGGGGTCATAGAACATCAGATATGAGCCGTGTAGAAGAACTGTTGGACAGTCATGTGACCACACAAAGCCATGATTCCATTCACAGGAAATTATGGTTATGGATGGAGAGCTGCCATGACAGTTTGGCTGCTTTAACTTCCTACATGACAGTCATCTGACCACATGGCCCCATGATTCCGATCACTTTTTAGTAAATCAAAGCACACATCATGGAATTATTTCTGGACACATATCCAGCATTGCTCCCTGCTCACAGGAAAGAAATTCATTGCCATTTGGACCTTATATATCCAGATTGTGTTTACTGAACTCACAGGAGGATCAAAAAAAAAAGAAAAATCAGCAACATACAATGCGCTCTGCGCTGTGTTTGTGACTGGCTGCCGGCCATAGTCTGGTCCCTTTCCATTAATGTGAAGATAGAAAAAGGCAGATAGAGACACCAATTGGAAGCCTCAGTCTGGCGTGCCCAGTGGGATAATGGAGCCACCAGGTCATCGCTAGAGCGGCACACATACAATACTCTCCAGGAATTCAGGATTGTCATCAGGGATGTGCGGACTCTTTTATCCTCTGTGAAGGGCTGGGAACGAGCAGCATCGCAGTCACTTGATGTTAGAATGAAGGTGTCTGATTATTGAGTTGCTGCAACTTCTCTTTGTCACAGCAGATTTAACGCGTGCCGTACGTACGATAATCATTACTAGCAAGTGATTGGGAGCTAATGACTCTGAAATTCTGACAGTCAACACGGCAAATAATGGCACACCAATACAAAAAAGTACACATACACTATATTTCCAAAAGTATTGGGATGCCTGCCTTTACACGCACATGAACTTTAATGGCATCCCAGTCTTAGTCCGTAGGGTTCAATATTGAGTTGGCCTACCCTTTGCAGCTATAACAGTTGATTGACCTCAACCCGATAGAACACCAGTTAGAGGGGAGACTGCGAGCCAGGCCATCTTGTCCACATCAGTGCCTGACCTCACAACTGCACTTCTGGAAGAATGGTCAAACATTCCCATAGACACTCCTAAACCTTGTGGGCAGCCTTCCCAGAAGAGCTGAAGCTGTTATAGCTGCAAAGGGTGGGTCAACTCAATATTGAACCCTACGGACTAAGACTGGGATGCCATTAAAGTTCATGTGTGTGTAAAGGAAGGTATACTTTTGGTAATATAGTGTATTTGTAGTCCATATCAGGAAACCAGCCATGGCTCCCTCTATGGATACAGCGGAGCAGTGATGTATCCACCCAGGGACATGAAGTGTGTTATTTGCAAGATTACCAGGTGAAAAAAAAGGAAACCATGGGAAAAAAGTACCCTACTGCAGCTACCAAACCAAAGACTAGTAATCTGCTACATATTACATTTTTGGTTTTGGATTTAGATACACTTTTAGAAGAGTTTAGTGACAAGTTTAGTTGGATTTACATTGTTCCATGTACATTGTATCAGCACTTCCTTCATATACAGGGAGATATTACAATCACATATAGCAATCTCACACTCCGCCCGTCCCAGCACACATGCATGATGAAGTCAGTGCCAAAGCCCCACCCCTATGTGTTTTGTCCACCTAGACATCCTCAGGGGAATGGAAGATTGCCATTCAATTGTATTATCTCCATTTGTGAGTATGTATTTATTTAATAAACTGATGTTTGTTTGGTGATAATGCACAATGGATTCTTTCTTTTGGGGCA
Source organism: Glandirana rugosa (assembly GCA_018402905.1). Lineage (NCBI taxonomy): Eukaryota > Metazoa > Chordata > Amphibia > Anura > Ranidae > Glandirana > Glandirana rugosa. The sequence goes on from BLSH010037204.1 coordinate 40,513, forward strand.
ATTTGGGGCTTGTTTTGAGGATATGTTCTGGCATTGGATTAATCTAAACCTGCAACAGTTAACTATCACATTTCCGGAGACAGAGGAATAAAAAGTTGGCTGCTCTTGCAGTCCTCTTAAATTTTGGGGGTCTAACGTTCCGGTAAACGGCTAGAGTTTATGTTGGTGAAAGAGCATAGGCAGTATAGAAATTGCTGGCACTTGTAGTACATTCATCACAAGATTTTATATATCTTCATATTTCTGTTGCTGAAGTGGACTTCTTGCATGTTTCGAGTTGGCACATTTATGACTGTGTTGTTGCGCCAAATGCATTTCATATTTTATGTTTATTTGACATTGTGATTTTATTTAAAGAGACATGGCACTCATATATTTATAGGATTATTTTGGGTCACCTATCCTGGCATTTGAGGGGTACAGCCTCTCTGATTTAGGTTTGTCAGATTTGCACAATTTTTGCACAGCTGTGGAATAATTTCTACACTGAGCGCAACAGTGTTACTTTTTATATAGAGATGTTCATGGCGTTATCAGCAATTTTCTCTGGATAAAATGATTGGGTATGTAAAAGTGCAGTTTTCATAGAGTGACTTTTTCTAGTGCTGGGATAATGTTGCTGCAAGGTTTCAGTATAGGAAAGGCTTGTTCGTGATTTATAAGCTCCAGGTGCAGGATGAGGTCAGTATGAAACAGATTAGGAATATCCCTGATCTCCTGAGGGTCCCATCATTGTTGGGGTGCTGACAAGTGGGGTGCTGCATGGCTGACGCCCATCCTAGGACCATCACTTTGTCACTGTTTCAGATGTTCTGTACAGTGAGCACCGCTCCACATCCAATCCAACGCCGCAATCCCCTAAATCCTCGAGTGTTTGCCATGGGATTCATTACCAGCCATGTCACTGAAAAGCATCATTAGGCAGCAGATACAGCGATCGTCTCTCCGATAGTGATGACAGACAGTTCTTGAATGTTTGCCATTGGTGCCGAGAAATAGAAACAAATAATGATATAAATAATGTGCTGTACAATGGCACAGATCAGAGATTCGGCACAACCGCCATATACCCGGAGGGCCTAATATATTCACAGCAGCCATGAATTATTACTGCTCATGTGCATTCAGGGTCACAGCCTTACAGTCTAGATAGAGTGATAGAGCTACACAGATGAGAAATTTGCCACTTGCCTGTCTCTGCCGATTACGCCACACTTACACCACTGACCTCTCACCAACAAATTGGGGGATACCCCCAGGAAAGACTGGTCACTAGGGTTGCCACATCATCCCTTTAATCCAGGACACATATTAATTACACAGGTCCTGTGGCTGATTAAGGTGGTAATTAAACTCACTTGGTGCCTTATCTGCATTAGATTAGCCACAGAACCTGTGTAATCCATATGTGTCCTGGATTAAAGGGATGATGTGGCAACCCTACTGGTCACCCAGTCTGACCAGTATTGGCTGGAGGTGTAATGATTTCATGTTTGGGGATCTTCTGTGGTTTTAGCAGACTCACAGTCTGCCCAGTCATACCATTTACTCTGTGTAGCACACTTTCCCCAATTTGCAGAAACCATCTGGTGAGCAGTGCCACAGATGACAAGCTGGCACTCCTTGCATCTGGCGGAAGAGGTTTAAGGAGAACTAGAACCAAAGCTTGTTCTGCTGTACTTCTCCTGTGGATCGCAGGAGTGCAGTTCGTTATGCACTCCTGTGACCCGTTTTCAGCAGACAGCGGGCTGAAACCTACTGTCAGCTGGCGTCACAGAGCTGGTCCAGGCTCGGGCAAGATCGCGACAATGAAGTTGGGATCCACACACATGCCTGGACCAACACCTGACTCAGCCTCTCAGCGAGTCCTGTCACCTCCACAGCTCAGAACTGCAGTGAGCAAGGGGGGGGGGGGGCAGAGCAGAGGCAGAGAGCTGCTGACTGACAGTCATCAGCTCTCTGCTCACAGAGCTGTGAGAACTGAGCGATCAGTGGTGTTTGATCGCTCGGTTCTCAGTGTTAGAGCAAGCGGAGGACAGATGCAACATCGGACTGATGCTGCATCCGCCTAGGTAAGTGTGAATCTGAAATAAAAAACATATCTTTTAACCTCCACATACAGAAAAGCTTCACAGTAAGAGCCTTTAAAATACGGAATAGACTTTACCTGTCGACATTTATTTTTTTTGGTGTTTAATTCCACTTTAATTCTTTGTTGCAAGTAGGGCATCGCAGAGTGTGTCCTTTGTCTACATATTTTGTGTCTACAGGAGTCCCAATTTTCAGCTCTGAAAGTTAAGGGGTACGAATGATGTAAAAGAAAACCTGATTCATCAGCACAGGCCACTTTCTTCCATTGCTCCCTAGTCCGTTTTTGATACTCACGTGCCCACTGTAAGAACTTTTGGCTGTGGACATGGGTCAGCATGGGCACCCTGACCAGTCTGAGGCTACACAGTCCCATACACAGCAAACTGCAATGCCCATTTTTCTGCTTGCAACACATCAACTTCAAGGACAACATGTTTACTTCAGATGCCACTGCAAGGAGATAATCAATGTTATTCACTTAAAGTGGTTGTAAAGCGTAAGGTTTTTCACCTTAATGGATTAAATATGGGTGGGCGGGAGGGAGTGTTTTTTTTTTTTTTAAGCACCTGATTAGAGCCCAAGGCTCTAATAGGCTTCAAAAAAGGGTGGGCTCGGGGAGCAGAGAGTCCACCCAATTGTGTGACCATAGCAAATGAATTTTCGCTATTTTCACACTGCAGTGCCTCCCCGCCAATCAGGAGGCAGGTCGGTGAGACCTTTTTCCCGATTGGCCAAAGCACCAGGCGATCCTATTGGATGCCTAGGCACTTTGGCAAGGAAGGAGAAACATGAGGAGCAGACACCTCCATCCGCCCTCTCCACACACCGACACCGCTGTTGCTATGGAAGAGACAGGATCCTCTCCACTCCAGAGTTCACACACACAGTAAGTGCCAGACCTGTGAGACGGGGGTGCGTGCTGTCAGTGCTGACCGTGAAGCCCGCAGCGCGGTAGTGCAATATACTCCTATCTGGTGACTGTATCCCCTATCTGGTGACTGTATACCCTATCTGGTGGCTCTGTATACTGCTATCTGGTGACTCTGTATACTGCTATGCAGTTCAGTTTTGGGCACCAGTTCTTAAAAAGGATATCGGGGAACTGGAGAAAGTGCAGAGAAGGGCAATCAAATTAATAAGAGGCATGGAAGAGCTCAGCTATGAGGAAAAATTAGAGGAACTGAATTTATTCTCTCGTGAGAAGAGGAGATTAAGGGGGGATATGATCAACATGTATAAATACATAAGTGGTCTATATAGTGAACTTGGTGTTGAGTTATTCACTTTAAGATCATCACAAAGGATAAGGGGGCACTCTTTACGTCTAGAGGAAAAAAGATTTCATCTACAAATACGGAAAGGTTTCTTCACAGTAAGAGCTGTGAAAATGTGGAAAAGACTCCCTCCAGAGGTGGTTTTTGCCAGCACGGTAGATTGCTTTAAAAAAGGCCTGGATTCTTTCCTAACTGTACATAATATAACGGGGTACTAACATTTATAGCTAAAGTTGATCCAGGGAATATCCGATTGCCTCTAGGGGGGATCAGGAAGGAATCCCCCCCCCCCCATAGCAAATTGGATCATGCTTTGCTGGGGTTTTTTTTGCCTTCCTCTGGATCAACTGTGGGTGAAGAATTGTGTATATGGGATTGTGTGGTTATATATATTCATTTATTTCTTTTTGATTGGTTGAACTAGATGGACTTTTTTCAACCTGGCTAACTATGTAACTATGTAACTCTGTATACCCCTATCTGGTGGCTCTGTATACCCCTATCTGGTGATTCTATATATGCTTATCTGGTGACTCTGTAAACTCCTATCTGGTGGCTCTGTATACTCCTATCTGGTGACTGTATACCCCTGTCTGGTGACTCTGTTTACCCCTATCTGGTGACTCTGTATACCCCTATCTGGTGGCTCTGTATACTCCTATCTGATGACTCTGTATACCCCTCTCTGTCATGCTGTATACCCTCTCTGTGATGCTGTATACCCTATCTGGTGATACTGTATACCCTATCTGGTAATGCTGGGCTGTATACTCCAGACACAATGGGTGGAATATATAAGGGGTGGGGTTTATGATAAGTGGGAGGGGTCAAAAAGGAAGGGTGGGATCTGGCGCCCCATCCTAAAATTTCACCAGCCGCCACTGCTCTCGCTGCTGTCAATCAAAAGCTGTGACACAGGAGGGGGGGAGGAAGGGTGGAGACTGGCGGTGCTCGAATCCCACTGTCTGTGTAATTGTACGCTTCAGGGGGACTTGAGAACGAGCCAGCACGGGTTCCCCCAGAGAAAGCGGCTTTCCGTGGGGGCACCGGATGAAGCAGAGGGGTCTGGAGCGCAGGCGGGGGACCCAAGAAGAAGAGGACTCGGGCTGCTTTGTGCAAAACCAATGCACAGAGCAGGTAAGTATAACATGTTTGTTATTTTAAAAAAAGAAGTAATTGAACGTTTACAACCACTTTAATCTGCCAGTAGTCATAAAGTTATGGCTGATCGGTGTATATGTATAGACAAATGCACATAGTGGGGTTTATTTACTAAAGTTGGTGAGTGCAAAATCAGGCTCTCTTCTGCATGGAGACCAATCAGCTTCTAACCTCAGCTTGTCCAATTACGCTTTGGCAATAAGACCTGGAAGCTGATTGCTTTCTATGCAGAAGTGAGCCTGATTTTGCACTCTCCAAATTTAGTAAATAAACCCCAATGGTATATTAACACACATTACAAATACACACAAACCCAGTGGTACACACACCCATACGCACAATGATATACAGGTACGCGCCCATAAAATATATACACACACTGTGGGGTTGATTTATTAACCCCTTCCTTACCCGGCACTTAAATCCCCCTCCTGCCCAGACCAATTTTTGGCTTTCAGCGCTTTTGAATGACAATTGCGCGGTCGTGCGACGTTGTACCCAAATACAATTTGCATCCTTTTTTCCCCACAAATAGGGCTTTCTTTTGGTGGTATTTGATCACCTCTGCGTCATTTCTGATCGCCGCTATAAACAAAAAATGAGCGACAATTTTGCAAAAAAGAACAATATTTTTTACTTTTTGCTAAAGTACAAATCCATTAAAAAAAATATTCATCAGTTTTGGCCGATATATATTCTTCTACATATTTTTGGTAAAAAAAAAAAATCGCAATCGGCGTATATTGATTGGTTTGCGCAAAAGTTATCGCGTCTACAAACTGGGAATTGATTTATGGCGTTTTTATTATTATTTTTTTTTTTACTAGTAATGGCGGCGATCTGCGATTTTTATCGGGACTGCGATATAGGGGCGGACATGTTGGACATTTTTTACACATTTTTGGGACCAATGACATTTATACAGCGATCAGAAATGTAAATGTCCATTGATTACTGTATAAATGTCATTGGCAGTGAAGGGGTTAACCAGCAGGGGGCAGTGAAGGGGTTAACAAATGTTCCCTGGGTGTGTTCTAACTGTGGGGGGGCAGGGCTGGTCGGGACATAACAGATCTAACTGATCCCAGTGACAGGGATCAGTAGATCTGCTTGTCCCCTGTCACAGAACGGGGAACCGCCGTGTTTACAACGGCGGTTCCCCGTTCTGAGGCTCCTAAAGGAGATCGGCGGGTCTCGGGCGGACATCGAGTCCGCCCGACCCACGGGCACGCTCGCGCAGCGTGCGGCGCGTGCGCGCCGCTGCCGCCAGGGGGCGCGCCTGGAGCATGCGCAGTGGAGGACGTCCATGGACGTCCTCCCGGCATTTCAGATCCGCGATGGAGCCGTATTTTGGCAATAGCGCGGATCTGAAGTGGTTAAAGGCAAATAGACTGTGCACTTTGCAAAGTGCATTTGCTCTCGTCAAGTGCAGTTGCTCCGGAGCTTAGTAAATGAGGTAAAGCATCAATTTGGAAAGAAAACCCAATCACATGCAAGGAAAATTTAAAATAAACATCATTTTTGCTTGCATATGATTGGATGAAGGAAGTCAGAGACAGGGCTCCATTCTCCCAGCTCCCTCTATCAGGAGACATCTGCTCCTCGGAGGGTCTCTGCCACTGACTCATTTTGCCGCCAATTAGAAGCATATTGAGAGGGAGATGACGTGTTGATCCAGAGATGTTAAACATCCAGAGGGGGAACAAATACTCAGCTGGGTGTTAAGACGACATCAGCCATTCACAGAGGAAATGAACGAGGAATGGGCTCATTTACAGCCCGCGGTGGTCTCATTTATCGCCAGTGCGCGGCGATGCCAGGCTGATTGCTGCTACTCAGAAATTCCTGTACAGGGTAAAGAGCGCCTGTCATTACAAAGTACTATCACAAGAAAGGGTCTAGCCGCAGCTCTCTCATGCCTCATGGAATGCTCAGAGGATGAACACAAAGGGGTTGATTTACTAAAGGCAAATAGGTTGTGCACTCTGCAAGTGCACTTGCTCCAGAGTTTAGTGAATGAGGTAAGGTTTCACTTTGCAAAGAATAATGATCACATGCAAGGAAAATAAAAATAAAAATAAAAAAACAGCACTGTTGCTTGCACATGATTGGATGATGAAAGTCAACAGAGCTTCTACTCATTTTACTAAGCTATGGATCAACTTTGCAAAGTGCGCCGTCTTTTTGACTTTAGTAAATCAACCCCCAAAATGTGATTGGTCTGGATATGAGCTATGCCCTGATTTACAGTGAACGTTTCTTCATCAGTGCCAGGACAAGATCATCCATCCAGTGCCCCGGGCAAAAATGCCAAATTGCACCCCACCCCTCTTCATTATATGCAAGCTTATGAGAAGGAGGGGGAGAGAGAGCACGGCCTCCTCCCGGCTCTCTATTCCTCTCCTTGCTGCTTCCAGCGCCAGGCTGACAAAAGTAGTGATGCCACTGTCTGTCACTACTCCTAGTAGAAGGAACCTATGGCGCCCCCCACCCCTACTATAGGCCCAGAGCAGCTGTCCCTTCTGCCCACCCCTTGTCCTGGCCCTGCCACACATGTATCAACATAATCATGGAATCAACCAACCAGTGTAGCTAAACTGATCAATTTGATTTTGTGAGCTCTTTTGACTCAATTTTGATGATCGCTTCTGATCTATTGAACAAACATCAGGGTGTGTGTGCGCGCAATCTTAATTCAGATTGATTAAATGATCATTTTTTAGATTGTTTATATAGATTATATTTTCATTCAATGTTTTCAGTCAATCTCAAAATGCAGAATATTATGTGATACATAGTTCGTGTTTTTCTTCATCAATAGATTGCTTGTATGCAATTGCTTGTATCTAAATCGATTACAAATCTCTACATGTATGGCCACCTTTAGGTACAGGTTGGCTATACCGTAACAGGCGTCAGGGCAATAGAGATGTTATTCTATCCACAAATCTTGTTATTTAAGTTAATCTCAGACTTTCATTTCACAAGCCATCTGCGGCCTCGGATTGTGTGTATGACATTCTTCGCTGAGGTCGCCACTTTTAGAGCCGCGTACAAAATGTCGCCTTTTATTGCCTTTAACATTTCTATTTGTTTTTCGTGTTTTCTTTGGTGCTTGTCATTTTTTTTCCAGTGTATTTCTTGGAGGATTGATGATAAGCCTGCAACATGCAGAAATTCGATTTCTACATACAGAAAAGCTGCTAAATATTATTGTCATATGAACGGATCACTGCTGCAACTCAATATGCAGAAACATTTCTCAGATCTATCATGTAAAATTATTTATCAGACACGCTACAATCCAATTCCTAAATTTGGTGAACATGATTAGCCTGTATATATGAAGGCTGAGCCATCCATCATGGAGCTTTCCAGGTCTCCCGCATCACTGAATAAATAAGGTGAAAATCAACATCAGATTCAGCGAGGCAAGACTGTACATTTTCTGTACCCTGCATAAAGACCTTTCCACCAATCGCTGTACATTTCCTGTACCCTACATAAAGACCTTTCCACCAATCGCTGTACATTTCCTGTACCCTACATACAGACCTTTCCACCAATCGCTGTACATCTCCTGTACCCTGCATACAGACCTTTCCACCAATCGCTGTACATCTCCTGTACCCTACATACAGACCTTTCCACCAATCACTGTACATCTCCTGTACCCTGCATACAGACCTTTCCACCAATCGCTGTACATTTCCTGTACCCTACATACAGACCTTTCCACCAATCACTGTACATCTCCTGTACCCTGCAAACATACCTTTCCACCAATCAATGTACATCTCCTGTATCCTACATACAGCCCTTTCCACCAATCACTGTACATCTCCTGTACCCTACATAACGACCTTTCCACCAATGGATGTACATCTCCTGTACCCTACATACAGACCTTCCCACCAATCACTGTACATCTCCTGTACCCTGCAAACATACCTTTCCACCAATTGCTGTACATCTCCTGTACACTGCGTACCGACCTTTCCACCAATCACTGTACATCTCATGTACCCTACATAAAGACCTTTCCACCAATCGCTGTACATCTCCTGTGTACCCTACATACAGACCTTTCCACCAATCGCTGTACATCTCCTGTACCCTGCATACAGACCTTTCCACCAATCGCTGTACATTTCCTGTACCCTACATACAGACCTTTCCACCAATCACTGTACATCTCCTGTACCTGCATACAGACCTTTTGACTAATCGCTGGACATCTCTTGTACCAAGCATATAGACCTTTCCACCAATCAATGTACATCTCCTGTATCCTACATACAGCCCTTTCCACCAATCACTGTACATCTCCTGTACCCTACATAACGACCTTTCCACCAATGGCTGTACATCTCCTGTACCCTACATACAGACCTTCCCACCAATCACTGTACATCTCCTGTACCCTGCAAACATACCTTTCCACCAATTGCTGTACATCTCCTGTACACTGCGTACCGACCTTTCCACCAATCACTGTACATCTCATGTACCCTACATACAGACCTTTCCACCAATGGATGTACATCTCCTGTACCCTACATAAAGACCTTCCCAACAATCACTGTACATCTCATGTACCCTGCAAACATACCTTTCCACCAGTTGCTGTACATCTCCTGTAAACTGCATACAGACCTTTCCACCAATCACTGTGCATCTCCTGTACCCTACATACAGACCTTTCCACTAATCACTGTACATCTCCTGTACCCTACATACAGACCTTTCTACCAATCACTGTACATCTCCTGTACCCTACATAATGACCTTTCCACCAATCGCTGTACATCTCCTGTGTACCCTACATACAAACCTTTCCACCAATCAATGTATATCTCCTGTACCCTACATACAGACCTTCCCACCAATCACTGCCCATCTCCTGTACCCTGCATACAGACCTTTCCACCAATCGCTGTACATCTCCTGTACCCTACATACAGACCTTTCCACCAATCATTGTACATCTACTATACCCTACATAATGACCTTTCCACCAATCACTGTACATCTCCTGTACCCTACATACAAACCTTTCCACCAATGGCTGTACATCTCCTGTACCCTACATACAGACCTTTCCATCAATTGCTGTACATTTTCTGTACCCTGCATACAGACCTTTCCACCAATCACTGTACATCTCCTATACACTGCATACAGACCTTTCCACCAATCGCTGTACATCTCCTGTGTACCCTACATACAGATCTTTCCACCAATCAATGTATATCTCCTGCACCCTACATACAGACCTTCCCACCAATCACTGTACATCTCCTGTACCCAGCATACAGACCTTTCCACCAATCGCTGTACATCTCCTGTACCCAGCATACAGACCTTTCCACCTATCTTTGCCCATCTCCTGTACCCTGCATACAGACCTTTCCACCAATCGCTGTACATATCCTGTACCCTACATACAGACCTTTCCACCAATCACTGTACATCTACTATACCCTACATAATGACCTTTCCACCAATCACTGTACATCTCCTGTGGCCTACATACAAACCTTTCCACTAATCGCTGTACATCTCCTGTACCCTACATACATACCTTTCCACCAATCGCTGTACATCTCCTGTACCCTACATACAGACCTTTCCTCCAATCACTGTACATCTCCTGTACACTACATAACGACCTTTCCACCAATCGCTGTGCATCTCCTGTGTACCCTACATACAAACCTTTCCACTAATCGCTGTACATCTCCTGTACCCTACATACATACCTTTCCACCAATCGCTGTACATCTCCTGTACCCTACATACAGACTTTTCCTCCAATCACTGTACATCTCCTGTACCCTACATAACGACCTTTCCACCAATCGCTGGCATCTCCTGTGTACCCTACATACAGACCTTTCCACCAATGGATGTACATCTCCTGTACCCTACATACAGACCTTCCCACCAATCACTGTACATCTCCTGTACCCTGCAAACATACCTTTCCACCAATCGCTGTACATCTCCTGTACACTGCGTACCGACCTTTCCACCAATCACTGTACATCTCATGTACCCTACATACAGACCTTTCCACCAATCGCTGTACATCTCCTGTGTACCCTACATACAGACCTTTCCACCAATGGATGTACATCTCCTGTACCCTACATAAAGACCTTCCCACCAATCACTGTACATCTCCTGTACCCTGCATACCGACCTTTCCACCATTCACTGTACATCTCATGTACCCTGCAAACATACCTTTCCACCAATTGCTGTACATCTCCTGTACACTGCATACAGACCTTTCCACCAATCACTGTGCATCTCCTGTACCCTACATACAGACCTTTCCACCAATCACTGTACATCTCCTGTACCCTACATAATGACCTTTCCACCAATCACTGTACATCTCCTGTGTACCCTACATACAAACATTTCCACCAATCAATGTATATCTCCTGTACCCTACATACAGACCTTCCCACCAATCACTGTACATCTCCTGTACCCTGCATACAGACCTTTCGACTAATCGCTGTACATCTCCTGTACCCAGCATACAGACCTTTCCACCTATCACTGCCCATCTCCTGTACCCTGCATACAGACCTTTCCACCAATCGCTGTACATCTCCTGTACCCTACATACAGACCTTTCCACCAATCACTGTACATCTACTATACCCTACATAATGACCTTTCCACCAATCACTGTACATCTCCTGTACCCTACATAACGACCTTTCCACCAATCGCTGTACATCTCCTGTATCCTACATACAAACCTTTCCACTAATCGCTGTACATCTCCTGTACCCTACATACAGACCTTTCCACCAATCGCTGTTCATCTCCTGTACCCTACATACAGACCTTTCCACCTATCACTGCACATCTCCTGTACCCTGCATACAGACCTTTCCACCAATCGCTGTACATCTCCTGTACCCTACATACAGACCTTTCCACCAATCGCTGTACATCTCCTGTACCCTACATACACACCTTTCCACCAATCACTGTACATCTCCTGTACCCTACATAATGACCTTTCCACCAATCGCTGTACATCTCCTGTACCATACATACAAACCTTTCCACTAATCGCTGTACATCTCCTGTACCCTACATACAGACCTTTCCACCAATCGCTGTACATCTCCTGTACCCTACATACAGACCTTTACACCTATCACTGCTCATCTCCTGTACCCTGCATACAGACCTTTCCACCAATGGCTGTACATCTCCTGTACCCTACATACAGACCTTTCCACCAATTGCTGTACATTTTCTGTACCCTGCATACAGACCTTTCCACAAATAGCTGTAAATCACCTGTACCCTGCATACAGACCTTTCCACCAATCGCTGTACATCTCCTGTACACTGCATACAGACCTTTCCACCAATCACTGTACATTTTCTGTACTCTACATACAGACCTTTCCACCAATCGCTGTACATCTCCTGAACCCTACACACAGACCTTTCCCCCAACCACTGTACATTTACTATACCCTACATACAGACCTTTCCACCAATCGCTGTACATGTCCTGTACCCTACATACACACCTTTCCACCAATCGCTGTGCAGCTTCTATACGCCACATAGAGAACTTTCCACTAACAGCTGTATGTCTCCCATACCTTACATTAAAATAATTCCACAATTCATTGTTCGTCTCCTATACCCTAGATAGGCAGGGGAGGACTGGCAGCCTTAGGCCTGGGGGGCAAGTCCAGTCAAGTGGCCCATTGAACCAACGAATCAGCTCACCATCCATGCCCACCTGGTTTTAGAATGAATATTGATGTTATGAAGAAAGACAAATATGATACAATGTGGTAACATAATTTAATGTTAATAGCAACAAAGGAGGATTAACAAAAATAATGCATCAATGCAGCTCATCAGTGTCCACCAATGCAGCCTCACCAGTGCCCATCAATGTAGCCTCACCAGTGCCCATCAGTGCAAAATCATCAGTGCCCATCAATGCAGCCTCATCAGTGACTATCAATGCAACCTCACCAGTGCCCATCAATGCAGGTTCACCAGTGTCCATCAATGCAGCCTGATCAGTGCCCATCAATGCAGCTGCACCAGTGCCCATCAATGCAGCCGCACCAGTGCCTATCAAATGCAACCTGATCATTGCCCATCAATGCAGCCTCACCAGTGCCCATCAGCACAGCCTGATCAGTGGCAATCATTGCAGCCTGATCAGTGCCCATCAATGCAACCCGATCATTGCCCATTAATGCTGCCTCGCCAGTGCCCATCAGCACAGCCTGATCAGTGCCCATCAATGCAGCCTGCAATGCAGAGAGAGGAGAGCCGCCGGATTACACAGAGCAGGGATCTCCCGATTACCTGGCGCGGCCGCTGTCATATGAAGTCCTGCCTCCTATGATAGACATCACCAGTGTGCTCTCTGTTATAGATCTGGTCCAGGAGGTAGGACTTTGTAAGCGGGAGATCCCCGTTCTGTGTAATCCAGTAGCACCCCCACCGAGGCAGCCCAATGAGCCCAACGGGATCCATGGTAGGATATTTGCCTGCAGTTAGTTGGCGGTTGCGCCCCTGGCACCTACTTCCTTCCTCCACAGGTAGAAAAAAGTGTGAGCGGGCAGCGGCCGCCGGCCATTTTGAATGTAAGTTAGGGTGGCCTGGGGGGCAATTGCCACCCTGCCCCCCAGCCCAGCCCTCCCCTGTAGATAGGGAACTTGCCTCCGATCACTGTATGTCACCTGTACCCAGTATATCGACCTTTCCACCATATGCTGCATGTCCCCTTTATTCTACATACAGAACTCCTTTCCCCTTCATGAAGATATTTCTACCAATTACTGTATTTCTCCTGTACTCTACATGCAGACCTTTTCACAAAATGCTGTAAGTCTGTTGTTCCCTATATACAGACTTCTCCACCAATCATTGTACATCATCTGTACCCACCCTAAACAAAGACCTTTCCACCAATTTCCACTAGCCACTGCCTATAATAGAGAAGGATAAGCACTGCATACAACAGAGAGGAATGAGGAGTAAATCCAGTAGGGAGGAGTGAGTATAATAGGGAGGAATAAGTTGTACTGCCCAAAACTACCATACTAAATATAGGACTCTCATACTTTATCTGGACCCTAAGGGGAGCTCAAACCCCAAGAACCACCCAGCTGAAGCTCCTCACATTCAAGGAAAAAGATTCACAGCCCCAACCTACATGGAGATGGAGTAGTGGGCCTGAGGGTCACGTTATACAACTTTGCCCCTTAGGAACTTTAACAGCTGCCAGCCTGGCAGAGTCCACATTCAAAAAGGTGCCAACTCCACTCTACCTTATGAGAAATCTTTCATCAAGAAAATTTCAAAGAATGGGATTCTCCAAGCCAACATATTTTGCTTTTTAAAAACAAAACTTTAGTCTTTGCTCCAGTTTTCAACAATCATTTTTTTAGTATACAGTACTTCTATGTGAACAAGAACTTTCTTTTCTCTTTTCAGGTGGCTCAGGTGTTTACTCAGTTGAGGATACACACTGCATGTAATACGGATGAGTCACTTTCCGTCACAGAGAGATTCAGACTGAGCACATTAGAGAGATGAGGCGCTGTCCATGATAGAGAGGGCTAAATGCTATATGTAATAGAGAGGGATGAGGCACTATGTTAAACAGGGTTGCTGTTAGAAATCATGGGGTCCCATACTACTTACCCCCACCCCCAGATAATATCAGACTATATTTTTGCTAAAAATACACTAAAATCATTGCTATATGACATATTTACGGGACCCTTCCCCAGCTTTCCATCGTGAAACATCCCCTTGTGTGCCTGCAGCAGCTTCTGGGGGGAGAGGAGAGCAGGGAAGCCGACAAAGCTGGAGCCAGGCGCACACGGGGCCCAGATAACAGGGGGGGTGGGGGGTGGGGATGCGGATGTAGAAATTAGAACTGATCATCCTGCAACACAGCTGAAGGGAGGCAGTGAAAAAGATGCCAGCAATGCTGTAGGGGGAGACAAAAGAGGATTGGTGTCTGCAGTAAGGCAGTACAGCTGGCCCTCCTGTTCAGCAGGTGCCTGCGCCCCCCTTTTGGACTTATGGGGCCTGGGCTTAGTACAGGAGGGCTGGCTGTACTGCCTTATCAGTGGCCCTGATGTGAAATAGGGTATAATGAGGTACCTTGTGAAATAGAGAGGGATGTGGCACTGCGTGTAATGCAGAGGGATGTGGCACTGCAGGGCTATGGACACTGTAAGTAATTGAGAGGGAGGCCCAATGAGGGATGTGATGCTGCATTTAATGGAGGTTTTTGAACACTGTGTGTGACTGACAGTCATAAGACACTGCATATAATAGATAGTAAAAAGACCCTATGAGTAATCGAGGGGTATGAGACACTTTGCAAAGTGAGTGGCATTATGAATTGTAGGGGTGTAGGGCACTGTGTGTCTGTATAAGGTCTAAGCACTGCATGCACTAGGTAGGTAAGCATACCTCCCAACTTTTTGAGATGGGACACCTATTAGAAAAAGTATGTAGGCATAGGACTCACCCCCTTCCACGCCCCCAGTAATATGAAAATAGTTCATCCCCCCCCCCCCCCCCCAATAGTGCATACAGCTTATAAATCTATTTTTTACATTAAAATATTACCACTATATACCTTTTTGGCTGATCTGTATACCACTGTCATGTAATAAACTGCAGGGTCTGCTCAAGTGCTGAGTATGCAGGTAGGAGGGGATTTCCACTATAGCCTGTATACATGCCCACATGTGTGATGTCAATATCATGTGACCTGGCTAGCTTTGACAACAAGGAAATATTCTCTCCAGCAACAGAGACTAAACAGAGCATGTGCAGTGAGGACTACCCTCACTGTGTATTATCTGGCCTTGCCAAGAGAGACCCTGCAGGAGGAGGAGGATCTGTCCATACAAGATCAAAGAGCCTTTTTACACAATGTGGAGGATTAACCCCTTAAGTCCCACAGTGAGTATAACAAGCATGCTATTCTGCACATATAGACAGATTTTACTGTTGTGGGTTTAGTAACACTTTAAACCCACAAGTGCTTTTTTTACCACTACTATTCCTTTATATTGGCTTTTGAAATTTACAAATGTAACGATTAAGAAATTGGATGAAAGGTTTAGCACTGGGAAACACTTTTTGATAGATAAATAGTGCATTTTATATACAACTATATAGATCAGACCAAAATGAGGGACAAATAAGGAGGATAGAGGGACAGAGGGACTTGGTTCCAAATCAGGAACAGTCCCTTGGAGTTAGGGACAGTTGGGAGCTATGGGTAAGGGTCACTGCATGACATACAGCAGAGGAATGAGGCAGTGGCACTCTGTTGATGGCTAAAGCAAAGTGTGTAATATAGAAGTTTAATGCACTGATCAGTGAACTATTTGATGCAGATTTCACTGGTGGTATGAATACCGAAGCCTGGCTACCCTACTACTTCTAGGGCAGTGCGGTGGCTTTTACAAAGCATAAATGTCAACCTTTTGGGATTTCAGGGGTTGCAGGAGTTACTAACAATGAGCAAGATTCAGGTTATCACTGTTAAAATTCTGCTCATGGCGCCTCAGTCCCTGACACCATCTTGTTGTGTTTTCTAGGACATGTCCTAAGCTGACCTGACAAGCCCTAGCATCATATAGGAGTGAGGCAGAAGAGCTTCACCCATTTAAATAACATCTGGAGAATGGAAAAATGTGTCAAGGTGGAGAGGATCAGACTTCTACAAAGCCTTATAATTCAGAATATATGAAGTATATGATGTGTTCTGGTATTGAAGCAGTCCTATCCGCTCTGTAAAAAGCCCTGGTCACAGTAGTATACTACATCTAGTAAAAGACAGAATAAAGGGCTTATTTCAATTGTTATGGCAGACTGAGGATTAGAGACAAACTTTTGTCGGCGAGGTTTAATGGTAAATCGGATTAAGGCGACTTTCCTTGCTGCGCCATGTACACAATCATACACATAGTCAATAGTTCTCTCTCCAGGTGGAGGAAGGTATTGAATTTGGTACCGCGTTCAGAGCGATCCCCGGCTCCACTAAAAATAGTGCTGAAATACTGGATACATGGGAAGTGACAATGTCTAATATATAGGGCTTTGACACCTTTTACTGTCACAAAAAACAGTACAGATAAATTGGATATTCCTATATAATGCTATCTCTGCGTAGACATGACAACATAATACTTACTATCAGTCATGACATCACAGAAACTGCTACAAACCACATTCACAGCTAGCATTACATTCAATCAAAAGAAATAATTCCATCCTGCTCCTTCACATTTTCTGTCACTACAGTCAAAAACAAACTGCAATTTGACCCCACTAACCACAGGAAATTGAATGAATGATCTGAAAATGAACGTTTTTGAATTAAGTATGTGGCCAGCTTTAGATTGCAAGCTCCCATTAGCAGGGCCGTTTTAACTCCCCTGCATTGAATTGTATAGGAATTGTTGTCTCGAAAGGAGAGGAGAGGCGTTTATAAAGATATTACATCTATGGAAGGTATCATCCCCATAAACACAGAAAAGAAAAATACATTTGGACTTTAAAAATATACCTCCAGAGATAGAATGTAAAAAACACTAAATATTTGAAAATTGTACATGTTTGTTGTAACAACTTTAAAACGTGCAGATTGAAATAAACCTTAAAATATCAGTGAATTCAATGTAAAGTCTATTACCAGTAACTATACATATCCTCGAAATGAGATAGGAAAAGAAAGGAGTATGAAATGGTCCAATGAGATCAGCAGCTAAAAGTCAACGCGTTTCATGGGATCACTCACTTCATCAGAACCATGGATCTCAATTATACATAAAGATGGATACGCAGTTATCAAATAATGATCATATGGTATGTAGATAACTTGGGCAAATCCTACCGGCTCGTGAGGAATTTACCGCCAATCAAATGAGGAAATACTACAGGGGGACCGATGGGAGTCAGGCCGTTTTGAAAAAAACAGTACTCCGTAGATTTTCAACTTGAATTGGATTAATTTTTACAAAAACAGGTCAATACATGCCTTTTGAGTTACTTATTCAGTTATGAAAAATAATTGCCATTTAGATGACAACCATCCTCTTGAATACAGCTTTCAAACCTTCGCTTGAGATTGTCCATCACTCGGGCCAACAGCTGATGATCAATCGTGAGCACTTCCTGTCAGATGGCATCCTTCAATTCATTCAAACTATGGTGTTTGTGAGTGTAAGTGTACACATGGCTCTTCAGTTACCTCCATAGGAAGAAATCACATGATGACAAGTCAGGAGACTTTGGGGGCCATGGCACATCGCCAAAACATGAAATGAGACACCCAGGGAACATGTTTCTAAGAACTTCCATTGGTGCGCTGGCAGTGTGCGAATAAACTTGAGAAATGTTTATTTGAAGCAGGATGGTGCCCATCCTGCTTCAAATAAACATTTCTCATGTTTATTCATCATCTTTGCAGTTTAGGTCGTAAGAAGTTGTTCAGCAATGGGTGTGGGTGAAGGATTGTGTATATGGGATTGTATGGTTATATATATTTCTTTTTTTTTTTGGTTGAACTAGATGGACTTTTGTCTTTTTTCAACCTAACTATGTAATGTTCTGAGTCACTGTTACGCCATTTTCCCCCAAAAATTACGGGCGATAACGCCAAAAGGGGCAACTGCCTACCGCAGTGTAACATGTGCAGAGTGAAGAGGTCTTTCTTGATTGTTCCTAGGATTTTTGGGAGCTCAGTAATGAAGGCACCTGAAGAGCCTTGTGTGCACTCACAAACCCCGTAATTTGAATGAATTGAAGGATGCCATCCGACAAGCAGTGCTCACAATTGATCAACAGCTGTTGGCCCAAGTGTTGGACAATTTCCAGGGAAGGATTGAAAGCTGCATTCAAGATGGCATTATTTTTCATAATTGAATAAGTAACTCAAATGGCATGTCTTGACCTCTGTTTTTGTAAAAATAAATCCATTTCAAGTTGAAAATCTACGGAGTACTGTTTCTTTCAGAACTGTCTGTGACCCGTCGGTCACCCTGTATAAACATACACAGCTCCTGTTGCGTATGTCAAAAAATGATGTTTCAAATCAGGTACCTCTAATACATCAAGAATGTGGAGAAGTGTGTACAACCACACAAACAATGGCCGACACAGGCTCCCACCACATGGATCAAAGATGGCACCCAGCAAAAAGGAGGATATGAATTGTTACTGGCTATGGATTTTTCATTGCAAACAATGAGTTTTTAAGTTTTTTTCAATCTGCACATTTTAAAGTTGTTACAATAAAGCTGTACAATTTTTAATTATTTGGTGTTTGATAATTGTTGTGTCGCCCTTTATTTTTGAAAGTGCTGTGCAAACTGTTGACTCTGTATAAATCTGATATAATAATAATGTTATGTGTGTACCATGTAAAAACAGCTTAATCCCTGTCAGGAAATGGGTGTGTCTCTCATGTAAATGTGCGGAGATAGAGGACAAGTGGGCTCCTCTCCCTCAATAGCTTAGCAAATATAGAACAGACAGACCCTGAAATAAGTCACATGTTGCTCACACTAGAGGGGCCCTAAAGTCATAAATATGAGATCCCATCAGGGACAGCCCATCCATTAAGGGCGTACGGGCGCCGCCCCCTCTATCCTCGCCACCCCGATGCTAAATGGATAGATTCATGCATAGCATGGCCACCCCCTATTCATGCCCCTTTCAGGATGCCGTCCGCATGAATTACAGTGGCGGGGCTGTTTTTTTTAAGCACCTGATTAGAGCCGTAGGCCCTAATAGGCTTCAAAATAGAGTGGAATCTCCACTATCCTATTGGACACCTTGGAGGAGGAGGAAGGGGATGCACGGTGCCGTGATCCAAACCACGGACAGAGGAGGAGAAGGAAAGCACCCGCTCCCCGGACACCGCTGCCCACCCGCTTCCTAGATGGGGTAAGTGTAGGGGTTTGATGTCCTGACTGCCCTCCCAGAGGGGCGCCACTGCCATGATCTGTGATGCTGGCTGTATACCCTATCCTGTGATGCTGGCTGTATACCATATCTGTAATGCTGGCTGTATACCA
>BLSH010037204.1:74634-94539 GCA_018402905.1 Glandirana rugosa
GTCTGGTGAACATATATCTTTAACGACATAACACCCTCACACCCTCATGGATGTAAATGGTCTGGCGGACATTAATAGGACATGTCTAGGCGCGATATCTGTTTTCTGCAGATGTCGCGCCTAGACTTTTAGGCCCACCTGCAGGTACCTGCAGGCGGGGAAATGTGCGGGGGACGCGCGTGACCGCGACGCACCCGCACGGGCGCCCAGCCCGCCTGAGCTACAGGTGAGGACTGGGCGCTAGCGGAATGTCTCGACATCTTGTGCCGCCAAGGGGCAAGACACCTAACTGTGGGGGGGCGGGGCTAGCCGGGACATAACAGATCTAACTGATCCCAGTGACAGGGATCAGTAGATCTGTTTGTCCCCTGTCACAGAACGGGGAACCGCCGTGTTCTACAGCTCTGTAAGGCGATCGCGGGTCAGGAGTGGACATCGAGTCCGCCCGACCCGCGGGCACGCCCACGCAGCGCCAGTGCGCGCAGGGGGCGTGTAAAGGGGCGGACGTCCATGGACGTCCACCCGGATTTTCAGATCCGCGCTGTAGACGTCTTTTGTCTATAGCGCGGATCTGTACAGGATAATTACAGGCGGTCTGGTAAATGTAGGTACTCCCACACTCCCACAATACAGCAATTTCTATATACAAGTGGTCTGTAGGGTTGCCACATCATCCCTTTAATCCAGGACACATATTAATTACCCAGGTTCTGTGGCTGATTAAGGTGGTAATTAAACTCACTTGGTGCCTTATCTGCATTAAATTAGCCTCAGAATCTGTGTAATTCATATGTGTCCTGGATTAAAGGGATGATGTGGCAACCCTAGTGGTCTGGTGTGTGTTGGTGTTCTCACAATACAGCAGTCTCTGTATACAGGCGCCCTGGTGTGTGTTGGTGCTTTACCATTAAACAATCTCTATATAGAGGTGGTTTGGTGTATCTTGGTGTTCCCACAAAACAGGGATCTCTATATACAGGCGGTGGGTATGTGTTGGTACTCCCACATTACAGCACTCTCTATATATAGGTGGTCTAGTGTGTGTTGGTGCTCTCGCAATAGAATGGTCTGTATATACAGACAGTCTGATATGTGTTGGTGTCCTCACATTACAGCAGTCTCTATATACAGGCGGTCTGGTGCTTTACAATAGAGCAGTCTCTACATACGGGCGGTCCAGTGTATTTCGGTGCTCCCACAATACAGGAATCTCTATATACAGGCGGTCTGGTGTGTGTTGGTGCTCTCGCAATAGAGTGGTCTATATATACAGACAGTCTGATGTATGTTGGTGCTCCCACATTACAGCACTCTCTAAAGCAGTGGTTCTCAACTCGGAACCCACCAACAGGCCAGATTTTAAGTATTACCTTGGGGAGATGCAGACTAAAATACTGCAATCACTGAGCAGCAAATGATATCATCTGTGATGTTTTTCAGTTATCCTGCAAACCTGGCCTGTTAGTGGATCCCGAGGACAGGAGTTGAGAACCACTGCTCTAAAGCCTCGTACACATGGTGCAACGGTCGTACGACCTGGGGTTGCCACCTCATCCCTTTAAACCCGAACACATATTAATTACACAGGTTCTGAGGTTGATTTAATGCAGATAAGGGGCCAAGTGAGGTTAATTACCACTTTAATCAGCCAC
This sequence comes from Glandirana rugosa, assembly GCA_018402905.1. Classification (NCBI taxonomy): domain Eukaryota; kingdom Metazoa; phylum Chordata; class Amphibia; order Anura; family Ranidae; genus Glandirana; species Glandirana rugosa. The sequence goes on from BLSH010037204.1 coordinate 76,287, forward strand.
AGAACCTGTGTAATTAATATGTGTTCGGGTTTAAAAGGATGAGGTGGCAGCCCTAGTACGACCGGACGTCCAAAATGGTATGTTGGCTGTTGTGTCTCGCATACTGACGTGCACTAAGCGATCGTACAACTAAGCCTAACGTGGTGATATGCTACGGGCGTATAAAGAGGAAGTTCAGGTTCATGTGATTTGTGAATTAGGAACGTAGGTTTACACCAGCTGACACTTCTGGGCGTTCCTGACTTCTGAGCATGCGTGTTTTGCACGTACAACTTGTTGGACCAACTTCTCTGTACACACGAGTCAACAGTTGTACAACGCCTTGTTGTACAAAAGTTTTCTAGTCTGCTCATCCAACTTCTGTTGTACGACCATCACATCGCACATCGGCTGTTCTAATCGCGCGTACTAATGGTCTGATGATCGTACAACAAGCTGTTGTTTGTCCGTTTTCGTACGGCTGTTGCACCCTGTATACAAGGCTTAAGTCTCTATATATACAGTAGGTGGTCTGGTGTGTATTGGTGCTGTCACAATAGAGTGGTCTACAGTATATACAGACAGTCTGGTGTGTGTTGGTGCTCCCACAAAACAGGCAGTCAGGTATGTGTTGGTGATGTTACAATAGAGTGATCTCTCTATACAGTGTTGTATGTGTTGGTGATATCACAATGGAATGGTCTATACAGTATCTCACAAAAGTGAGTACACCCCTCACATATTTGTAAATATTTTATTCTATCTTTTCATGTGACAACACTGAAGAAATGACACTTTGCTCCAATGTAAAGTATTGAGTGTACAGCTTGTATAACAGTGTAAATTCGCTGTCCCCTCAAAATGAGTCAACACACAGCCATTCATTTCTAAACTGCTAGAAACAAAAGTAAGTACACCCCTAAGTGAAAATGTCCAAAATGGGACCAATTAGCCATTTTCCCTCGTCGATGTCATGTGACTTTTTAGTGTTACAAGGTCTCAGGTGTGAATAGGGTGCAGGTGTGTTAAATTTGGTGTTATCACTCTCACTCTCTCATACTGGTCACTGGAAGTTCAACATGGCACCTCATGCCAAAGAACTCTCGGGATCTGAAAAGAAGAATTGTTGCTCTACATAAAGATGGCCTAGGCCAGTGGTGTCAAACTCAATTTCATTGTGGGCCACATCAGCATTATGATTGCCCATAAAAGGGCCGGTTGTATGTCTAAGACTATATGTCCAGAGCATCCCCTTCCCTTACATTAGATGTCAAGAGTCACCCCCACCATCAGAATTTGAATCCTCCACCCTCCCTTACATCAAAGTGCACCCCCTTACCTTATGCTGCTGCTGGGAAGAAGCTGGAAAGCAGAAAGTACAGGGTCTGGAGGAGGACCAGAGGTGGGCTGGAGCTCCCCTGCAGCTGCAGGAGAGGTGCGAGGGCCACATGAAATGGCCTGGAGGGCCGGATTCGGCCCGCGGGCCTTGTGTTTGACACCTGTGGCCTAGGCTATAAGAAGATTGCCAAGACCCTGAAACTGAGGTGCAGCATGGTGGCCAAGACCATACAGTGGTTTAACAGGACAGGTTTCACTCAGAACAGGCCTGGCCATGGTCAACCAAAGAAATTGAGTGCATGTGCTCAGTGTCATATGCAGAGGTTGTCTTTGGGAAATAGACGTATGAGTGCTGCCACAAGAAAGCCTGCAAACAGTTTGCTGAAGACAAGCAGACTAAGGACATGGATTACTGGAACCATGTCCTGTGGTCTGATGAGACCAAGATAAACTTATTGGGTTCAGATGGTGTGAGGAGTACAAAGACTGCCTACAGTCAAGCATGGTGGTGGGCAGGGCTGGTGCAAGGATTTTTGACACCCTAGGCCAGGGATATGCAATTAGCGGACCTCCAGCTGTTGTAAAAATACAAATCCCATCATGCCTCTGCCTCTGGGTGTCATGCTTGTGGCTGTCAGAGTCTTGCTATGCATCATGGGATTTGTAGTTCTGCAACATCTGGAGGTCCGCTAATTGCATATCCCTGCCCTAGGCGAAACCTAATTTTGCCGCCCCACTTGGCTCCACCCCTGACTCCACCCCCTTTTCTCTGCCCAGCCTGGTCAGCACCAATCAAACGCAGCCTCACCAGTGCCCATCAAATACAGCTTTACCAGTGCCAATCAATACAGCCTCATCTGTGCCCATTAAATACAGCCTCACCAGCACTCAATTCCAGAATATTCCGGAATGTCACATGCTTTTTTCCCACCTCAGGACAATTCAATTTTTTTAAAGGGACCTTTCCCTTTAAAATTTGATTTCAAAACCAAGAGGGAAGGGGGAGGTCACATGCCCATGCTGACGGGCTCATCAAATGCAGTCTCACCAGCGCCAAATACAGCCTCACCAGGGGCGTGGCACTGCCAGCCATGGCTCTCCTCTCCAATTCACTGACACGATCGAGGGGGGGCTGCTCCTCTCCAATTCTCGAAGGCACTGATGACATGATCGAGGCAGCTGCCAGCCACGGCTCTCCTCTCTGATGACATGAATCAATGCAGAGCAGCCAGTGACAGATCAACAGTGGCCAGGCGCCCTAGGCAGCAGTGCGCCCTAGGTGGCCGCCTACTCTGCCTAGTGGTAGAGCCGGCCCTGGTGGTGGGAGTGTCATGGTCTGGGGCTGCATGAGTGCTGCCGGCACTGGGGAGTTACAGTTCATTGTGGGAACCATGAATGCCAACATGTACTGTGACATACTGAAGCAGAGCATGATCCCTTCCCTTTGGAGACTGGGCCGCAGGGCAGTATTCCAACATGATAACGACCCCAAACACATCTCCAAGACGACCACTGACTTGCAAAGGAAGCTGAGGGTAAAGGTGATGGACTGACCAAGCATGTCTCCAGACCTAAACTCTATTGGGCATCTGTGGGGCATCCTCAAACGGAAGGTGGAGGAGCGCAAGGTCTCTAACATCCACCAGCTCCGTGATGTCGTCATGGAGGAGATGAATAGGACTCCAGTAGCAACCTGTGAAGATCTGGTAAACTCCATGCCCAAGAGGGTTAAGGCAGTGCTGGAAAGTAATGGTGGCCACACAAAATATTGACACTTTGGCCCAACTTGGACATTTTCACTTAGGGGTGTACTCACTTTTGTTGCTAGCGGTTTAAACATTAATGGCTGTATGTTAAGTTATGTTGAGGGGGCAGCAAATTTACACTGTTATACAAGCTGTACACTCACTACTTTACATTGTAGCGAAGTGTAATTTCTTCAATGTTGTCACTGCGTCAATGCCAAGCTGCGGTTTCCAAAGCAAGCAAAATCCTTTCTTGTATTAAGAGAGGTATGGACTCCAGAGATAGAGACATTATTTTGCCCCCCTGTACAAATCATTAGTAAGACCTCATCTGGAATATGCAGTTCAGTTTTGAGCACCAGTTCTCAAAAAGGATATCGGAGAACTGGAGAAAGTGCAGAGAAGGGCAACCAAACTAATAAGAGGCATGGAGGAGCTCAGCTATGAGGAAAGATTAGAGGATCTGAATTTATTCTCTCTTGAGAAGAGGAGATTAAGGGGGGATATGATCAACATGTACAAGTATATAAGTGGTCCATATAGTGAATTTGGTGTTGAGTTATTTACTTTAAGGTCATCACAAAGGACAAGGGGGCACTCTTTACGTCTAGAGGAAAAAAGATTTCATCTACAAATACGGAAAGGTTTCTTCACAGTAAGAGCTGTGAAAATGTGGAATAGACTCCCTCCAGAGGTGGTTTTGGCCAGCACGGTTGATTGCTTTAAAAAAGGCCTGGATTCTTTCCTTAATGTAAATAATATAAATGGGTACTAACATTTTTAGGTAAAGTTGATCCAGGGTGAATCCGATTGCCTCTTGGGGAATCAGGAAGGAATTTTTTCCCCTGTTATAGCAAATTGGATCCATGCTTTGCTGGGGTTTTTTGCCTTCCTCTGGATCAACTGTGGGTGAAGGATTGTATATGGGATTATTTGGTTGTATGTGTATGTGCATGTGTGTATATATATATATTATATATATATATATATATATATTTTATTTTATTTATTTTTTTTGGTTGAACTGGATGGACTTGTGTCTTTTTTCAACCTGTCTAACTATGTAACTATGTCACATGAAAAGATATAATAAACAATTTACAAAAATGTCACGGGGATATATATATATATATATATATATATATATATAGACAGTCTGGTAGGTGTTGGTGATGTCACAATATAATGCTCTCCATTTACGAGCAGCCTGATGGTGCTCTCACAGTAGAGCAATCTTTATATATAGGGGGTCTGGTGTGTTTTGGTGCTCCCACAGTACAGTGGTCTGTTGTGTGTTGACACTCTCACAATAGAGTGGTCTCTAAATACAGACAGTGTGCTATGTCTCTTTATATAGACAGTCTCTATTGTTGCCTGTCTTCGGTTCTCTTTTGTCACTCTCAGATCAGAGGTCAGGGAGTGACTAACACATAGCCTGAGCTTCCTAGTGATGAGCAGTTGAGCTGTAGTGACAGGGCCAATGAAAGATAACTGCAGAGGGGAGACTTCGATGATCAAATGAACCCTTTGTAGGAATCCTCAGTAGCACCCAAAATCACCTCTAGTACAGGAAATGACAGTGCAGGAAAACGAGGACAGAGCAATGTACAAAAACAAAATGTGTACAGAGCTGTCAGATAATCCCTCAAATTCAGAGATAATTCCATATACATCCCAATACTGGTGACACCTTAACACTGGATTATAAGTAATTCATTGCACTCTGACACCAATAAAGCACAGCCAGCCTCCTCCATCACCTCCTTGCATGGACTATACCATCATATAACACCATGACTTCAGGTGACCTTAGCAAAAACATCAGCTGATGATATAATGATGCAATGACATCAGCTGACAGTAGCTGGGTATCTGTCAATAGTGAATACGAAAAAAGAGTTTAGATTTAGGCTACTATGATTTTAAATGTGGTCAGCTAAAACTTTCTTATTCTCTCTTATTTTTAAACTTGGATGGAGCCAGTTAGGGTCAAATGTGCTGTCTACGTCTTTCCCTCAATAGAAAGGGAGAGGGGCATTCTTATTAGTTGAGCTTTCAGACTAGTATAGTAGTATAGTAAATGAAGGATAAAGGCCCTCAGATCTCTGGTCTAGGACAGTAGATGAAGGATGGAGTGCTTCAGATCTCTGGTCTGGGATGGTGGTAAATAGTAGTGTTGAGCGAACCCGGACTGTAAAGTTCGGGTCTGTACCGAACTTTTGGGTGTCCGGGACCTGGACCCGAACCCGGACTTTTAAAAAAAAGTCCGGGTTGGGGTCCGGGGTTCTGGTAATTTTACTAAAAGTTCTGAAAATTGCTGTAAAAAAGTCCTGGAAAGTCCTAGAGGTCTGCAAAAGGAAGGAAAATGGGGGTAAGGGTGGGACAAGTGCCCTACAAAGAAATGGGGACAGGGAAATAACTTTAAATATTTAAAAAAAAATAAAAACATTAAAAAAATCAAAAATGGAGGTGGATGTGGACCATCTTCAAACTGTGTGTGAAAAGTATTAATTAACGGTAGAAGCCATATCACTGTTCTAAAATCATATTCAAACTGTGTGAAAAAAGTATAAATTAGCCGGGAGAACCCATATCACTGTTCTACAATCATCTGGAACTGTGTGTTAAACTTAATCTAAAACCGGGAGAACCCATATCACTGTTCTACAATCATCTGGAAACTGTGTGTTAAACTTAATCTAAAACCGGGAGAACCCATATCACTGTTCTACAATCATCTGGAAACGGTGTGTTAAACTTAATCTAAAACCGGGAAAACCCATATCACTGTTCTACAATCATCTGGAAACTGTGTGTTAAACTTTATCTAAAACCGGGAGAACCCATATCACTGTTCTACAATCATCTGTAAACTGTGTGTGAAACTAAAGCAGAGCGAAGCCATATCCCTGTTCTTCTCTCTGCTATATTTTCACTTACAGTTTTTAGATGATTTTAGAACAGGGATATGGTTTTTCTCTGATATATTTTCACACACAGTTTTTAGATGATTTTAGAACAGGGATATGGCTTCGCTCTGCTATAGTTTCACACACAGTTTCCAGATGATTTTAGAACAGTGATATGGGTTCTCCCGGTTTTTTAGATAAAGTTTAACACACAGTTTCCAGGTGATTTTAGAACAGTGATATGGGTTCTCCCGGTTTTATATAAAGTTTAACACACAGTTTCCAGATGGTTGTAGAACAGTGATATGGGTTCTCCCGGTTTTAGATTAAGTTTAACACACAGTTTCCAGATGATTGTAGAACAGTGATATGGGTTCTCCCGGCTAATTTATACTTTTTTCACACAGTTTGAAGATGATTTTAGAACAGTGATATGGCTTCTACCGTTAATTAATACTTTTCACACACAGTTTGAAGATGGTCCACATCCACCTCCATTTTTGATTTTTTTATGTTTTTATTTTTTTTTAAATATTTAAAGTTATTTCCCTGTCCCCATTTCTTTGTAGGACACTTGTCCCACCCTTACCCCCATTTTCCTTCCCTTTGCAGACCTCTAGGACTTTCCAAGACTGTTTTACAGCCATTTTTGTGCCTAAAAGTTCGGGTCCCCATTGATTTCAATGGGGTTCGGGGTCCGGGGCAAAGTTTGGGTTCTGTCCGGACCCGAACCCGGACTTTGCCCGAAGTTCGGCCGAACCAGCAGAACCCGAACTTCTAGAAGTTCGCTCAACTCTAGTAAATAGTAACATAATTACTTAGTAGGTAGGGTTGAATAAAGACAATAGTCCATCCAGTTCTACCTGTGTAAGAATGGTGACCCTCACCTCTCTGTCTAGGATAGTAAGAATGATACAAGCCCTCAGATCTTTGGTCTAAGATATCTAAGAGTAGATTAAGGATGGAGGCTTTCAAAACTCTGGTACAGGATGATAAATAAAGGATGGCAACCCTCACCTCTTTATCTTGGATGGTAAATAAAGGAAGGAGGCCCTCAGATTGCTGGTCTAGCATAGTTAATGAAGAATGGAGGCCTTCAGATTTCTGGTCTAGGATAGTAAGTGAAGGATGCAGGCCCTTAGATCTCAAATAGTAAATTAAGAATGGTGGCCCCCAGACCTCCAATTTTTGGAAAGTAAATGAAGGATTGAGGCTTTCAGATCTCTGTCTAGGATAGTAAGTGAAGAATATAGGCCCTCAGATCTCCAGTCTAGGATGGTGAATGAAGGGTGCAGGCCCTCATATTTCGCTCAAGGATAGTAAATGAAGGCCCTCAGATCTCCATCACAGATAGCAAATGAATGAAGGATGGAGACCCTTAGATCTCAATTGCAGATATTAAATGAAAGATGGATGCCCTTACATCTCCATCTATGGTAACAAATAAAGGATGGAGGCCCAGCGATCTCTAAGGTTGGAGGCTCTTAGATCTGAGGTCTAGGATAGAAAAAGAAGAATGGAGGCCCTAGCTCATGCTAGGATAGTAAATACAGGGTAGAGGCTCTCAGACCTCTGGTCTAGGATGGTAAATGAAGCATGGAAGCTCACAGATCTCTGTCAAGGATGGTAAATAAAGTATGGGGGTCCTTAACTCTTTGTCTAGGATGGTAATTAAACAATTAAGAACCACAGATCTTCGGTCTATAGTATGTGAAGGATAGAGTCCCTCAAATCTCTCCCTCAGATCTCTTGTCTAGGATAGTAAATGAAGAATAAAGGACCTCATAGCTCTGTCTAAGAAGGTAAGTTCTCGAGTTTAGCATAGTAAATGAAGGATGAAGGTTTACAGATCTCCATCTAGAATGGTTAATAAAGGATGGACCATATTTCTCTCCATTTGTTATCTTCCTACTGCCCCGGCGCCCGCACAGGAAGCAGTATGTGTGTGTAGCTCATCATTGAGGTGGGTCTTGCACTCTCACATATGGCTGTAATAGATTGTATTGTGATATACAGATCATGTAGTGTATGCTGTACATATCTAAATATGATTATAAATAGCATTGTTCTCCTTCATAGATGAGTACTGTGTGGTCTTCATAGGCCCTGATGAAGCAGTGGCGAAATGTGTTGGCATGTGAGGACCTACTTACCAGTGCTCACTCTCTTGCTATAGAACTCCATGCAGGAAGCTAATATGGCTTGTGTGGTCTACTGTTTTTATTACAGATGTTCATACTAACATCAATGATCTTTTTAATATTTTGATACTGAAATAAATATATCATGTTTTAACATATCTTAAAGAGTCACTCCTCTTTTGGACCTGCACAGTCAGATTCTCTTCCCAATTTTTTCCATTTGTATACTCTACAGATGATGGCCATGAATGTCACTTTAATTGTTTAATAATAAAGGATGGAGGCCGCCACCTCTCTATCTAAGAAGGTAGATGAAGGATGGAGGCCCTCAGCTCTCCAACTAGGATGGTAAATTAAGGAGGGATGCCCTCAGCTTTCCACCTGGGATGGTAAATGAAGGATGGAGGCTTTCAGATCTCTGTCTAGGATAGCAAATGAAAGATGAAGACTCGCTGATCTCCATCTAGGATGTGCAATGAAGGCTGAATACCCTCAGATCCCTGATCCAGGATGTTAAATAAAAAATAGAGTGTCCTTTAGATCCGCTTGCCGTGTATGTCTGAAAAGGTTTCCCGCTATACTTTCAGTAGGCCTAATGGTGGCAGGAAGGCAGAGGAGAAGATGAGCCGAGGGGAATCCACAGCAGGTAACCCCACAGGTGCTTAGCCGGCTCACCACCACAACAAACAAGGAAACTTGGAAAAGGCAGCCACACACCACAACGGGATACCAATAAAAACATCTCTATTATAATGTAGACAGATGCAGTCACAGGAATGAACAGAAGGTTAACATGTTTCACACATCTTGTGCTTAGTCATAACCTATGATTATGACTAAACACAAGATGTGTGAAACATGTTAACCTATGGATAACCTAAGGTTATGACTAAGCACAAGAAGATGTGTGAAACATGTTAATCTGCCGTTCATTCCTTTGACTGCATCTTACAATAAAGAAGTTGTTATTGGTATCCCGTTGTGGTGTGCGGCTGCCTATTCCAAGTTTCCTGGCTTAATGGTGTACTGAGCTGTGGGTGAGTTATCTATTTTAATTGGAGATCTAACTTGAACATTTCTGTCTTGGAGGGAGTAAGTTGTCTGCAAGATACATGTCATTTTTTAAAGAGGTACTATTCCTGACTTCTGAGCTCTACTGGTGCATATTTTAAAGAAACAGATTTCTGGTCATTGAGATAATCAAAATGAATTATTAGGCAAGAAAACAAATGGTTATTTTAGTTATGATAAAGCCTCTCCACTAGGTGGGGCTTGACCAGGCTGTGTTATCAGCCATGCCTGTCCCTGCTTTGCCATGCACTCTAGTTCGCCAGAAGCCAACCATGGAAGTGTGCAGGTGCAGTTAAATGCGAGAGAAATCTGGATAGTGAAAAGTTAATTCCGGTATTTGACAAAACTGTTAGGATACTTATATTGTATCCATTGTTGATAATATGCAGACTTTAAGGCCCTGTGTGCCCTGAAGTCTTGGAGGACTGGTGCTTCACCTGTGCATGGAATAAAGTGATCAGAATGGCCGAATGCTGGGAAACTGACAGACGTTATAGTATGTAAAACATCCTTTCTCCAGTAAGGAGATGGTGGGAGAAAACTGACACTTCTCCCTCCGGAATGGCCGTACTCCAGGCTGTGCTGCCATTTATCACGTTAAACAGCTGTTTGCCACATGAAGAGAACTTGTCACTGACTGTGACATTCAACAAATGCTGACATTTTGCCTTTTAATGTTGCAGGGGGTCACTTCTATTCATTGTCCTTCCAACAGCTTGTGGAGAAAAGACAGAAATCTTGGAAAAGATGACAGCCACTCACTGGCACAAAGGTCTATGAAGTATATCAGAATATGAATAATATATATATATATATATATATACAGTCAGGTCCATAAATATTGGGACAGTGACACAATTCTAATCTTTTTGGCTCTATACATCACCACAAAGTATTTGAAATGAAACAAACAAGATGTGCTTTAACTGCAGACTTTCAGCTTTAATTTGAGGGTATGTACATCCAAATCAGGTGAACGGTGTAGGAATTACAACGGTTTGTATATGTGCCTCAAACTTTTTAAGGGACCAAAAGTAATGTGACAATTGGCTGCTCAGCTGTTCCATGGCCAGGTATGTTTTATTCCCTCATTATCCCATTTAAAAGGAGCAGATGAAAGGTCTAAAGTTAATTTCAAGTGTGCTATTTGCATTTGGAATCTGTTGCTGTCAACTCTCAATATGAGCTCCAAAGAGCTGTCACTATCATTGAAGCAAGCCATCAATAGGCTGAAAAAACAAAACACACCCATCAGAGAGATAGAAAAAACATTAGGCATGGCCAAATCAACTGTTTGGAACATCCTTAAAAAGAAAGAACACACCGGTGAGCTCAGTGACACCAAAAGACCGGGAAGACCACGGAAAACAACTGTGGTGGATGACCGAAGAATTCTTTCCCTGGTGAAGAAAACACCCTTCACAACAGTTGGCCAGATCAAGAAAACTCTCCAGGAGGTAGGCGCATGTGTGTCAAAGTCAACAATCAAGAGAAGACTTCACCAGAGTGAATACAGAGGGTTCACCACAAGATGTAAACCATTGGTGAGCCTCAAAAACTGGAAGGCCAGATTAGAGTTTGCCAAACAACATCTAAAAAAGCCTTCATAGTTCTGGAACAACATCCTATGGACAGATGAGACCAAGATCAACTTGTACCAGAGTGATGGGAAGAGAAGAGTATGGAGAAGGAAAGGAACTGCTCATGATCCAAAGCATACCACCTCATCAGTGAAGCATGGTGGTGGTAGTGTCATGGCATGGGCATGTATGGCTGCCAATGGAACTGGTTCTCTTGTATTTATTGATGATGTGACTGCTGAGAAAAACAGCAGGATGAATTCTGAAGTGTTTCGGGCAATATTATCTGATCATATTCAGCCAAATGCTTCAGAACTCATTGGACGGTGCTTCACAGTGCAGATGGACAATGACCTGAAGCATACTGCAAAAGCAACCAAAGAGTTATTTAAGGGAAAGAAGTGGAATGTTATGCAATGGCCAAGTCAATCACCTGACCTGAATCCGATTGAGCATGCATTTCACTTGCTGAAGACAAAACTGAAGGGAAAATAACCCAAGAACAAGCAGGAACTGAAGACAGTTGCAGTAGAGGCCTGGCAGAGCATCACCAGGGATGAAACCCAGCATCTGGTGATGTCTATGCATTCCAGACTTCAGCTTGTAATTGACTGCAAAGGATTTGCAACCAAGTATTAAAAAGTGAAAGTTTGATTTATGATTGTTAATCTGTCCCATTACTTTTGGTCCCTTAAAAAGTGGGAGGCACATTTAAAAACTGTTGTAATTCCTACACCGTTCACCTGATTTGGATGTAAATACCTTCAAATTAAAGCTGAAAGTCTGCAGTTAAAGCACATCTTGTTTGTTTTATTTCAAATCTATTGTGGTGGTGTATAGAGCCAAAAAGATTAGAATTGTGTCGATGTCCCAATATTTATGGACCTGACTGTGTAGATATATATATATATATATATATATATACACAGTATCTCACAAAAGTGAGTACACCCCTCACTTTTTTGAAAATATTTTATTATATCTTTTCATGTGACAACACTGAGGAAATTACATTTTGCTACAATGTAAAGTAGTGAGTGTACCGCTTTTATAACAGTGTAAATTTGCTGTCCCCTCAAAATAACTCAACACACAGCCATTATTGTCTAAGCCGCTGGCAACAAAAGTGAGTACACCCCTAAGTGAAAATTTCCAAATTGGGCCCAGTTAGCCATTTTCCCTCTTGTGACTTGTTAGTGCTACAAGGTCTCAGATGTGAATGGGGAACAGGTGTGTTAAATTTGGTGTTATCGCTCCCATTCTCTCACATTGATCACTGGGAGTTTAACATGGCACCTCATGGCAAAGAACTCTCTGAGGATCTGAAAAAAATTATTGTTGCTGTACATAAAATGGCCTAGGCTATAAGAAAACCCTGAAACTGAGCTGCAGCATGGTGGCAAAGACCATACAGTGGTTTAACAGGACAGGTTCCTCTCAGAACAGGCCTCCCCATGGTCGACCAAATAAGTTGAGTGCACGTGCTCAGCTTTATATACAGAGGTTGTCTTTGGGAAATAGACGTATGAGTGCTGCCAGCATTGCTGCAGAGGTTGAAGCTGTGGGGGGGGTCAGCCTGTCAGCGCTCAGACCATACGCCGCACACTGCATCAAATTGGTCTGCATGGTTGTTGTACCAGAAGGAAGCCTCTTGTAAAGATGATGCACAAGAAAGCCCACAAACAGTTTGCTGAAGACAAGCAGACTAAGGACATGGATTACTGGAACCATGTCCTGTGGTCTGTTGAGACCAAGATAAACTTATTTGGTTCAGATGGTGTCAAGCGTGTGGCATTAACCAGGGGAGGAGTACAAAGACAAGTGTGTTTTGCCTACAGTCAAGCATGGTGGTGGGAGTGTCATGGTCTGAGGCTACATGAGTGCTGCCGGCACTGGGGAGCTACAGTTCATTGAGGGAACCATGAATGCCAGCATGTGCTGTGACATACTGAAGCAGAGCACGATCCCCTCCCTTCATAGACTGGGCCGCAGAGCAGTATTCCAACATAATAATGACCCCAAACACACCTCCAAGACGACCACTGCCTTGCTAAAGAAGCTGAGGGTAAAGGTGATGGACTGGCCAAGCATGTCTGCCGACCTAAACCCTATTGAGCATCTGTGGGGCATCCTCAAACGGAAGGTGGAGGAGCGCAAGGTCTCTAACTTCCACCAGCTCCATGATGTCGTCATGGAGGAGTGGAAGAGGACTCCAGTGGCAACCTGTGAAGCTCTGGTAAACTCCATGCCCAAGAGGGTTAAGGCAGTGCTGGAAAATAATGGTGGCCACACAAAATTTTGACACTTTGGGCCCAATTTAGATATTTTCACTTAGGGGTGTACTCACTTTTGTTGGCAGCGGTTTAGACATTAATGGCTGTGTGTTGAGTTATTTTGAGGGGACCGCAAATTTACACTGTTATACAAGCTGTACACTCACTACTTTACATTGTCACATGAAAAGATATAATAAAATATTTACACAAAATGTGAGGGGTGTACTCACATTTATGAGATACTATATATAATATGTGTTAGCAAACTGCTGTGCACACTTAACCTCTTCCCTGATGCCGCTGGTCGCAATCTGGATACATTTCTGTCCGGTGAGATCACATCCACTTACTGCAATTCATTTTTCAGGAACAGAATTGTTCACTTGAAGCTTCAAATGCAACAAATAATGTGCACATTGACCTTCCCAGCCAATCTAGTCATCAATGTGCTCAGCTTTTGAATAGTCATATCATTGAAAGCAGACATGACAAGGGCAGCAGAAGCAGATGGGGTTTTGCATTAGCTGGCTCCACTCTATAGAATTTAACTTCTGACAAACTTCTGCAGCACATATTCCCCCTACTCAGCAATAAAAAGGCCCCAGTGGTGGCCCGTCCATAGGGGGAGCACGGACGCCACCCCCCCATACATGGGTCCAGCCCCTAATCTACATGCAGGGCTTCGGGCACATGGATTTCAATAGGCTTTTTTTTTTTAGAAGCACGTGATTAGAGCCTGAGGCTCTAATTGGCTTCAAAAAAGGGTGGGCTCAGGGCGCAGAGCACTGCTTCCCGAATCCACCCATTTCTGTGACATAAGCGAATGAATATTCGCTAATGTCTTCCTGTTTCTCCCCCCAAAAGGCCAATCAGGAAGCGGCTCCTGAGACCCCATTGGCCGGGAGTCCTAAGACCCATTGGCCGGGTGTCCTAAGACCTCATTGGACAGTAGTCCGAAGACCTGATTGGACGGGAGGAGAAGACGGAGGCCAGGTCACGGAGGCCGGACACGGAGGAGACGGATGGTGGAAGCCACCGCCGACACTGGATTCAAACGCGGGGGTTGGCAAGCCCAGCATAGCAACCGACTCTGGGGATGAGGAGCTGAACGGGAGAAAGAGGAGAGCCCAGAGCCTGCAGGTAAGGCAGTGTCATCCGGAGATAGCAGCCTAGCAGTGTGTGTCCGCTGAGCTGTGACCTGCACGGGGTAAGTGCAGGGCTGACGGGGGCCCTTTCGAGCTGGCAACCGGGTGGGGTCCATGGTTAGGTCCAGGGATGGGCTGGGCTGGGGGGCAAGGTGAAAATTTCCCCCAGGCTGCCTACCTTATCTTTAAAATGGCCACTGCCTGTCTGCTACTTTTTTTTTCCATGGGCAGAATGTGTGACCGTGAAATGTGCAGGGAAGGAGGCAGGTAGAGGCAGACAGCTGGGAGAGAAAGAGGACTCGAGCCTGATATACAGTTTATTGGGGAGGAGAGGAGAGAAGCAGCTCTATGGTGCCAGCAGCTCCGTTTACACCTCCGGCCAGCAGCAGTGTACACTTGTAAAGTGACTTTATGGTGGAAGGGCGTCTGACCCGAACAGGCATCGGCTGTGCACAGTGAGTTGCTTGGCACTATAGTAGGTATATATCAAAGAGCTGCTTATCAGCAATGCAGAGGGGAGAGGGAGTGTGTGTGTTGGGGGAATGTGTGTGTGTTGCAGAGATGTGCAGCAGAGTGTACAATACATGTGCTAGGGGTGCAGAGGTGTACATGGGGGTGCTGAAGTGGGCTGGGGTTTAGAGGTGTGCTGAGGTACACATGTTTGCTGGGATTATGGAGGTGTACTTGGGGATACATATGAGGGGTACAGAGGTTTGTGGGGGGTATGGAAGTGTGCTGGGGCTGTGATGGTGTACAAGGGGGTGCAATGATATATGTGGGGGTGCAGAGATGAGCTAGAGGGTACGGAGGTGTCCTGGGGGGTACAAATGCATGCTGGGGGTACAGAGGTGTGCTTGGGGGTATGGGGTGTTTTGGAGGTGCAGAAATGTGCTGGGGGATACAGAAGTGTACTGATGGGTATGGAGGCGTGCTGTGCTATTTGTGGATCAGTGTACTGTATTATTAGTGGTGGAGCAGTGTACTGTATTAGTGGTGGAGCAGTGTACTGTATTAGTGGTGGAGCAGTGTACTGTATTATTAGTGGTGGAGCAGTGTACTGTATTAATGGTGGAGCAGTGTACTGTATTATTAGTGGTGGAGCAGTGTACTGTATTAGTGGTGGAGCAGTGTACTGTATTATTAGTGGTGGAGCAGTATACTGGATTAGTGGTGGAGCAATGTACTGTATTATTAGTGGCGGAGCAATGTACTGTATTAGTGGTGGAGCAGTGTATTGTATTAGTGATGGAGCAGTGTACTGTATTATTAGTGGTGGAGCAGTGTACTGTATTAGTGGTGGAGAAGTGTACTGTATTAGTGGTGGAGCAGTGTACTGTATTATTAGTGGTGGAGCAGTGTACTGTATTAGTGGTGGAGCAGTGTACTGTATTAGTGGTGGAGCAGTATACTGTATTATTAGTGGTGTACCATACTGTAATATTTGTGGAGCAACTCTAATGCAAATTAAATCCTTGCACCAGCCCTGAAGCCCAGCACAGGGCTTACAGTCCACTTTTAAGGTAGGCTAATTTCATATTTTTACAATAACACTGTGATTAGAGAGACAAGGTAGACTGCAAGGGACATTGTGATGGGAGGCTGTGAAATTTGTGCAATACATATTCTTTAAGACATTACAAATTTTTGTGGGTGTTTTTACATTTTAAAGTTGGGGGGTGCCAGATATAGGATCTGCCCTGGGCGCCAAATGCTCTGTGTCCGCCCCTGTTCAGAGGCAGGCAGAAGAAGGACGTGGGGCATGCCAGGCAAGGGAACGTGTCATAAGCGTCACATCAGGTTGAGGGCTGGCTTGAGGAGTGGCTGCAAACCAAGTTACAACTTGTTTTGAGTGGAGAGAAAAGACGTGAGAGAGCACAGAGTAGCACTGCAGCCTTTGAGTGAGATGAGCAGGTAGCTGAGCGCTTACCCCTCACCACTACACTCCAAGAGTCTATGAAGGAGAGGCAAGCAGAGCAGAGAGGCAGCTTGTAAGTTGTCATTCCCCCCCCCCCCCCGAAGAGGCTGTGCACGGTACAAGGACTTGCTGAGGTGAGAGAGACCCAGACCCTGACACCCCCAGCTGACCCCCACATCCAATGGGCACTGATCAGACTGCACTGATGGGCACTGTCTGCACTGGTGAGGCTGCATTTATGGGCACTGATCAGGCTTCACTGATGGGCACTGTCTGCACTGGTGAGGCTGCATTGATGGGCACTGATCAGGCTGCACTGGTGGGCACTGTCTGCACTGGTGAGGCTGCATTGATGGGCACTGATCAGGCTACACTGATGGGCACTGTCTGCACTGGTGAGGCTACATTTATGGGCACTGATCAGGCTGCACTGATGGGCACTGTCTGCACTGATCAGGCTACGTTAATGGGCACTGAACAGGCTGCACTGATGTGCACTGTCTGTATTGGTGAGGTAGCATTGATTGACACTAATCAGGCTGCGTTGATGGGCACTGACAAAGCTGCACTGATGGGCACTGGTGTCTGATCAGGCTGCATTAATGGACACAGACTAAGCTGAGATGAGGGGATGTGCGCTGGCGAGGGTCCTTTGATGGGCTGATACGATGGTTCAATGGGCCACTTAACTGGATTTGCCCCCCAGGCCTCCCCTGGTCAGGTCTATCTGACACCCCCCCCCCCCCGACTGATGGAGCACCAGCCGCCACTGCATACTGTACTATATACATGTAGTAGGAAGGTGCCAGAAGTGACAACAAAAGAAGATTAATGCAACGATTCACAAAAATTCCAGTCCAAAAACTTTTATTGAAAAAATTATGCAATAGAACAACAAAGAAATACAATATGTTTGCTTTGTAGATTGTTCCCTTTTCTTAAGACTTGAATAAAGTAACGTTCCAACAAATTATTGAACAAGAAAAACAGTGTCCAAGTAATTACTGGGTTCAGTGACATCTGCAATTGCAACAATGTTTTTTTCCACCAAAGATTGAAGAGGACTTCCTATTCCTCTTAAAGGAGAAGCACAGCCAAAGCTTATTTGGCTGTACTTCTCATGTGGATCACAGGAGTGCAGTTCATTCTGCACTCCTCAGAGGCGGCTCTCTAATTAGGCAAATTAGGCGGTCGCCTAAGGCCTCGCACTCACAGGGGCCTCGCGGCCGCCTAATTTACCTGTGGTCAGTTACTTATGTCGGCGTTGGTGGCTCCGCCTACCCCCACTGGGACTCGCTGTTGCCCAGGGGCTGACTGGCAAATCCCGTGTCAGGAGGTGGGGGGAGCTGGACAGTAGAGAACCCTAGTTGGCGGCAGTGGCCTGATGACAGCACCCGGCTCCACGTGCCATGTGTACAAGACGAGCGGGCGGCATGTCCATGTGGGATCCGCCGCTGTGTACTCCTTCAGCCTGCGCCGCTCACCCGACGTCTCTGCATCTGTCTCCTGTTCGGATGGTTCAGCAGTCGGGGCGGGGGGCTGAGCTGCCCCATGACTGTGAAGAGGATGGAGCTCCGCCTCCAATCGCCTAATGCTGCCTGGCCAACCAAGGAGAACGTGAGTGCCGCCTCCCTGTGTGCCTGGGTAGGAGGAGCGGTGGGGAGACTGCACATAGAGAATTTTTCCATATCCCTCTTGCAGCTGCTGAATGTCTGCAGGAGGGAGAGGAGGAGACACGAGCATTCAGCGGCTGCAGGAGGGATATGGAAAAATTCCTCTATGTGCAGTCTCCTCATCACTCCACCTATCTAACTTCTTCTGCGCCGCCCTCCCTGTGCTCCCTGGCTCCACCCCCTGCTCTGTAGCGCCCCCATACTCTCCGGCCCCTCTTTGTGGTCCCTGGATCCTCCCCCAGTGCTCTATGCAACCCCCTCCTCTCCACTCCCATTCTTTCTGCCCCCCCTCTCATGTCCCCCCCAGCACTCTCTGGCCCCCACCTCCCCTCAGTACTCTCCAGCTCCCAGCTCAGTGCTCTCACAGACTGGGACATGGGGCACAGGAGAGGCTGCAGACAGGGGCAGGGCTAGGGATCTCTCTCACCCCCCCTCTCTCTCTCCCCCCTCTTCCCTCCACCTCCCTCTCTCTCTCCTTTCT